>OX243822.1:32843677-33258677 GCA_945859605.1 Lumbricus rubellus | reverse complement strand
AAGGAAGGCTCTTCAAGCGACCGTCTGAGCCGTCTGCTTAGCAGTGTTCCTGCCATTCGCCAGGTGGCCAATGAACTGCACGCCCTCCAGCGAAAGACATTAACGTATGCCGATGGTGTGGGGCAAAGAGAAGAGAAGAAGATGGCGGTGGTGGTGGTGGAAAAGGAAGGGGATCGGAAAGATCATCTGAATTCATTTGTCAAACTTCATTCGCCGACATTTCAAGGATGCAAAGGAAAAGATGAGAGAAGTCTGTATCTAAGGGAGGATGTAGAGAAGAAGGAGAAGGAAGAGAAGAAGGAGGAGAAGGAAAAGAATAAGAACGAGGATGTGTTGGGGATGGAGAAGGAGAGAGTGCAAGTGGAGAGGAACGTGGAAATGATGTTGGAAGAGGACGATGCTGAGGAGAAGAAGAATGAGAAGAAGGAAACTGAGGAGAGGGTATGGGATGAGTTGTTAGGGAAGAGGAAGAAGACGGTGGTGAATAGAAAGGTGAAGGAAGAGCCTGAAATGACGACAATGGGGGAACTGTTGGTTGAGAAAAAGAGGAAAGTGGAGACGAATAGAGAGAAGAAGAGGATGAATGAGAAGTTCAAAATACACGTGAAATGCTCAGCTAAGCTTTCAGATCAGAGATCTGGAGTTTTGATCGGTTCAAAATTGAAAGACAATGATTCCGTTTTAGTAGGAACAGTTGAAAAGGATTGTTTGTAAAGTTTGAAGGCTTTCAATCCTATTCGCAAAGGCTTTCCACAGAATTTGAAACGTTCCAACCAAGACACGGAAATGTTGCGTCGGAACTTCGAACATTCAATGTCAGAAGCAGATGTTCTGACGGAAGACTTTATCGACTCGATTCTGGTCTCCAAGGTTTTGGCGAAACGTTTCAATGGTTCAGTTTCGAACTCAAACGTTTCGAGTGAAACATTTCTTGGTCTCATTGCCAGGATCAAAGGATGAATTATTTGTGGTTATAGAGTCGGAGAGTTTGGACCATATAATTATTAGACCATAACGATGTCACGATGTGGCTAAGATGAGAATTCAGATGAAGAAGGATTGTTTGAATCAGGAAATGACTCCATTCCAGTTGAAGAGAAGTTAATCTGTCGGGTTAACGACAGGTTCGAAGTTCAGATTCATGACTCTATACTATAGTGCGATATATGTATTAACTGAAGTCATACAAATGGCGCTATACAAATTCCAGTCCGTACACATTAAACATCTCGCTACTCATCGTTCTGCTAAGTCATAATGTAATTGACTGTGGTAATGTAAATTGCTGATGCAGTACTTTGTAGAGAATAAAGATTATCATTCTGAGCTTCTCAAAAATGCGCTAGACAATTCAACGTATATTTTAGTAGAGTCTGTGCAGACTCCAGAGGTCAGAATAAATGACTTTCAGTTTCAGTTTCGGTTTCGATTTAGCTGGTTTCTTCAGCCATTGGGTTTGTCATGCATTGTTTCACTTTCGGTTTCAACTGGTCCATCACATGGCGCATTCTGAGTTCAGTTTCGTTTTCCTGTGTATCTGAAGTGACAAATTTGATGCTGAATGCATGTGTCTTGCCTACTTGTTCTACTTCACTTTAAATTTCACTTTCACTTTGAATTCTACTTTCACTTTTGAATCCACTTTCACTTTGAATTTCACTTTCCTTCTACAAAACGGTGTCAAACATGTCGAAAGATTTGACGATAGAGTCGTCCTAAAAAAATAATAAACTGATTCTGACAATAAATAATCAAAGTAAAAAATAATAAAAGCGACCAAAAGAAGACAACAAGTTGTCAACAACGAAACTGAATAGCAGCGAAATTAAACTGACTGTAAGCACAAATTAGCAGAAAAATAAACACCAAGAATAATTTAGGCCTACATGTAGCATCAAAGATCGCTAGAATGTATTGTATTGGCTACAATACTATTGTATTGTATTGTACAATATTATTATACAATACAATATTATTGTATTGTATTGTACAATATTATTATACAATACAATATTATTGTATTGTATTGTTATTGTATGTGACCATTTAAAAAACGCTTCTGTCAGCAAAAGCCTTTCAGAAGCGCTCCCAGTGCGATCCACCCCGTCAGAAAAGGCAGTACTTGTGGCTATAGAAAGATGAGGAAAGACTACAGTAGCTGAACCCCCGACTGGGCTGGCTCGCAGGAGCGCTGAATGCAAAAGGTAATGCTGGAGCTGTTACAATTATTGCATTTGTTATGACTGAAAGAAGCGTTTTGAAGGTGTCTAAGACGTGCGTTGTACACTTAAGTACAAGGCAACAGGCGCGGATCCAGGGTGGGTCAGTCCGGCCATAGCCCCAATTGAAAAATTGCATGGGATGTGGCCCCCCCCCCCCATTTGGTTCCAAGAACCTTTAAATCAATGCAGCGAGACAAAGCGAGAGAGAAAAAGTAGCAATATTTTATGACTAGAGAGGTTATAGAATATTCCGATGAGCTTACGACCAAATGACTAAAAAGTCATCAGTTATTTTGGCAGGGGGGAAAATGTGTATATTTCTTACACATTTTAGGCCATCAGAGTTTTTTCGGGCAATGATGACCGAAAATTCTGCCCCCCCTGAAAATTTCTGTATCCGCCCCTGCAAGGCAACACCTTGAAGCAGCCAATTATAATTATAGTGGCTACATATTATATAAATATTTTAATTCTAATGTCGTAGATTTGACATACAAATATAATATGAGGTAATTCGAAATTCACGTTAACTTGTTTGAAATAGGTTTTTAACCGTTTTTTGCAATGTTATTTCTAAATATTGATTTTAAAACAGTGTAACAACATGTTTAGCGTTGTTCTAGTCATAGAATCATTGGAACGAAGCAATCATGTGTAATAGGCTATCACAAAAAGGACATGCTCAAATTTGCATGTTCGGGGTTGCTTAAACAAATGTTTGAACACATGGGTGGTGGGACCTCTAAATATAAGCAGATTAAAAAAATCTTTGCACCCAATTTAATCTTGATCACAACGGCACACAATCCACACCCAGACAGCTCATTTTATATAGCCTACATAAAATTTGTGCAATGCATTTGTGATGCACCCTAGCCGCCATTGTAACGACATTGTGCCGTGTTATGGCCAGTGTTGCCAATGAGGTTTCAGAAATAAACCCAGATTTCCTTCCGAAAAAAACCCAGAAAAACCCAGACTATTCATATGAGCTATTTTAGACACCTCTTTATTAAAATTTAGTTGGTTTTTCGCTTGTTCTTATGAGAGTTAACAAAATGTTCATCAAAAGAGTCGAATAAAATGTAATTACAAATTTCAAAATATCAATTGTTAAAGTTGCCAGATAGGCCTACTCGTCAATCGGCATCCATAATGAAATTAAGTTTAACAAGGAGAGAAGTGTGACCCGAACTATTTTGAGATGTCAAAATGGTTTATTTTTGTGCAGAGCTATTTTCAGGTTATAAATTATTTGTGAATTGACAACTTGAGATCTTGATTTTGGAGTTTAAAATAAAATTAGTGGGAAAAAATTATGTATCATAACCATTTTACATTGAATTTCACAGAATATTCATGTGTTGTAAGTACAAAATTCAGCCCACCAAAATAAACCCAGATTTAGCCAAAAAAAACCAGAAACCCAGACGAAGGTGAGTGGGAGATCTGTAAGACAAACAAGGGCACTCCTCCGAAGTCCGGTCCCAAATTATTTCGCATGGCTTATCACATAGATATGCTTCTCCCTTGCCTACTTACTCACCCCAAATCTGAAATGGAAGCTGGATGAAAGAATTTCATGGCGGAAATGGAAGCTGGATGAAGGTTCCTAATAGGTTAAATAGAAGCTGGATTGACGAATTTAACGCATGAGAAATGGAAGCTGGATTAAGCCGGATTGACGAAAATAACGCTTGAGAAATGGAAGCCGGATGAAGCTGGATTGACGAAAATAACGCTTGAGAAATGGAAGCCGGATTAATGATAAAACGCTTGAGAAATGGAAGCTGGATTAAGGTAGTTTTGTATCTTAAATGGAAGCTTATACCTTAACCCGGCTTTCATTTCAGATTCAAAAATACCTTCATCCAACTTCCATTACTCAAGCGTTTTATCATTAATCCAGCTTCTATTTCATATGTAAAATTACCTTAATTTATGTTTTCGGCAGTTATCTGCAAATGCTGTGCGCCAATTAGGCCTACAATATTTTAGTAGTCGATGTGAACGGTTTGTAAAGTGACGGTGAGAAAAATGCTGTGAAATAATTTGGGACCGGACTTCGGAGGAGTGCCTAAAGTTCTAGATATGATTTTTTTATTGGAAGTTTACTGTTCTTTTTCAGCAACTACTTCTGGAAGACGAGCAACGTTTTGTTAAAGCTTCAAATGTTATGTGATGCGTTAACCTTCTTCAGGAATATTACACTTGACGTTTCTGCCTACAACTTTTATGAACATCGACTAATCTATCTTCAGTTTAAATCGTGCTGATATAGTCGATAGATGACTTCCAGTGAGACATAAAGCACGGATCCTTCTTGTGAGCATCTGAAATGCGCTCATACATGGAATCGTCGTTATTTTGATAGCGGACATTGCTCGCGTTCGATGAACACTGGTAACAGGTTTTACACGGGTAATTACTCTGCTGTGGACAACAGAACTTAGTTTCACAAAAGTCACATCAGAGCTTCATTGATCTTCATCAAGAAGATTGCACTGAATGTTTTTGTCTACAATATTCATGAATATCAACCCTTTCGTCTTTGGTTATAATCATACTGTGCATTGTCATACAGTTGTGCTATTGCACACAGGTTGAAAATCTCCCATTTCACGAGTGTTCTTCTATATCACTAATTTCTTACTTTAGGCCTACTCGAAATATGACTTCTAATGACAAATGAAGCATGGCAACTGAAATTAAATCAAATAATTTAGTCGTCGTTATTGTGATACTGGACAATGATGATTTTCGAAGATCAATTGTGAAGACTTTTACAGATGCAATTACTTTGCAGTGAACAAGAGAAGATGGCTTCACATAGTCATATGTCAGCTTTGTCTATTATCAGGCGATTGCTGAAGCACATGCAAACCAATTAAAACCATACGGTTTTCATTTATTTCAGAAACTGTATACTGATGGTGATCATCTGAGAGCTTTTCAAATAACTATTACTAGAGAATATTGTGAATTAGTAGATTAGGTGAGTATTCTTATGGCAAATGTGGGAATTGTTGTGGAAAAAACTCAATACAAATGCCAGATATGTCAAAAATCATTTCATCAGGTTTTTAAAATGAAAAAGCACATGCGAATCCATACTGGAGAAAAACCATTCAATTGCCAGCTATGTCAAAAGTCTTTTAGCAATGCTGGTCATCTGAAAACACACATGCGAATCCATACTGGAGAAAAACCATTCAATTGCCAGCTATGTCAAAAGACTTTTAGTCAGGGTAGTAATTTTAAAAGGCACATGCGAATCCATACTGGAGAAAAACCATTCAATTGCCAGCTATGTCAAAAGTTTTTTAGCAATGCTGGTCATCTGAAAACACACATGCGAATCCATACTGGAGAAAAACCATTCAATTGCCAGCTATGTCAAAAGACTTTTAGTCAGGGTAGTAATTTTAAAAGGCACATGCGAATCCATACTGGAGTAAAGCCATTCAGTTGCCAATTTTGTCAAAAGTCTTTTAGTCATGGTGGTTGTTTGAAAATGCACATGCGAATCCATACTGGAGAAAAGCCATTCAGTTGCCAACTATGTCAAAAGTCGTTTAGTAAAGGTGGTAATTTGAAAACACACATGCGAATCCATACTGGAGAAAAGCCATTCAATTGCATGCTATGTCAAAAGTCTTTTAGTCAAGTTGGTCATTTGAAAACACACATGCGAATCCATACTGGAAAAAAGTCATTCAGTTGCCAGCTATGTCAAAAGTCATTTAGTAAAGGTGGTAATTTGAAAACACACATGCGAATCCATACTGGAGAAAAGCCATTCAGTTGCCAACTATGTCAAAAGTCGTTTAGTGAAAGTGGTCCTTTGAAAACGCACATGCGAATCCATACAGGAGAAAAGCCATACATTTGCCAGCTATGTAAAAAGTCGTTTAGTGAAGGTGGTGATTTGAAAAGGCACATGCGGATCCATACTGGAGAAAAACCATTCAGTTGCCAACTATGTCAAAAATCATTTAGTCATTGTGGCCTTTTGAAAACGCACATGCGAATCCATACTGGAGAAAAGCCATACATTTGCCAGCTATGTAAAAAGTCGTTTTCTGAAGGTGGTCATTTGAAAAGGCACATGCGGATCCATACTGGCGAAAAACCATTCAGTTGCCAACTATGTAAAAAGTCATTTAGTCATTGTGGTCTTTTGAAAACGCACATGCGAATCCATACTGGAGAAAAGCCATACATTTGCCAGCTATGTAAAAAGTCGTTTACTGAAGGTGGTCATTTGAAAACGCACATGCGAATCCATACTGGAGAAAAGCCATACATTTGCCAGCTATGTAAAAAGTCGTTTACTGAAGGTGGTTATTTGAAAAAGCACATGCGAACCCATACTGGAGAATAGCCATTCAGTTGCCACCAATGTCAAAAGTCTTTTAGTCATGGTGGTTGTTTGAAAATGCACATGCGAATCCATACTGAAGAAAAGCCATTCAGTTGCCAATTTTGTCAAAAGTCTTTTAGTCATGGTGGTTGTTTGGAAATGCACATGCGAATCCATACTGGAGAAAAGCCATTCAGTTGCCAACTATGTCAAAAGTCGTTTAGTGAAGGTGGTAATTTGAAAACACACATGCGAATCCATACTGGAGAAAAGCCATTCAATTGCATGCTATGTCAAAAGTCTTTTAGTCAAGTTGGTCATTTGAAAACACACATGCGAATCCATACTGGAGAAAAACCATACATTTGCCAACTATGTCACAAGTCATTTAGTGAAGGTGGTACTTTGAAAACGCACATGAGAATCCATACTGGTGAGGAGCCTGACTTGTGTCAGAAATCATTTGCCAAGAACAGGGATCTGAAAGAGCTCATGGCAACTCATAGTGGTGAAAAACCATTCATATGTGAGGTTTGCAATGCAGTTTTTACACGATATGGACAACTTAAAAAACACAGAATAACTCATGAAGCAAAGAAGCAAAACAAACGCATTCTGTCTTTTTTCAAGAACAGTTTTTCACCAAAGGAGTTTAAACACCATGCAAAAACTCTGTCTCAGCATCTTAATATTCAAAATGAAGTTGTTGCTAATTTGTCTTATCATTTTCTCTCGTTTAGTACTGCAGGTTTAGCTGATAAACCAAAAGAACTTTTGTCAATGACCGGATATACGTGTCTTAGTGGATTTGTTCGTCTTTTGCCAGAAGTTAGCATCGGAGAATTTCTGTCTACCAGCAATGTTGATGCACAAACGTCCTTGTCAAAACCCTTTGGATGTGGTTTTTGCGATGAATTGTTACAAAAAGAGGAGGATTTTCTAGAGCATTGTTTTAGTCATCGATTTTCTCCACCTGATGACTTTGCTGCTTACTCCTTTCCACTTAGTATTGGACACATACTTGGTTGAACAGAATTATTGCAATTGGCGAAATTTAGAAAAGATGCCAATGGAGGAGGTGTTCTTGGATACATGCATTGGGCGACATTGAATGATTGATTTATACCATATTCGTTTCAAATTTTTAGACAGAAAGCATGTAGAGTTCAAACTCAACGCATAATAATTATTATCTAAGATATTGCAACATTTAAGGCTCTAGTAGGATACTGTTGCAGCAGGTCACCATCACTAAATGTTAAATAAAGTGCAGTAATGTCTTTTGTTTCACCGATCGATTAGCTTAAATTTTTAGATATTATACTAAATTTATATTAAGACTAATTAGCATATTGTATTCATAGATAAGCAATAGACGTTGCTTGGTCATTACTAAAGGCATTGTGTAATCAAGGATTGTCATAATTATTCAGAGTAATTATTGTTTTATTTTCTTGATGACCCGTAAACTTTGTGATAATCCTCTTTAAAAGCTGAAAATCATGGAACATGCACAGGAAGTACAAGAGGAATATTGTTTTATCAATTAATATAACAAAATTCAAATCTCAATTCATAATAATAATTACGACGATTTATATGGCGCAGTAACACATCCATGCCGTTACAAGGGCGCCTTACAAAGAAAACAGCTACACCGGATAAGCCATAGCGAACAAGTGTGACTTTAGCCTGGCTTTGAAAGAGTCCACCGAGCCTGCTGATCGGATAGCGAGAGGAAGCCTGTTCCAGCATCGTGGACCAGCGACCGAGAAGGCACGATCGCCGAAGAGCGTTCTCATTCTCCGCACACGCAGATCAGACCTCTCGGATGATCTGAGCCGAAGCCCAGCCGCGGAGGAATGAGTCTCTATGCAGCAACCGCGCAGGTACTCGGGCGCAGCCCCGTGAAGCGATCGGAACACGAGCAAATGTGAGCATAAATGTGAGATACATTTAGATATTATTTTCTTTAAAAGCTATAATTCTGTTCACTTTTGCTTGCTTTGAGCAAACATCCCCCCACCCCAACATAATACAAGAAATCTCCGCAAGATTGATTGAAATTGAACGTGTCTTAAGATCAGTGGCGTAACAGCCTGGCCGGGGGCCCGTGGACAATCTAAGCCTTGGGGCCGTTACTCGTTAGGTGACTAAAGAGTAGGCCTACCTAGGATTAACAATATGGCTATTTAAAACTGGAGAAAACTAAACGCTGCAGAAAATAAATATTAGGCCTATAGCCTACCATTCAAGACAACTTTCATGTTTTACAATTTTTTCCCCGGTAGAGTACGCATAAATTATTTTTGGTTGAGCAGCTCGGGGGCCCTTGGGACCTCGGGGGCCCGTGGCATTTGTCCACCTACGTTATATGGTTGTTACGCCACTGCTTAAGATGCATAAGTCACCTCCACAAACTATAATTCCAATGAGTCAAACATCGAAACAAACTGTTGAACGAAAACATTTAATCCATCCTCGATATTTTGATTTTCTTTCTAGAACAGTATTTTAAAAATTGAACCGCTGATTCAAGTAGGCTAATGCTCATGTGTAGAAATTGAGTGCATCTTTTTTTAAAGGTTCCACGACAACTGGTTCACAGACAACTCGTTCAACGACAACTGGTTCACGGACAACTGGTACACCGACAACTCGTCCACTGAAATAAAAGCCGGATTATTGAGAAAATGCTTGGAAAATAGAAGCTGGATGAAGGTTTTTACAGGTGAAATAGAAGCTGTATTTATGAAAAACCGCTTAAGAAATGGAAGATGGATCCAGTTTTTTCCCCCTATCTGAAATAGAAGCTGGATGCATGTTGAGACACATGATGAAAACCATCAATTCAGTTTCCATTTAAGAAAGAAAACCATTAGAATTTTTTCTCATAAATCCATCTCCTATTTCGTAAATAAAGAACCTTCATCCAGCTTCTATTTCCCAAGCGTTTTCTCAATAATCCGGATTCTATTTCGGGTGAACCAGTTGTTGGTGAACCAGTTGTCCGTGGACGAGTTGTCGTTGGACGAGTTGTCGGTGAACGAGTTGTCGTGACACCTTTTTAAAATGTGTAATTCGATTAAGAGCTAGATGTTGGAAATTGTTGTTGACCAAAAATATACTTTTTTTAAATGGTAACTTATTCTGGTATAGTGAGCTAAATTCTATAATTTCTAACACCAATAATTTTTTTATTTCATGCTCTTTTTTCTGGACACTGCATTGTCCAGAATGGCCCCTCCGATTTTTGAACACCAGCTGCTATTTCTTCATGATCCAAAAGAAATCTGCACGATTGGCAACCCTAGCTGGGTTCCACGACAACTGGTCTACCGACAACTCGTCTACCGACAACTCGTCTCCGGACAATTGGTCCAACGACAAGTGGTCTACAGACGAATAGTACTGATGAAATAGAAGCTGGATTTACGAAAATGATTTTTAGCTTAAATGGAAGCTGGATTGATGATTTTCAGTCATGTATTCCAACATCTACCCATTTCTACTTAAAATCTAAAAATACCTTCATCCAGCTTGTATTTCTCGCCTGTTATTTTAGTAAATCCAGCTTCTATTTCAGATATAAAAATACCCTCATCCAGCTTCCATTACTTAAGCAGTTTTCTTATCAATCCAGCTTCTATTTGAGATATAGAAATACCTTCATCCAGCTTTATTTATCATGCGTTATTTTCGTCAATCCAGCTTCTATTTCACCTGTAAAAGAACTATCCAGATTCCAATTCTCTTGCGTTTTTCATCAATCCATGCTCCATTTCACCTCTAAAAACGGTCATCCTCATCCAACATCCATTTTTCAAGTGCTGTATCATTGTCGGTTGTAGGACAAAACCCCCCTGGACAAAACCCCCGGACAAAAAAAAAACCCGGACAAAAAAAACCCGGACAATTCCCCCACAGGGTAGGACATAACCCCCCGGTAGATTATATTGCGTATAAGTTATCGTACTATGAAACGGCGGTCCTATGTACGCTAGTTGGTTTGATGAAAAGAATTCTCGCCAAATAGAAGCCGGATTGATAAAAGTAATATTTACTCTAATGGAAGCTGGATTGATGAAAATGTTCTTGTTTAAATGGAAGCTGGATTGATGAAAATGGTCTTGCTTAAATAGAAGCTGGATTGATGAAAATATTCTTGTTTAATGAAAGCTGGATTGATGAAAATGTTCTAGTTAAATGGAAGCTGGATTGATGAAAATATTCTTGATAAATGGAAGCTGGATTGATGAATTGCTCTTGTTTAAATGGAAGCTGGATTGCTGACAACGATTCATGCTGTCCTAGATAACACCAACAGGGCTTATATCTTCATATCGGAGTGAATGACTGACACTAACAAGTTATAAGTTCACGCCTGAATGACAGCGACAGGTGTTTATCCGTATGACACTAATTAGGTGACACAGCATGGGGAAACTGGATAATTAGCTTAAGTTTAAGCAAATTGTAGGCCTACCTGCAGTTTGGCAGCAAAGGGGGGAATTGTCCGGAGGTTAATGTCCTAGGCTAAATCAGGAGGGTTTCTGTCCGGCAAGGCCGTATTTAGGGGGGTGTTTGAACACCCCCCGAAATGGAAAATGCATAAAAAAATCCAATGCATTTTCTAAATTTGTAAGCAAAAACCGTGAAAAAGCCACGAAAACACCCCCCGAGAAAATGTAATTTTTCTCAAGATTTCGACCGGACGACTAAAAAAAAAAAAAAAAAAAAAAAAAAGGTCATCAAAAAATTTGGCGGCGAAAATGGCAAGATTTTGACCGGACGACAAAAATTTTTTTCGCCGCCATTGAAAACACCCCCCGAAATAAAATCCTGGCTACGGCCTTGCTGTCCGGGGCGGTTTTGTCCGGGGGGTTTGTCCGGGGGCTTTGTCCAGGGGATACACCATCATTGTCAGTAGACCAGTTGTGTTTAGACGAATTTTCCGGAGACCACTTGTCAGTAGACGAGTTGGCGTTAGACGAGTTGTCGTGACACACCTAGCCTAGCTGATAGTCGAATGATCTTTAAATTAAAATGTATTCGCTAGATGACAAGTTGTACTTCCGTGAACTCAAGCTCACTTGCGTTTGAAGTGAAACACTTTAATCAATCGCCATTTTGTTCGAATGGCAAGTTTTTTTTACACCAGATTATGAGTAATTTTTTCCTTAATTTCACACTTGGTACGATTCTGTTATTCTTTATCCTTCTTTACGTATGATTTTGTGGACAAACACATTTAATCAATTGTAGATAGAGCAACGAGGCAGTTGCTAATATTAAGCCATGAGGTTAATCATATTGATTTACTCGTCGCAGTCTGTGACTAGAATGTCATTATGGTTGACTTTGGACATGCTAACATGATTATAAGCATAAAATCATTATTTTTACATTTTTTTGTGTAATTTTAAAATTAATTCTACAGACAATCTTGGGTGCACATTCCATAAATTTGATTAACTGCTTTTTTACCTTATAGCGGTGCTTTTTTACACATTAAAGAAAAATAATAATAATAGAAACAACAACTATAATTATGATTATGTTATTTAACGCAGTTCGTTTTAGCTCCAAACAGCCTGTTTGGTTAAACGTGCATTTTACCATTGTAAATCACTCGCATTTGCAGCATAACTATTCTTTCATTAATTCAACTTATAGTTCAGCCATAATCCTTCTCATTGCAGCATGCATATAAAGAACATTTTGTAAACGTTTCTGTGTCTTTCCTCACGAAATCAGTTAGTAGAATGAAAAACTTTCACAAAACTTAATAATTTGTTTAGTTGAAATACAAAATTTTGAATAGCAGTGATAATGTGCACAGAATATCTCAAATTTGAAATCATTTAACAATAAGCAAATAACCCACAAAACTAACACGAAATTGTCCAGACAGTTTATAGGCTTTTTAATCTCTGAAGTTTTCTTTCCCACATGTATTCATTTTGACTGTTTCAATCCACATTGTCTACGACATTTATAAACAAATGTCATCAAACAAACCTTAAGTTCTAAGTCATAGCTATGGTAGGTTACTTCTTAAAATATTATGAAGATCTGAGATGATACAATGTAGTATTGTTATTTTGTTTGTATTTCCAGTTTTCAGACAAAGCTACATCATGAAGAGTTGACGCAAGTTAACTTGTAATCATAAAATAATAAGGAGCTGGAACTGTGACTTTTCATTATTACTAAATAGTCAATAAAATGCAAAATTAGAATGTTCACTCATGCTGTAATTGGCATTAATAAAGTTCTAAATGATTTTTTTTAAATTGAGAGTTTACTGAACATTCCTTTTCAGCAACTTCTTCTGGAAGACGAGCCACGTTTTGTTAAAGCTTCAAATTTTGGTTGAGGTGTTAACCGTCATCAGGAATATGATAGTTGACGTTTCTGCCTACAACTTGTATGAATATCAACTAATTTATCTTCAGTTGAAATCATACTGCTATAATCGATAGATGACTTCCAGTGAGGCACGGATCCTTCTTGTAAGCATCTGAAATGCGCTAATAGATGGAATCTCGTTATTTTTATACCGGACATTGCTACTTCTGGAAGAACAATTTTAAAAGGTTTTACACAGGCAATTACTCTGCAGTGGAAAACAGAACTTAGTTTCACAGAAGTCAATTTGATTCATTGATCTTCAGCAAGAACATTGCACTGGATGTTTCTGTCTACAACATTCACGAATATCAACCATTTCGTCTTTGGCTATAATCATACTGTGCATTGGCAAACAGTTGTGCTATTGCACAAAGGTTGAAAATTTCCCATTTTACCAGTGTTCTTCTATATCACTAATTTCTTACTTTACTCGGAATATGACTTTGACTGACAGATGAAGCACATCAACTGGAATTCAATCAGAAAATTAAGTCGTCGTTATTGTGATACTGGACATTGATGATGTTGGAACATCTATTGTAAATGCTTTAACAGATGCAATTACTTTGTGGTGAACACGGCTTCACGCAGCCTATTTCAGCAATGCCTATTATCTGGCAATTGCTGAAGCACATGTGAAACAATTAAAAGCATACATTTCTCAGTGGTTTCAGAAACTGTATACTGATGGTGATCATCTGAGAGCTTTTCAAAAAACAATAGTACTGGAGAATTTTGTGAATTAGTAGATTAAGTGAGTATTCTAGTGGCAAATGTGGGAATTGTGCAAGAAATTCAAATCGAATGCCAGATATTTCAAAAATCATTTCATCAGGTTTTTAAAATGAAAAAACACATGCGAATCCATACTGTAGAAACACCATTCAGTTGCCAACTATGTCAAAAGTCATTTAGTCAAGATGGTAATTTGAAAAAGCACATGCGAATCCATACGGGAGAAAAGCCATTCAGTTGCCAACTATGTCAAAAGTCGTTTAGTGATGGTGGTAATTTGAAAAAGCACATGCGTCTCCATCCTGGAGAAAAACCATTCAATTGCCAACTATGTCAAAAGTCATTTAGTGTAGGTGGTAATTTGAAAACGCACATGCGAATCCATACTGGAGAAAAACCATTCAATTGCCAGCTATGTCAAAAGTCTTTTAGTCAAGGTGGTGATTTGAAAAGGCACATGCGAATCCATACTGGAGAAAAACCATTCAATTGCCAGATATGTCAAAAGTCATTTAGTCAAGGTGGTCCTTTGAAAATGCACATGCGAATCCATACTGGAGAAAAACCATTTAGTTGCCAACTATGTCAAAAGTCATTTAGTGTAGATGGAAATTTGAAAGCGCACATGCGAATCCATACTGGAGAAAAGCCATTCAGTTGCCAACTATGTCAAAAGTCGTTTAGTGAAGGTGGTAGTTTGAAAAAGCACATGCGAATCCATAATGGAGAAAAACCATTTACTTGCCAATTATGTCAAAAGTCGTTTAGTGAAGGTGGTAGTTTGAAAAAACACCTGCGAATCCATACTGGAGAAAAACCATTCAATTGCCGACTATGTCAAAAGTCATTTAGTCAAGTTGGTCATTTGAAAAAGCACATGCTAATCCATACTGGAGAAAAACCATTCATTTGCATGCTATGTCAAAAGTCTTTTAGTAAAGGTTGTAATTTGCAAATGCACATGCGAATCCATACTGGAGAAAAACCATTTAGTTGCCAACTATGTCAAAAGTCGTTTAGTGTAGGTTGTAATTTGAACAAGCACATGCGTCTCCATAGTGGGGAAAAACCATACATTTGCCAGCTTTGTCAAAAGTCATTTAGTCAAGGTGGTACTTTGAAAAGGCACATGCGAATCCATACTGGGTAAAAACCATACATTTGCAAACTATGTCAAACGTCATTTAGTGAAGGTGGTCATTTGAAAAAGCACATGAGAATCCATTCTGATGAGAAGCCTGACTTGTGTCAGATATCATTTGCCAAAAACAGGGATCTGAAAGAGCTCATCACAACTCATAGTGGTGAAAGACCATTCATATGTGAGGTTTGCAATGCAGTTTTCACACGATATGGACAACTAAAGAAACACAGAATAACTCATGAAGCAAAGATGCAAAAGAGATGCCATTTGTTTTTTTCCAAGAACAGTTTTTCACCAAAGGTGTTTAATCACCATGCAAGAACTCTGTCGCAGGATATTAAAATTCCAAATGAAGTTGTTGCTAATTCGTCTGATCGTTTTCTCTGGTTTAGTACTGCAGGTTTAGCTGATAAACCAAATAGCAAATTATCAATGACCGGATATACGTATCCACCTGGACTTGCTCGTCTTTGTCAGAAGTTAACAATAAAGAATTTGTGTCTACCAGCAAAGTGGATGAACAAACGTCTTTGTCAAAATGTTTTGGATGTGGAATCTGCGATGAATTGCTAGAAAAAGAGGAGGATTTTCTGGAGCATTGTTTTAGTCATCGATTTTCTCCACCTGATGACTTTGCTGCTGACTTCTGTCCACTTAGTATTGCACTTACTCATGATTGAACAGAATTATTGTATTTGGAGATATAGAAAAGATGCCAATGGAGGAGGAGGTCTGGGATTCATGCATTGAATGATTGATTTGTACCACTTTCATTGCAGAATTTTTAGACAAAAAGCATTCTGATGTAGAGTTCAAACTCAACACATATTTATCTAAGATATTGCCTACTTTTTACAACATTGTAGCAGGATGCTGCTGCATGTCGTTATAACTTAATGTTATGGTGCAGTTAAATAAAGTGCAGTAATGTCTTTTGTTTCAAAGATCGATTTGCTTTATTTTTAGATATATATATACTTGTTTTATGTTAAGACTAATTTGCATATTGTATTCATCTATATGCAATGGACGTTGTTTGTTCATTACTAAAGACAATGAATAATCAAGGATTGTCACGTATTCAGAGTAATTACTGTTTTATTGTTTTTGATAAACCGTAAAATTGTGATAGTCCTCTGTATAAGCTGATAATCATGGAACATGCACAGGAAATACAAGAGGATTATTGTTTTATCAATTACTATAACAAAATTTAAATCTCATTTCTCAAAGTTGAGATACATCTAGATTTTTTTTTTTAAAGCTACAATAATTATTCTGTTCACTTTTTGCTTGCTTTGGGCAAACATTCCACTCTCCCCTCCAACATATAATTACAATAAATCGCATTTGCCAGTTCAGGTCTCATCCTGTTGCGTTCATCAGTCCACAAATTTTTTCATCAATAAGGAAATAATAATTCTACGTTCAACTTGTACATTACTAATTTGGAAATGCTAAAACGTATGCGGCCAGTTTCCGGAAATTTGGAGAATCATATTTTTAAAAATTCTGCTGAACGTTGATTGGCTTCTGGCTCTTTTCTGGATTTTTCGATGAACTTGTCTTATTCAAGGAGTTTTGCAAGACATCTCCCCAAACTATAATTCCACATGTGCCAATGAGTCCTAACAAACTTTTGAACGAAAACATTTAATCAAGACTCGATATTTTGATTTTTTCTAGATCAGTATTTTAAAAATTGATTCATGTAGGCTAACACTCGTGTGCAGAACTTGAGGGCATCTTTTACTGAAGGTGGTAATTTGAAAAAGCACATGCGAAACCATACTGGAGAAAAACCATTCATAGCCAATTATGTCAAAAGTCGTTTAGTGAAGGTGGTAGTTTGAAAAAGAACATGCGATTCCATACTGTAGAAAAACCAGTCAATTGCCAGCTATGTCTAAAGTCGTTTAGTGAAGGTGGTCATTTGTAAACTCACATGCGAATCCATACTGGAGAAAAACCATTCAACTGCCAGCTATGCCAAAAGTTGTTTAGTGTAAGTGGTCAATTGAAAAAGCACATGCGAATCCATACTGGAGAAAAACCATTCAATTGCCAACTATGTCAAAAGTCTTTTAGTGATTGTGGTAGCTTGAAGAAGCACATGCGAATCCATAGTGGAGAAAAACCCTTCAATTGCCATATATGTCATAAGTCGTTTAGTCAAGTTGGTCATTTGAAAGCGCACATGCGAATCCATACTGGAGAAAAGCCATATATTTGCCAATTATGTCAAAAGTCGTTTAGTGAAGGTGGTAGTTTGAAAAAACACCTGCGAATCCATACTGGAGAAAAACCATTCAATTGCCGACTATGTCAAAAGTCATTTAGTCAAGTTGGTCATTTGAAAAAGCACATGCTAATCCATACTGGAGAAAAACCATTCATTTGCATGCTATGTCAAAAGTCTTTTAGTAAAGGTTGTAATTTGCAAATGCACATGCGAATCCATACTGGAGAAAAACCATTTAGTTGCCAACTATGTCAAAAGTCGTTTAGTGTAGGTTGTAATTTGAACAAGCACATGCGTCTCCATAGTGGGGAAAAACCATACATTTGCCAGCTTTGTCAAAAGTCATTTAGTCAAGGTGGTACTTTGAAAAGGCACATGCGAATCCATACTGGGTAAAAACCATACATTTGCAAACTATGTCAAACGTCATTTAGTGAAGGTGGTCATTTGAAAAAGCACATGAGAATCCATTCTGATGAGAAGCCTGACTTGTGTCAGATATCATTTGCCAAAAACAGGGATCTGAAAGAGCTCATCACAACTCATAGTGGTGAAAGACCATTCATATGTGAGGTTTGCAATGCAGTTTTCACACGATATGGACAACTAAAGAAACACAGAATAACTCATGAAGCAAAGATGCAAAAGAGATGCCATTTGTTTTTTTCCAAGAACAGTTTTTCACCAAAGGTGTTTAATCACCATGCAAGAACTCTGTCGCAGGATATTAAAATTCCAAATGAAGTTGTTGCTAATTCGTCTGATCGTTTTCTCTGGTTTAGTACTGCAGGTTTAGCTGATAAACCAAATAGCAAATTATCAATGACCGGATATACGTATCCACCTGGACTTGCTCGTCTTTGTCAGAAGTTAACAATAAAGAATTTGTGTCTACCAGCAAAGTGGATGAACAAACGTCTTTGTCAAAATGTTTTGGATGTGGAATCTGCGATGAATTGCTAGAAAAAGAGGAGGATTTTCTGGAGCATTGTTTTAGTCATCGATTTTCTCCACCTGATGACTTTGCTGCTGACTTCTGTCCACTTAGTATTGCACTTACTCATGATTGAACAGAATTATTGTATTTGGAGATATAGAAAAGATGCCAATGGAGGAGGAGGTCTGGGATTCATGCATTGAATGATTGATTTGTACCACTTTCATTGCAGAATTTTTAGACAAAAAGCATTCTGATAAAGAGTTCAAACTCAACACATATTTATCTAAGATATTGCCTACTTTTTACAACATTGTAGCAGGATGCTGCTGCATGTCGTTATAACTTAATGTTATGGTGCAGTTAAATAAAGTGCAGTAATGTCTTTTGTTTCAAAGATCGATTTGCTTTATTTTTAGATATATATATACTTGTTTTATGTTAAGACTAATTTGCATATTGTATTCATCTATATGCAATGGACGTTGTTTGTTCATTACTAAAGACAATGAATAATCAAGGATTGTCACGTATTCAGAGTAATTACTGTTTTATTGTTTTTGATAAACCGTAAAATTGTGATAGTCCTCTGTATAAGCTGATAATCATGGAACATGCACAGGAAATACAAGAGGATTATTGTTTTATCAATTACTATAACAAAATTTAAATCTCATTTCTCAAAGTTGAGATACATCTAGATTTTTTTTTTTAAAGCTACAATTCTGTTCACTTTTTGCTTGCTTTGGGCAAACATTCCACTCTCCCCTCCAACATATAATTACAATAAATCGCATTTGCCAGTTCAGGTCTCATCCTGTTGCGTTCATCAGTCCACAAATTTTTTCATCAATAAGGAAATAATAATTCTACGTTCAACTTGTACATTACTAATTTGGAAATGCTAAAACGTATGCGGCCAGTTTCCGGAAATTTGGAGAATCATATTTTTAAAAATTCTGCTGAACGTTGATTGGCTTCTGGCTCTTTTCTGGATTTTTCGATGAACTTGTCTTATTCAAGGAGTTTTGCATGACATCTCCCCAAACTATAATTCCACATGTGCCAATGAGTCCTAACAAACTTTTGAACGAAAACATTTAATCAAGACTCGATATTTTGATTTTTTCTAGATCAGTATTTTAAAAATTGATTCATGTAGGCTAACACTCGTGTGCAGAACTTGAGGGCATCTTTTACTGAAGGTGGTAATTTGAAAAAGCACATGCGAAACCATACTGGAGAAAAACCATTCATAGCCAATTATGTCAAAAGTCGTTTAGTGAAGGTGGTAGTTTGAAAAAGAACATGCGATTCCATACTGTAGAAAAACCATTCAATTGCATGCTATGTCTAAAGTCGTTTAGTGAAGGTGGTCATTTGTAAACTCACATGCGAATCCATACTGGAGAAAAACCATTCAACTGCCAGCTATGCCAAAAGTTGTTTAGTGTAAGTGGTCAATTGAAAAAGCACATGCGAATCCATACTGGAGAAAAACCATTCAATTGCCAACTATGTCAAAAGTCTTTTAGTGATTGTGGTAGCTTGAAGAAGCACATGCGAATCCATAGTGGAGAAAAACCCTTCAATTGCCATATATGTCATAAGTCGTTTAGTCAAGTTGGTCATTTGAAAGCGCACATGCGAATCCATACTGGAGAAAAGCCATATATTTGCCAATTATGTCAAAAGTCGTTTAGTGAAGGTGGTAGTTTGAAAAAACACCTGCGAATCCATACTGGAGAAAAACCATTCAATTGCCGACTATGTCAAAAGTCATTTAGTCAAGTTGGTCATTTGAAAAAGCACATGCTAATCCATACTGGAGAAAAACCATTCATTTGCATGCTATGTCAAAAGTCTTTTAGTAAAGGTTGTAATTTGCAAATGCACATGCGAATCCATACTGGAGAAAAACCATTTAGTTGCCAACTATGTCAAAAGTCGTTTAGTGTAGGTTGTAATTTGAACAAGCACATGCGTCTCCATAGTGGGGAAAAACCATACATTTGCCAGCTTTGTCAAAAGTCATTTAGTCAAGGTGGTACTTTGAAAAGGCACATGCGAATCCATACTGGGTAAAAACCATACATTTGCAAACTATGTCAAACGTCATTTAGTGAAGGTGGTCATTTGAAAAAGCACATGAGAATCCATTCTGATGAGAAGCCTGACTTGTGTCAGATATCATTTGCCAAAAACAGGGATCTGAAAGAGCTCATCACAACTCATAGTGGTGAAAGACCATTCATATGTGAGGTTTGCAATGCAGTTTTCACACGATATGGACAACTAAAGAAACACAGAATAACTCATGAAGCAAAGATGCAAAAGAGATGCCATTTGTTTTTTTCCAAGAACAGTTTTTCACCAAAGGTGTTTAATCACCATGCAAGAACTCTGTCGCAGGATATTAAAATTCCAAATGAAGTTGTTGCTAATTCGTCTGATCGTTTTCTCTGGTTTAGTACTGCAGGTTTAGCTGATAAACCAAATAGCAAATTATCAATGACCGGATATACGTATCCACCTGGACTTGCTCGTCTTTGTCAGAAGTTAACAATAAAGAATTTGTGTCTACCAGCAAAGTGGATGAACAAACGTCTTTGTCAAAATGTTTTGGATGTGGAATCTGCGATGAATTGCTAGAAAAAGAGGAGGATTTTCTGGAGCATTGTTTTAGTCATCGATTTTCTCCACCTGATGACTTTGCTGCTGACTTCTGTCCACTTAGTATTGCACTTACTCATGATTGAACAGAATTATTGTATTTGGAGATATAGAAAAGATGCCAATGGAGGAGGAGGTCTGGGATTCATGCATTGAATGATTGATTTGTACCACTTTCATTGCAGAATTTTTAGACAAAAAGCATTCTGATAAAGAGTTCAAACTCAACACATATTTATCTAAGATATTGCCTACTTTTTACAACATTGTAGCAGGATGCTGCTGCATGTCGTTATAACTTAATGTTATGGTGCAGTTAAATAAAGTGCAGTAATGTCTTTTGTTTCAAAGATCGATTTGCTTTATTTTTAGATATATATATACTTGTTTTATGTTAAGACTAATTTGCATATTGTATTCATCTATATGCAATGGACGTTGTTTGTTCATTACTAAAGACAATGAATAATCAAGGATTGTCACGTATTCAGAGTAATTACTGTTTTATTGTTTTTGATAAACCGTAAAATTGTGATAGTCCTCTGTATAAGCTGATAATCATGGAACATGCACAGGAAATACAAGAGGATTATTGTTTTATCAATTACTATAACAAAATTTAAATCTCATTTCTCAAAGTTGAGATACATCTAGATTTTTTTTTTTAAAGCTACAATTCTGTTCACTTTTTGCTTGCTTTGGGCAAACATTCCACTCTCCCCTCCAACATATAATTACAATAAATCGCATTTGCCAGTTCAGGTCTCATCCTGTTGCGTTCATCAGTCCACAAATTTTTTCATCAATAAGGAAATAATAATTCTACGTTCAACTTGTACATTACTAATTTGGAAATGCTAAAACGTATGCGGCCAGTTTCCGGAAATTTGGAGAATCATATTTTTAAAAATTCTGCTGAACGTTGATTGGCTTCTGGCTCTTTTCTGGATTTTTCGATGAACTTGTCTTATTCAAGGAGTTTTGCATGACATCTCCCCAAACTATAATTCCACATGTGCCAATGAGTCCTAACAAACTTTTGAACGAAAACATTTAATCAAGACTCGATATTTTGATTTTTTCTAGATCAGTATTTTAAAAATTGATTCATGTAGGCTAACACTCGTGTGCAGAACTTGAGGGCATCTTTTACTGAAGGTGGTAATTTGAAAAAGCACATGCGAAACCATACTGGAGAAAAACCATTCATAGCCAATTATGTCAAAAGTCGTTTAGTGAAGGTGGTAGTTTGAAAAAGAACATGCGATTCCATACTGTAGAAAAACCATTCAATTGCATGCTATGTCTAAAGTCGTTTAGTGAAGGTGGTCATTTGTAAACTCACATGCGAATCCATACTGGAGAAAAACCATTCAACTGCCAGCTATGCCAAAAGTTGTTTAGTGTAAGTGGTCAATTGAAAAAGCACATGCGAATCCATACTGGAGAAAAACCATTCAATTGCCAACTATGTCAAAAGTCTTTTAGTGATTGTGGTAGCTTGAAGAAGCACATGCGAATCCATAGTGGAGAAAAACCCTTCAATTGCCATATATGTCATAAGCCGTTTAGTCAAGTTGGTCATTTGAAAGCGCACATGCGAATCCATACTGGAGAAAAGCCATATATTTGCAATGCAGGTTTCACACATTCTGGACAACTAAAGAAACACAGAATAACTCATGGTCCAGATAGGCAAAACATACGCATTTTGTCTTTTTCCATGAAACGTTTTTCGCAAAAGGAATATAAACTCCATGCAAGAACTCTGTCGCAGGATCTTAAAATTTCAAATGAAGTTGTTGCTAATTTGTCTGATCGTTTTCTCTCGTTTAATGCTGCAGATTTAGCTGATAAACGAAATCAAAATTTGTCAATGACCAGTAATGCGTGTCCTAGTGGGCTTGCTCATCTTTTGCCAGAAGTTAACAATGGAGAAATTCTGTCTACCAGCAAAGTGGATGTACAAACGTCTTTGCCAAAATCCTTTGGATGTGGTATATGCGATGAAGTGCTAGAAAAAGAGGAGGATTTTCTAGAGCATTGTTTTCGCCATCGCTTTTCTCCACCTGATGACTTTGCTGCTTACTTCTGTCCACTTAGTATTGCACTTACTTTTGGTTGAACAGAATCATTGTGATTGGAGCTATAGAAAATATGCTAATGGAGAAGGAGGTCTTGGATACATGAATGATTCATTTGTAACACATTCTTTGCATAATTTTTTAAACAGTTCTAAAGCATTCTGATGTAGAGTTGAAACTCAACGCATAATTATAGATATTGCCTTCTTTTTGCAACATTCAAGACTGTAGCAGGCGGTGTCACGACAACTCGTCCAACGACAACTCGTCCACGGACAACTGGTCCACCGGCAAGTGGTCCTCCGAAATAGAACCCGGATTAACGAGAAAGCACTTGAGAAAAGGAAGCTGGATTAAAGTTCTTTATTTACGAAATAGGAACTGGGTTTATAAAAAAAGTCTAATGGTTTTCTTACTTAAATAGACGCTGAATTGACGATATTCATCATGTGTCTCAACATGCATCCAGCTTCTATTTCAGAATGAAAAAAACTTGATCGATCTTCCATTTCGTAAGCGGTTTTTCATCAATCCAGCTTCTATTTCACCTGTAAAACCTTCATCCAGCTTCTATTTCTCAAGCGCTTTCTCATTAATCCGGCTTCTATTTCGGTGGACGAGTTGTCGGTGGACGAGTTGTCGTTGGACCAGTTGTCGTGGAACCGTAGCAGGCTGCTGTTGCAGGTCACCATAACTAAATGTCATGGTGCCGTTAAATACAATGTAGTAATGTCTTTTGTTTCACCGATCGATTAGCTTTAGTTTTTTTATATATACTAAATTTATATTTAGACTAATTGGCATATTGTATTCATAGATATGATGCTGGAAATAGTGATGAGACTTGCCAAGAATGAAGAAGAACATGGGATAAACCTAAATGGACGGCCATTAAATAACCTTCTGATAGCTGACACACAAGGGGAGCTACAGGATATAACGAGCAAGGTAGATAAAAGCAGCAGGAGAATGGGTCTCAAAATCAATGTGGAAAAAACAAAAACAATGGTGATTGGAAAACGGCATGAGGATTTGCAGATAAGAACAGAGAACGGAATATTGGAGCAAGTTACCAGATTCGTCTACCTTGGAGGGCTGATAACAGAAGATGGAAGATGCGAAGAAGATATCAAACGAAGGTTTGGACTGGCCATATGGCATGTGCGGCATTCGGGAAATTGGGGAAAATGTGGAAAGCAAGAAACATATCCATCAAAACTAAGTTGAAGCTCTATCATACCTTAGTAGAGCCAGTATTGCTATACGGATCAGAGTGCTGGACTTTAAGAAAAGAGGACGAACGAAGACTGTTGGTGGCAGAAATGAGCTGGCTGAGGAGAATCATAGGCAGAAGCAGAAGAGAGAAGTTCAGAAAAGAAAAAAAAACAAGAGAAGAACTAGGAGTCGATGAAACGATAATAGAAAAAATCAAGATGACTCAGATGGTTCGGTCATGTGAGAAGAATGGAGGAACAAAGACTACCAAACGCTGCACTACATGGACATGTAGAAGGAGAAAGAAGCAGAGGGAGACAGCGGAAGACCTGGATATATAACATCAAAGAAGACCTAAAAGAGAAGGGCACCAGCTTAGCCGAGATCGGAGAAACAATCAGAAGCAGAGAAGTTTGGAGGAATTTCATAAAAGCCTCATCGTCATATCGATGACGGAGGAGAAGACAGAAGATTCATAGATAAGCAATGGACGTTGCTTGGTTATTCTTAAAGACGGTGTGTATTCAAGGATTGTCACATATTTAGAGTAATTAGTGTTTTCTAGTCTTTGATGACCTGTAAAATTTGTGATAGTTTTCTGTATAAGCTGATAATCATGGAACATTCACAGGAAGTACAAGAGGAATATTGTTTTATCAATTAATATAACAAAATTCAAATCTCAATTCTGAAAGGTGAAATACATCTAGATAATATTTTCTTTAAAAGCTATAATTATGTTCACTTTTTACTTGCTTTGAGCAAACATTCCACTCGCCAACATAATACAAAGAAATCTTGCAAGATTGATTGAAATTGACTTTCACACACAGTTCAGCTTTTACCAGTACAGGTCTCATCATGTTGCGTTCATCAGTCTACAGATTTTTCATCAATGAGAAAATACGTTCAACTTGTGCATTACTAATCGGAATTGATAACACGTATACGGCCTGTTTATGAGAATTTGGAGCATCGTTTTTAAAATAATTATACTCAAAGTTGACTGACTTCTCGCTCAATCTGCAGTTTTCGATGAACTTTTGTTAAGATTCAAACTCCTTGTATAAGTCATCTCCCCAAACTAGGCTATAATACCACAAGTGCCAATGAGTCCTAACAAACTGTTGAACGAAAACATTTAATAATCAAGATTAGATATTTTGATTGTTTTCTAGAACAGTGTTTTAAACATTGAACCGCTGATTGAATTAGGCTAATGCTCGTATGCAGAAATTGAGTGCATCTTTCTTGAAATAGGTAATTTGATTAAGAGCTAGTTGTTGGAAATTGTTGTTGACCGAAAATCTAAAATACAGGTCGATCACTTTTTCTGGTATAGTGAGCTAAATTCTATACATTCTAGCACACCAATATGTTTACATATTCCGTTTTTCTGGACGCTGCCTTGTCCAGAATGACCCTCATCCGCTTTCTGTACACCGGCTGCCATTTCTTGACGATCCAGAAAAAACTGGACAGCAACCCTAGTAATGTTGATAGTCAAATGATCTTTAAATTAAAATGTATTCCCTAGATGACAGGATGTACTTCCGTTGTCTCAAGCTCACTCGCATTTGACGTTTCTGTCTTCAACTTTTAATCAATCGCCATTTTGTTCGAATGGCAGTTTTTTAACGAGATTATGAGTAATGTTTTTCGTAATTTCACACTTGGTTAGATTCTGTTATTCTCTGCCCTTCTTTACGCATGATTTTGTGGACAAACACATTTTATCAATTGTAGCTTGATCGACGAGATACTTTGCTAATAATAAGCTATGAGGTTAACGACGATGAATAAGCTGGTATCCTTGACGTGGCTTTTGTGGGCGCTGAGAAATTCTCGAAGATTAAATCTTCAAGAATTTCACATTACATTAATCTTATTGATTTAATCGTCGCAGTCTGTGACTAAAAGGTCAATTAGGTTGACTTTGGACAACCTAGCACAGTTATAAACATAAAATCATTGTTTTACAATAATTATTTATGTAATTTTTACACCAATTCTAAAATAAACTCAACAGACAATATTGGGTATATAAAACTATACAGGGTGGGCCAAAAAAGTAATTCCCTACGATTTTTGGTCAATATCTTGGCAAAAAATAGAAAATTTTTCAAATCCAATTTCACCAGCTTGAAGGTTATTCATATCTACGTACAATAGCCAAATTTTATTGACATATGTGAAACATAACAAAAGTTATAGCACTTTTAGTGAGGCCACCCCTCGTTTTTTGACGACTCAAAAACGAAACGCCAAAAAACTAGGTTTTTTGCCAATATCTTGGCCAGATGTAAGAAGTTTGAAATGAAATTTTACATGCGTGAAGGCAATTCATATGTACACATAATGGCCAGATTTCATCGAAATATTTCAAACACAACAAAAGTTATACCAATTTTAGTGAGGCCATCCACCGTTTTTGACGATTCAGAAACGAAACCCAACAAAAAGTAGCAAAAACACGATTTTATTAAGTCTCATCTCAAATAACTGTTGCCAAATGAACTTGGTAGTGCGTCACAACTTGTGTTCAATGTGCCCACCACCAGTGCCAAAACTTTTGTTGAGTATCTTTGCAAAGTTGATGATGGACTTGTTGATTACCCTGACAGATTCCTTATTTACCAATTTGATTGTGATCTTGCTAAGTGACTTCTCACTGACGTGCAGCTACGCTGGTACCCTGTTTCTTCTTTAAATGTAATAATAATGATCATCTGGCAATATCAAGGCTATTTGATAGCAAATATTTTCGATGAGACTTAATAAAATTGTTTTTTCCCTACTTTTTGTCGTGCTACCCTTCAGAATCGTCAAAAAACGGTGGGTGGCCTCATTAAAAGTGATATAGCTTTTGTTCTGTTTGAAGTATTTGATGAAATCTGGCCATCATGTGTAATTATGAATTGTCTTTAAGCCTGTAAAATTTCATTTCGAAATTCTTACTTATTCCCTGTAGGGGATTACTTTTTTGGCCCACCCTGTATTTATATATATATATATATATATTTGATTAACTGCTTTTTGTACCATATAGCGGTGCTTTGTTACAAATTAAACAAATATAATAATAATAAAAACAACTATGATTATATTATTTACGGTGTCACGACAACTGGTTCACAGACAACTGGTTCAACGACAACTGGTTCACGGACAACTGGTTCACCGACAACTGGTTCACCGAAATAGAAGCCGGATTATTGAGAAAATGTGTGGGAAATAGAAGCTGGATGAATGTTCTTTACTTACGAAATAGGAGCTGGATTTATTTTTAAAAAGTCTAATGGTTTTCTTTGCTTAAATAGAAGCTGAATTGATGATTTTCATCATGTGTCTCAACATGCATCCAGCTTCTATTTCAGATCGAACTAAAACTTGATCCATCTTCCATTTCTTAAGCGTTTTTTCATAAATCCAGCTTCTTTTTCACCTGTAAAAACTTTCATCCAGCTTCTATTTCCCAAGCCTTTTCTCAATAATCCGGCTTTTAGTTCGGTGAACCAGTTGTCAGTGAACGAGTTGTCCGTGAACCAGTTGTCGTTGAACCAGTTGTCTGTGAACCAGTTGTCGTGGAACCATTATTTACCATGCGCCTTCGTTATAGCTCATTGGTCAGCATGTTTGGTTAAACGTGCATTTTGGCAGCGTAGATCATTCGCATTTGCAGCATTACTATTCTTTAATTAATCGATCTTCTGGTTCAGCTATATATTCCTTCTCATGGCAACATATGAAGAACATTTTGTAAAAGTTTCTGGTTCTTTCCTCACGAACTCAGTTAACAAAATGAATTATTTTCACAACACCTGTATTGCTTAGTAATTTGTTTACTTAAACTACAAAACTAGAAATAGCGGTAAAATCCCGGACTGGCTGCCTGTACTCCAAACAATATGGCCGTTAACGAATGCAATGAAAATAGAGCGCGACCATCGACAACATTGTTCATCAATTCAGCTTCAATTTCAGCAGAAAGACTGTACTAACACTAAAACTAACCCTAACCGACCCTTACGACGCCTAACATGAGACCTAACCGACCCTTACGACGCCTAACCTGAGACCTAACCGACCCTCACGACGCCTAACATGAGACCTAACCGACCCTTACGACGCATAACCTGAGACCTAACCGACCCTCACGACGCCTAACATGAGACCTAACCGACCCTTACGACGCCTAACCTGAGACCTAACCGACCCTCACGACGCCTAACCTGAGCCCTAACCGACCCTCACGTTGCAAGATAATGTGCACAGGATATCTTAATTTTGAAGTCATTTAGCAATGAGCAAATCACCAAAAAAACTAACACGAAATTAACCAGACAGTCATTTGGGCTTTTTTAATCTCTGAAGTCTTCTTTCGCACATGTATTTCTTTTGACTGCTTCAATTCACATTGTCTACAACATTTATAAATAAAAGTTATCAAACAAACCCTACTAAGACATAGCTATGATTTTTTACTTCTTAAAATATTGTGAAGATCTGAGATGATTCAAATGTAATATTGTCATTTTGTTTGTATTTCCAGTTTTTAGACAAATGCTTCATCATTAGGGGTCAACGCAAGTTAACTTGTAGCATCATAAAATAATAAGAAGCGGGAACTGTGACTTTTCATTAGTACTATTTACTAATTAGTGAATCAAATGCAAAATGAGAACAGTCATGCTGTAATGGGCAGTAATAAAGTTATATATGACTTTTTTGAATTTAGAATTTACTGCTCTTTTTTAGAAACTTCTTCTGGAAGACGAGCCACATTTTGTTAGATCTTCAAATTTTGGTTGATGCATTAACCTTCATCGAGAATTTTACACTTGACGTTTCTGCCTTCAACTTTTATGAATACCAACTAATTCATCTTCAGTTGAAATCATATTGCTATAATCGATAGATGACTTCCAGTGAAAGATAAAGCACGGATCCTTTTTGTAAGCATCTGAAATGCGCTCATCAATGGAATAGTCGTTATTTATTTTAAAACCGGATATTGCTTGTGTTGGAAGATTGATGGTTTAAGGTTTTACACAGACCTGTGATTACTATGCAGTGAATAACAGAACTTAGTTTCACAAAAGTCACATTGCTTCATTGATCCTCATCAAGAACATTGCACTGGATGTTTCTGTCTTCAGCATTCTTGAATGTCAACCATTGCGTCGTTGGTTATAATCATACGGTGTATTGGCGTACAGTTGTGCTATTGCACAAAGGTTGAAAATCTCCTATTTTACGAGTGTTCTTCTGTTTTACAAATTTCTTACTTTACTCAAAATATTACTTCTAATGACAGATGAAGCATGGCAACTGAAAATCAATCAGAAAATTAGTCGTCGTTATTGTGATACTGGACATTGATTGTGTTGGAAGATCCATTGAAAAGGCTTTTACAGAGATAATTACTTTGCAGTGAATGACAGAACACAGCGTCACACAGTCATATTTCAACTTTGCCAACGTAGCCTTTCAACTAAAACCACACAGATGTCAGTTATTTCATAAACTATATATCGAAGGGTGTCATGACAACTCGTCCAACGGCAACTCGTCCAACGACAATTCATCCACGGACAACTGGTCCAACGACAACTGTTCCACCGAAATAGAAGCCGGATTAACGAGAAAGCGTTTGAGAAATGGAAGCTGGATGAAAGTTCTTTATTTACGAAATAGGAGCTGGGTTTATGAAAAAAAGTCTAATGGTTTTCTTGCTTAAATAGAAGCTGAATTGACGATTTTCATGTGTCTCAACATGCATCCAGCTTCTATTTCATATAGAAAAAAACTTGATCCATCTTCCATTTCTTAACCCTTTACCAGTTCATTTTTTTCAGCGGATATTCTCGGGGCAAACGGGTAAAACATTAAGCGGTTGTTCATCAATCCAGCTTCTATTTCACCTGTAAAAACCTTCATCCAGATTCCATTTCTCAGGCGTTTTCTAATTAATCCGGCTTGTATTTCGGTTGACGAGTTGTCGTTGGACCAGTTGCCGTGGAACCATATCGAAGATGATCATCTGAGAGCTTTTCAAAGAACTATTACTGGAGAATATTGTGAATTAATCGATTAAAAGAGTATTCTGATGTCAAATGCGGGAATAGACAAGGAAGAAATTCAATACGAGTGCCAGTTACGTTGAAAATCATTTTAACAGGTTTTTACAATGAAAAAACACATGCGAATCCATACTGGAGGAACACCATTGAGTTGCCAACTATGTCAAAAGTCGTTTAGTGAAAGTGGTCATTTGAAAACGCACATGCGAATACATACTGGAGAAAAACCATTCAATTGCCAGCTATGTCAAAAGTCGTTTAGTGAAGGTGGTAATTTGAAAAGGCACATGCGAATCCATACTGGAGAAAAACCTTTCAGTTGCCAACTATGTCAAAAGTCTTTTAGTGTAGGTGGTGACTTGAAAAAGCACATGCGAATCCATACTGGAGAAAAACCATTCAATTGCCAGCTATGTCAAAAGTCGTTTAGTGAAGGTGGTAATTTGAAACGGCACATGCGATTCCATACTGGAGAAAAACCATTCAATTGCCAGCTATGTCAAAAGTCGTTTAGTGATGGTGGTCATTTGAAAATGCACATGCGAATCCATACTGGAGAAAAACCATTCAGTTGCCAACTATGTCAAAAGTCTTTTAGTGTAGGTGGTCATTTGAAAAAACACATGGGAATCCATACTAGAGAAAAACCATTCAATTGCATGCTATGTCAAAAGTCTTTTAGTGAAGGTGGTAGTTTGAAAAAGCACATGCGAATCCATACTGGGAAAAAACAATTCAATTGCCATATATGTCAAACGTCGTTTAGTCAAGTTGGTAATTTGAAAAGGCACATGCGAATCCATACTGGAGAAAAACCATTCATTTGCCAACTATGTCAAAAGTCGTTCAGTGAAGGTGGTAGTTTGAAAAATCACATGCGAATCCATACTGGAGAAAAACCATTCAATTGCATGCTATGTCAAAAATCGTTTCGGGAAGGTGGCAACTTGAAAACGCACATGCGAATCCATACTGGAGAAAAACCATTCATTTGCCAACTATGTCAAAAGTCGTTCAGTGGAGGTGGTAGTTTGAAAAAGCACATGCGATTCCATACTGGAGAAAACCCATTCAATTGCCAGCTATGTCAAAAGGCGTTTAATGAAGGTGGTAGTTTGAAAACGCACATGCGAATCCATACTGGAGAAAAACCATTCAGTTGCCAGTTATGTCAAAAGTCTTTTAGTCATGGTGGTCATTTGAAAACGCACATGCGAATTCATACTGGAGAAAAACCATTCATTTGCCAGCTATGTCAAAAGTCGTTTAGTGATGGTGGTACTTTGAAAACGCACTTGCGAATCCATACTGGAGAAAAGCCATTCAGTTGCCAACTATGTCAAAAGTCTTTTAGTCATGGTGGTGATTTGAAAAGGCACATGCGAATCCATACTGGAGAAAAACCATTCAATTGCCGACTATGTCAAAAGTCATTTTGTCAATTTGGTCATTTGAAAAGGCACATGCGAATCCATACTGGAGAAAAACCATTCATTTGCCAGCTATGTCAAAGTTACCAAATTATGGCCACTTTGTCAGAACTTCGCAAAAATTGAATACTTGGATCAGTTAAATTTGTTTAAAAACAAAACATCGAGATCAAGCAACATATTGAGTATATTATTATATCGTAGAATATCTTGCAAGAAGATAAATGAAATTAAAATATATATATTGCTGGGACCCCTCTAAAATACCAAACTCTGTCCACTGATACATATTTCTTGGCCACATGGGTACATATGTCTGGCCACTGGGCAGAATAATGTTTCATGTGGCTAGAAATAGGTTTTATGTTGTACTATGCATAAACAAGTAAAATCAAAAATCTAAATAAAATCAAAATGGCTACAAATCCCAAAAGGCTAAGAGTACTAACAAAAAATCAAATCGAACTACTATTTGGTAACATAGTTGCCTTTAGCCGGCTATTGCAAAACTTGAATAGGCCTATGACAAATTGACAAGAATGTATCTTAGAACAGTTGACTACAAGGTGTAGCCTACCAGCCAATTAAAAATGCCAACATTATTGCACAAAAACCTGACTAAAAGATTTCATCCTACTCTATGAGAACATAATAACTAGCAGATATGAGAAAAAACAAAAACAATCGACTGCACGAGTCATTTCAATGTCTCATGCATCGCATGAAATGCACAAAAAATGTTCTGGTCCAATTTCATCCAGACCTTGGCAAGCATTGTGAAACCAAGTCTGACAGCCTTGGCATTCAATCCATTTTCTTCCTGTCTTATCATCACAAAATCGTACTTGGCAAATATCGCATGGAATCAGAGAATCGGTTGTACCCTGGGTTTTGCAAGCCTTATTCGTTTTCTTGTTTGTCTTCTGAGATGGCATCGGTTTTTCCTTTCCTTTTAATGTGTTCGGTTTCTTTCCCCTTGGTTGTTTTTCAATCACTTTCTTTACCTTTTTCACTTGTTGCTGCTTGTTGTGTGCTTTTTCTTCCTTGATCCTCTGACGTTCCACTTTTGCGTGCTGTTCCTTTAGCTTCAAATCACGAGATTCTTTGGAAGTGAGAAGAAAAAATTTCTGCTTCAAATTGGTTTTTTTCCCTCTTGTAGTTATTGCTGGATATGGGAGAATATCACTGTCAACGTCTCCCGGATAAGATCGGTTTTTGAAAGGGAATTGTTTTCCTTCGACTGAATTGACCCGGGCAGAAATAGAACTACTAGAGTGGTCACTGAGACTTGGATGAGCAAAACGTTCCTCGTCGTCGACGTGACTCTGACTACCTAAGATAACTGCAATGTCACTGGATGTTGTAGGGTTCAATGCGATCGACTTAACAGCAGAATTTGAATCAACGGAATTTTGTTTTGTGATTTCTCTCGCATCGATGTTGGAAGAACAAGGTGTCTGATCAAGGCTCAAAGTGTTGATGGCAGTCTGATTTTCGGCAAGAAGAACGTTACAAACTTGTTTGTTAGTTGAACAAGAACATAGTATATTATTCTCGGTGGAACACTGACAAAGATTTGAGTTTGGAATTTCCAAGGAAGTGGATGTATCGGTTCCTTTTTGCTCCGTTGAAATGACAGATAACAATAGATCTGCAAGTGAGTCATCAATATTGAAATCTCCTGCAAGGCTCTCAGAAAAGCTTGGCAAAGTTCCCACAGATAAATTCAAGTCCATGATCTCTTCTACGGATGGCGCCTGATGATCTTCATCTTGTTCTTCCGCCAAACTTTTTAATTTCTGCCAGGTTTTGTATGTTTCGTCCTGGTTTAGGCTGTACTTTTTCTCATATAGATATTGGAAACAACCCAACTGTTGTTGGGTGAGAGTTGACTCGAGCCATCGTAAAACTTTCACTGGGGACGCAGTTGTACAAGCTTTTGCAACTACCTCAGGATCCATCGACGTGAAATCCGAAATATTGAAAACGTTCTGAGTTGTTGAATTATCTATGACGACTGGTGCTGAAGAGTCATCACATGCTCCTTGAAAACTTGAAGACAGCGTTTGTCTTGAAGAATCAGATGTCGATGATCCATCGTTTTTTGGCGTTGAAGCTGAATTTTGGGATGAAGAATCCCTCAATAAAACTTCGCTTTCAATGAGTTGCTTCACAGAATACATGCAATTTGGCAAGTATGCTTCTGATGGTACAGAATCTGGATCGAAAGGATGAATTCCACATGCTCTGAAACCAGATACTATATTGCTCGCGGATAACGCCTCCTCCCAAGCTTTTTTAAGCAATCCACAGAAACTTGCTCGTGATACAAGAGTTCCTGGGAACTGAGTCATGAGATCTTCACATGCTTTTCTGTAAGCATTCTTGAAAGGTCCAAAAACTGTCCGATCGCACGGTTGGAGCCAGTTCGATGTATGAGCTGGCAGTTCAATTATGTGGATGCCGTTTTCTGCCGCAGTTTCGAGCAGTTCCACGAAATTGTGTGAATCGTGGCCATCCACAATAAGCAGCTGAGGTCTGTCTGGTCCTATGTTTGGTAAGAAGGCGTCATTGAACCAGAGCAGAGCAATGCCCTGCTTCGTCCAGCCGCTATCAGACACACTCCAAGTGGTTCCATCCGGAGCCGTTTCCATTTGAAAAGAGAAGAGGGACCTCGTAGTCTTTCCTTTCACAATTACATGTGGAGGAATGTAGCCACCACCAGCATTTATTGCCCCAATTACAGTAATTGTTTCTCTGTTGCCACTGGTTCGGCTGTGCAAATATTTCGATCCTTTAGTTGCAATGATCCTACCCGGTTTATGGTCCAGTTGGACACCAGTTTCGTCCATGTTCCAGATGGTATGAGGCTTGGAATTCAACTGGTTGTCATCCAACACCATCTTCAGCACGCTGAAATATTTTGCCACCTTTGTAGGGTCCATGCATTGGTGTCTGACAGCAGCTGTTCCCTCCGGACGACGCAATGTGATTCTATGATGTCGCCTCTTCATTCCATACCACCAACGTATCGATGGTCTCCCATTTTTGAAGACAATGCTATGCTTTTTAGCATATGCTTCGGCATACTTGAGTAATTGCTGTCGTCCAAATCCGATCCCCATTGCAGCTCGATTGCAAGCAAAATCAGCCAGTTTTTCTTCTTGATCAGATGACATGATAGTTGGACGACCAGGCCTGGAACCGATTTCTGTTTTCCCAGTTAAACGGACTTGTAGAGTACTTCGAGGAACTTGAAACGTTTTGCATGCTGCTCTTTGGGACATTCCATTTTCACGAACAGCTGCCATTGCTGCAAGCATTGCACTTTCAGTCCAAAGGCAATGCTTCCCTCTTGCAGTTCTCCTTCTTCCTTTATTATTTGTCTCCTCTGTTTTTGCCAATTTCTTGGCGTTCTTGCCTTTATTGACTGACACCATTTTCAATTAATTGACGCTGCAAGAAAAATGTTGTGAGCTTCAGTATGAGAATTGTGGAAAAATAACTGGGGGGTTGGCCTATGATAAACTTGAAATTGGGGTATGAAAAACATACTTTAACATGGGGCTCTAAGAAAGACTGGGGGGGTTGAACCCCCCAACCCCCCGGCAATTCTCACCCTGGTGAGCTTTAAAATTAAAAGCTGGCAGTCGATACCTAATTCTGCTCACCTGATACCTGATTCGGGCCGCCCGATACCTGATTCTGGCCATCAGATACATATCTCTAGCCATGGCCTGAATTACATTGCAGATGGGGTCACAAATAGGTTTCTCTGCGTGACTTATTTTGCCGCACAGCATCTTATTAATCCGCCAACTGGGACAAACTATCAAGCTGCCATTAAATAATATAATGTTTACTTTATATGAAAATAACATTTGTTCCTTAAATAGACTTACCCAATTGAAGCAGTATGTTGATGAAAAACTTGAAAATCTCAATTTATGTATGCTGCAACAACTGGAAATGATCAAAACTTTGACACGTGATTAGAAAATCCCCTAGTCAGCTATGAGTTATTTTTAGCCTCGAGCCGCAAGCAAAACAAGGTGTGACAAAATAATTTCCCTTATAATAACTGTAGTACTCTTACTTTGGCTGTGAATAAAGGTCAAAAAGTGGCCTGATTTATGTACCGGCCTAAATTAAGTCACTTTGCCCTAGCTGACACACAAGGGGAGCTACAGGATATAACGAGCAAGGTAGATAAAAGCAGCAGGAGAATGGGTCTCAAAATCAATGTGGAAAAAACAAAAACAATGGTGATTGGAAAACGGCATGAGGATTTGCAGATAAGAACAGAGAACGGAATATTGGAGCAAGTTACCAGATTCGTCTACCTTGGAGGGCTGATAACAGAAGATGGAAGATGCGAAGAAGATATCAAACGAAGGTTTGGACTGGCCATGGCATGTGCGGCATTCGGGAAATTGGGGAAAATGTGGAAAGCAAGAAACATATCCATCAAAACTAAGTTGAAGCTCTATCATACCTTAGTAGAGCCAGTATTGCTATACGGATCAGAGTGCTGGACTTTAAGAAAAGAGGACGAACGAAGACTGTTGGTGGCAGAAATGAGCTGGCTGAGGAGAATCATAGGCAGAAGCAGAAGAGAGAAGTTCAGAAAAGAAAAAAAAACAAGAGAAGAACTAGGAGTCGATGAAACGATAATAGAAAAAATCAAGATGACTCAGATGGTTCGGTCATGTGAGAAGAATGGAGGAACAAAGACTACCAAACGCTGCACTACATGGACATGTAGAAGGAGAAAGAAGCAGAGGGAGACAGCGGAAGACCTGGATATATAACATCAAAGAAGACCTAAAAGAGAAGGGCACCAGCTTAGCCGAGATCGGAGAAACAATCAGAAGCAGAGAAGTTTGGAGGAATTTCATAAAAGCCTCATCGTCATATCGATGACGGAGGAGAAGACAGAAGATTCATAGATAAGCAATGGACGTTGCTTGGTTATTCTTAAAGACGGTGTGTATTCAAGGATTGTCACATATTTAGAGTAATTAGTGTTTTCTAGTCTTTGATGACCTGTAAAATTTGTGATAGTTTTCTGTATAAGCTGATAATCATGGAACATTCACAGGAAGTACAAGAGGAATATTGTTTTATCAATTAATATAACAAAATTCAAATCTCAATTCTGAAAGGTGAAATACATCTAGATAATATTTTCTTTAAAAGCTATAATTATGTTCACTTTTTACTTGCTTTGAGCAAACATTCCACTCGCCAACATAATACAAAGAAATCTTGCAAGATTGATTGAAATTGACTTTCACACACAGTTCAGCTTTTACCAGTACAGGTCTCATCATGTTGCGTTCATCAGTCTACAGATTTTTCATCAATGAGAAAATACGTTCAACTTGTGCATTACTAATCGGAATTGATAACACGTATACGGCCTGTTTATGAGAATTTGGAGCATCGTTTTTAAAATAATTATACTCAAAGTTGACTGACTTCTCGCTCAATCTGCAGTTTTCGATGAACTTTTGTTAAGATTCAAACTCCTTGTATAAGTCATCTCCCCAAACTAGGCTATAATACCACAAGTGCCAATGAGTCCTAACAAACTGTTGAACGAAAACATTTAATAATCAAGATTAGATATTTTGATTGTTTTCTAGAACAGTGTTTTAAACATTGAACCGCTGATTGAATTAGGCTAATGCTCGTATGCAGAAATTGAGTGCATCTTTCTTGAAATAGGTAATTTGATTAAGAGCTAGTTGTTGGAAATTGTTGTTGACCGAAAATCTAAAATACAGGTCGATCACTTTTTCTGGTATAGTGAGCTAAATTCTATACATTCTAGCACACCAATATGTTTACATATTCCGTTTTTCTGGACGCTGCCTTGTCCAGAATGACCCTCATCCGCTTTCTGTACACCGGCTGCCATTTCTTGACGATCCAGAAAAAACTGGACAGCAACCCTAGTAATGTTGATAGTCAAATGATCTTTAAATTAAAATGTATTCCCTAGATGACAGGATGTACTTCCGTTGTCTCAAGCTCACTCGCATTTGACGTTTCTGTCTTCAACTTTTAATCAATCGCCATTTTGTTCGAATGGCAGTTTTTTAACGAGATTATGAGTAATGTTTTTCGTAATTTCACACTTGGTTAGATTCTGTTATTCTCTGCCCTTCTTTACGCATGATTTTGTGGACAAACACATTTTATCAATTGTAGCTTGATCGACGAGATACTTTGCTAATAATAAGCTATGAGGTTAACGACGATGAATAAGCTGGTATCCTTGACGTGGCTTTTGTGGGCGCTGAGAAATTCTCGAAGATTAAATCTTCAAGAATTTCACATTACATTAATCTTATTGATTTAATCGTCGCAGTCTGTGACTAAAAGGTCAATTAGGTTGACTTTGGACAACCTAGCACAGTTATAAACATAAAATCATTGTTTTACAATAATTATTTATGTAATTTTTACACCAATTCTAAAATAAACTCAACAGACAATATTGGGTATATAAAACTATACAGGGTGGGCCAAAAAAGTAATTCCCTACGATTTTTGGTCAATATCTTGGCAAAAAATAGAAAATTTTCAAATCCAATTTCACCAGCTTGAAGGTTATTCATATCTACGTACAATAGCCAAATTTTATTGACATATGTGAAACATAACAAAAGTTATAGCACTTTTAGTGAGGCCACCCCTCGTTTTTTGACGACTCAAAAACGAAACGCCAAAAAACTAGGTTTTTTGCCAATATCTTGGCCAGATGTAAGAAGTTTGAAATGAAATTTTACATGCGTGAAGGCAATTCATATGTACACATAATGGCCAGATTTCATCGAAATATTTCAAACACAACAAAAGTTATACCAATTTTAGTGAGGCCATCCACCGTTTTTGACGATTCAGAAACGAAACCCAACAAAAAGTAGCAAAAACACGATTTTATTAAGTCTCATCTCAAATAACTGTTGCCAAATGAACTTGGTAGTGCGTCACAACTTGTGTTCAATGTGCCCACCACCAGTGCCAAAACTTTTGTTGAGTATCTTTGCAAAGTTGATGATGGACTTGTTGATTACCCTGACAGATTCCTTATTTACCAATTTGATTGTGATCTTGCTAAGTGACTTCTCACTGACGTGCAGCTACGCTGGTACCCTGTTTCTTCTTTAAATGTAATAATAATGATCATCTGGCAATATCAAGGCTATTTGATAGCAAATATTTTCGATGAGACTTAATAAAATTGTTTTTTCCCTACTTTTTGTCGTGCTACCCTTCAGAATCGTCAAAAAACGGTGGGTGGCCTCATTAAAAGTGATATAGCTTTTGTTCTGTTTGAAGTATTTGATGAAATCTGGCCATCATGTGTAATTATGAATTGTCTTTAAGCCTGTAAAATTTCATTTCGAAATTCTTACTTATTCCCTGTAGGGGATTACTTTTTTGGCCCACCCTGTATTTATATATACACTGTGTCCGGAAAAAAAACAACCAGTTTTGTAAATATGAAAATAAATAGTAAATATTCATCGATTTTCACAATTCAAACACCATTTTATTCCTGACATATTTCTCTAACAATTGTGGAATTATAAAAGTTCCAGTCCAAATAATGACGTCATAATGACGTCATTTGCACAAAAAGTCAAATTTAAGAGATAAATGCGCAAAATCATCCACAATTTCAATATTTTATCATGTAATTTATCAATAATAAATGTAAGTTTAATTTTATTTTTATATCTGAATTATGTCAGACTGCAATTTGTGGTCAAAGAGTACACCTTTGGCTTCAACATAAGCGTCAAAAGGGTCGCGCTAATACCCAACAGCAGCATCGATAACCAGCTTATCAAAACCTCCGAGGCGTTAACAATTCGCTTACGGAGTTCTTCAATGTCTCTTATCCTTGTCTTGTAGCCTGCACCTTCTCCTCCATCAATCTCCAACTCTTATTATCAGTGGGATTTAAGCGGGCGGCCGTTTTGCGGCCAAAGATTAAGATGAATGAATTCCGAGTCTTTTTAGTCAACAGATCAACAGATTCACGAACTCAGTGAGCTGAAGCGCTATTTTGTTGAAATGTGTAGGCTATTGTTCCGAATATTCTCGGATATCAGGCACCACTTTTTTATAGAGCAGACAATCCCTCTAATAAGCTGCATTTATTTTCACTTCTGGTTCTATTAAATGGATTTCCGTTTTACCAAAAGCCAATAATACCAACCGAACCATGCATGAATGGCCGGCTATATGCATTTTGAGGCAACTGACGTCATTATGACGTCATTATTTGGACTGGAACTTTTATATTTTCACAATTGTTAGAGAAATATGTCAGGATTAAAATGGTGTTTGAATTGTGAAAATCGATGAATATTTACTATTTATTTTCATATTTACAAAACTGGTTGTTTTTTTTCCGGACACAGTGTATATATATATTTGATTAACTGCTTTTTGTACCATATAGCGGTGCTTTGTTACAAATTAAACAAATATAATAATAATAAAAACAACTATGATTATATTATTTACGGTGTCACGACAACTGGTTCACAGACAACTGGTTCAACGACAACTGGTTCACGGACAACTGGTTCACCGACAACTGGTTCACCGAAATAGAAGCCGGATTATTGAGAAAATGTGTGGGAAATAGAAGCTGGATGAATGTTCTTTACTTACGAAATAGGAGCTGGATTTATTTTTAAAAAGTCTAATGGTTTTCTTTGCTTAAATAGAAGCTGAATTGATGATTTTCATCATGTGTCTCAACATGCATCCAGCTTCTATTTCAGATCGAACTAAAACTTGATCCATCTTCCATTTCTTAAGCGTTTTTTCATAAATCCAGCTTCTTTTTCACCTGTAAAAACTTTCATCCAGCTTCTATTTCCCAAGCCTTTTCTCAATAATCCGGCTTTTAGTTCGGTGAACCAGTTGTCAGTGAACGAGTTGTCCGTGAACCAGTTGTCGTTGAACCAGTTGTCTGTGAACCAGTTGTCGTGGAACCATTATTTACCATGCGCCTTCGTTATAGCTCATTGGTCAGCATGTTTGGTTAAACGTGCATTTTGGCAGCGTAGATCATTCGCATTTGCAGCATTACTATTCTTTAATTAATCGATCTTCTGGTTCAGCTATATATTCCTTCTCATGGCAACATATGAAGAACATTTTGTAAAAGTTTCTGGTTCTTTCCTCACGAACTCAGTTAACAAAATGAATTATTTTCACAACACCTGTATTGCTTAGTAATTTGTTTACTTAAACTACAAAACTAGAAATAGCGGTAAAATCCCGGACTGGCTGCCTGTACTCCAAACAATATGGCCGTTAACGAATGCAATGAAAATAGAGCGCGACCATCGACAACATTGTTCATCAATTCAGCTTCAATTTCAGCAGAAAGACTGTACTAACACTAAAACTAACCCTAACCGACCCTTACGACGCCTAACATGAGACCTAACCGACCCTTACGACGCCTAACCTGAGACCTAACCGACCCTCACGACGCCTAACATGAGACCTAACCGACCCTTACGACGCATAACCTGAGACCTAACCGACCCTCACGACGCCTAACATGAGACCTAACCGACCCTTACGACGCCTAACCTGAGACCTAACCGACCCTCACGACGCCTAACCTGAGCCCTAACCGACCCTCACGTTGCAAGATAATGTGCACAGGATATCTTAATTTTGAAGTCATTTAGCAATGAGCAAATCACCAAAAAAACTAACACGAAATTAACCAGACAGTCATTTGGGCTTTTTTAATCTCTGAAGTCTTCTTTCGCACATGTATTTCTTTTGACTGCTTCAATTCACATTGTCTACAACATTTATAAATAAAAGTTATCAAACAAACCCTACTAAGACATAGCTATGATTTTTTACTTCTTAAAATATTGTGAAGATCTGAGATGATTCAAATGTAATATTGTCATTTTGTTTGTATTTCCAGTTTTTAGACAAATGCTTCATCATTAGGGGTCAACGCAAGTTAACTTGTAGCATCATAAAATAATAAGAAGCGGGAACTGTGACTTTTCATTAGTACTATTTACTAATTAGTGAATCAAATGCAAAATGAGAACAGTCATGCTGTAATGGGCAGTAATAAAGTTATATATGACTTTTTTGAATTTAGAATTTACTGCTCTTTTTTAGAAACTTCTTCTGGAAGACGAGCCACATTTTGTTAGATCTTCAAATTTTGGTTGATGCATTAACCTTCATCGAGAATTTTACACTTGACGTTTCTGCCTTCAACTTTTATGAATACCAACTAATTCATCTTCAGTTGAAATCATATTGCTATAATCGATAGATGACTTCCAGTGAAAGATAAAGCACGGATCCTTTTTGTAAGCATCTGAAATGCGCTCATCAATGGAATAGTCGTTATTTATTTTAAAACCGGATATTGCTTGTGTTGGAAGATTGATGGTTTAAGGTTTTACACAGACCTGTGATTACTATGCAGTGAATAACAGAACTTAGTTTCACAAAAGTCACATTGCTTCATTGATCCTCATCAAGAACATTGCACTGGATGTTTCTGTCTTCAGCATTCTTGAATGTCAACCATTGCGTCGTTGGTTATAATCATACGGTGTATTGGCGTACAGTTGTGCTATTGCACAAAGGTTGAAAATCTCCTATTTTACGAGTGTTCTTCTGTTTTACAAATTTCTTACTTTACTCAAAATATTACTTCTAATGACAGATGAAGCATGGCAACTGAAAATCAATCAGAAAATTAGTCGTCGTTATTGTGATACTGGACATTGATTGTGTTGGAAGATCCATTGAAAAGGCTTTTACAGAGATAATTACTTTGCAGTGAATGACAGAACACAGCGTCACACAGTCATATTTCAACTTTGCCAACGTAGCCTTTCAACTAAAACCACACAGATGTCAGTTATTTCATAAACTATATATCGAAGGGTGTCATGACAACTCGTCCAACGGCAACTCGTCCAACGACAATTCATCCACGGACAACTGGTCCAACGACAACTGTTCCACCGAAATAGAAGCCGGATTAACGAGAAAGCGTTTGAGAAATGGAAGCTGGATGAAAGTTCTTTATTTACGAAATAGGAGCTGGGTTTATGAAAAAAAGTCTAATGGTTTTCTTGCTTAAATAGAAGCTGAATTGACGATTTTCATGTGTCTCAACATGCATCCAGCTTCTATTTCATATAGAAAAAAACTTGATCCATCTTCCATTTCTTAACCCTTTACCAGTTCATTTTTTTCAGCGGATATTCTCGGGGCAAACGGGTAAAACATTAAGCGGTTGTTCATCAATCCAGCTTCTATTTCACCTGTAAAAACCTTCATCCAGATTCCATTTCTCAGGCGTTTTCTAATTAATCCGGCTTGTATTTCGGTTGACGAGTTGTCGTTGGACCAGTTGCCGTGGAACCATATCGAAGATGATCATCTGAGAGCTTTTCAAAGAACTATTACTGGAGAATATTGTGAATTAATCGATTAAAAGAGTATTCTGATGTCAAATGCGGGAATAGACAAGGAAGAAATTCAATACGAGTGCCAGTTACGTTGAAAATCATTTTAACAGGTTTTTACAATGAAAAAACACATGCGAATCCATACTGGAGGAACACCATTGAGTTGCCAACTATGTCAAAAGTCGTTTAGTGAAAGTGGTCATTTGAAAACGCACATGCGAATACATACTGGAGAAAAACCATTCAATTGCCAGCTATGTCAAAAGTCGTTTAGTGAAGGTGGTAATTTGAAAAGGCACATGCGAATCCATACTGGAGAAAAACCTTTCAGTTGCCAACTATGTCAAAAGTCTTTTAGTGTAGGTGGTGACTTGAAAAAGCACATGCGAATCCATACTGGAGAAAAACCATTCAATTGCCAGCTATGTCAAAAGTCGTTTAGTGAAGGTGGTAATTTGAAACGGCACATGCGATTCCATACTGGAGAAAAACCATTCAATTGCCAGCTATGTCAAAAGTCGTTTAGTGATGGTGGTCATTTGAAAATGCACATGCGAATCCATACTGGAGAAAAACCATTCAGTTGCCAACTATGTCAAAAGTCTTTTAGTGTAGGTGGTCATTTGAAAAAACACATGGGAATCCATACTAGAGAAAAACCATTCAATTGCATGCTATGTCAAAAGTCTTTTAGTGAAGGTGGTAGTTTGAAAAAGCACATGCGAATCCATACTGGGAAAAAACAATTCAATTGCCATATATGTCAAACGTCGTTTAGTCAAGTTGGTAATTTGAAAAGGCACATGCGAATCCATACTGGAGAAAAACCATTCATTTGCCAACTATGTCAAAAGTCGTTCAGTGAAGGTGGTAGTTTGAAAAATCACATGCGAATCCATACTGGAGAAAAACCATTCAATTGCATGCTATGTCAAAAATCGTTTCGGGAAGGTGGCAACTTGAAAACGCACATGCGAATCCATACTGGAGAAAAACCATTCATTTGCCAACTATGTCAAAAGTCGTTCAGTGGAGGTGGTAGTTTGAAAAAGCACATGCGATTCCATACTGGAGAAAACCCATTCAATTGCCAGCTATGTCAAAAGGCGTTTAATGAAGGTGGTAGTTTGAAAACGCACATGCGAATCCATACTGGAGAAAAACCATTCAGTTGCCAGTTATGTCAAAAGTCTTTTAGTCATGGTGGTCATTTGAAAACGCACATGCGAATTCATACTGGAGAAAAACCATTCATTTGCCAGCTATGTCAAAAGTCGTTTAGTGATGGTGGTACTTTGAAAACGCACTTGCGAATCCATACTGGAGAAAAGCCATTCAGTTGCCAACTATGTCAAAAGTCTTTTAGTCATGGTGGTGATTTGAAAAGGCACATGCGAATCCATACTGGAGAAAAACCATTCAATTGCCGACTATGTCAAAAGTCATTTTGTCAATTTGGTCATTTGAAAAGGCACATGCGAATCCATACTGGAGAAAAACCATTCATTTGCCAGCTATGTCAAAAGTCGTTTAGTGAAGGTGGTAGTTTGAAAAAGCACATGCGAATCCATTTTGCTCGTCTTTTGCCAGAAGTTAACAATGAAGAATTTCAGTCTACCAGCAAAGTGGATGCACAAAAGCTTTTGTCAAAATCTTTTGGATGTGGTTTATGCAATGAATTGCAAGAAAAAGAGGAGGATTTTCTAGAGCATTGTTTTAGCCATCGATTTTCTCCACCTGACGACTTTGCTGCTTACTCCTTTCCACTTAGTATTGGACACATACTTGGTTGAACAGAATTATTGCAATTGGAGAAATTTAGAAAAGATGCCAATGGAGGAAGTGTTCTTGGATACATGCATTGGGCCACATGAATGATTGATTTATACCATATTCATTTCAAATTTTTAGACAGAAAGCATTCTCATGTAGAGTTCAAACTCAACGCACAATAATTATTATCTAAGATATTGCAACATTTAGGGCTCTAGTAGGATACTGTTGCAGCAGGTCACCATCACTAAATGTTAAATAAAGTGCAGTAATGTCTTTTGTTTCACCGATCGATTAGCTTAAATTTTTAGATAATTTACTAAATTTATATTAATATTAATTAGCATATTGTATTCATAGATAAGCAATAGACGTTGCTTGGTCATTACTAAAGGCATTGTGTAATCAAGGATTGTCATAATTATTCAGAGTAATTATTGTTTTATTTTCTTGATGACCCGTAAACTTTGTGATAATCCTCTTTAAAAGCTGAAAATCATGGAACATGCACAGGAAGTACAAGAGGAATATTGTTTTATCAATTAATATAACAAAATTCAAATCTCAATTCATAATAATAATTACGACGATTTATATGGCGCAGTAACACATCCATGCCGTTACAAGGGCGCCTTACAAAGAAAACAGCTACACCGGATAAGCCATAGCGAACAAGTGTGACTTTAGCCTGGCTTTGAAAGAGTCCACCGAGCCTGCTGATCGGATAGCGAGAGGAAGCCTGTTCCAGCATCGTGGACCAGCGACCGAGAAGGCACGATCGCCGAAGAGCGTTCTCATTCTCCGCACACGCAGATCAGACCTCTCGGATGATCTGAGCCGAAGCCCAGCCGCGGAGGAATGAGTCTCTATGCAGCAACCGCGCAGGTACTCGGGCGCAGCCCCATGAAGCGATCGGAACACGAGCAAATGTGAGCATAAATGTGAGATACATTTAGATATTATTTTCTTTAAAAGCTATAATTCTGTTCACTTTTGCTTGCTTTGAGCAAACATCCCCCACCCCGACATAATACAAGAAATCGCCGCAAGATTGATTGAAATTGAACGTGTCTTAAGATGCATAAGTCATCTCCACAAACTATAATTCCAATGAGTCAAACATCGAAACAAACTGTTGAACGAAAACATTTCATCCATCCTCGATATTTTGATTTTCTTTTTAGAACACTATTTTAAAAATTGAACCGCTGATTCAAGTAGGCTAATGCTCATGTGTAGAAATTGAGTGCATCTTTATTTAAATGTGTAATTCGATTAACAGCTAGATGTTGGAAATTGTTGTTGTTGACGGAAAATATATATTTTTGAAATGGTAACTTATTCTGGTATAGTGAGCTAAATTCCATAATGTATAACACCAATAATTTTTTATATCATACTCTTTTTTCTGGACACTGCATTGTCCAGAATGACCCCCTCCGATTTTTGAACACCAGCTGCTATTTCTTCATGATACAGAAAAAATCTGCACGATTGGCAACCCTAGCTGGGTTCCACGACAACTGGTCTACCGACAACTCGTCTACCGACAACTCGTCTCCGGACAATTGGTCCAACGACAAGTGGTCTACAGACGAATAGTATTGATGAAATAGAAGCTGGATTTACGAAAATGATTTTTAGCTTAAATGGAAGCTGGATTGATGATTTTCAGTCTTGTATTCCAACATCTACTCATTTCTACTTAAAATCTAAAAATACCTTCATCCAGCTTTATTTATCATGCGTTATTTTCGTCAATCCAGCTTCCATTTCACCTGTAAAAGAACTATCCAGATTCCAATTCTCTTGCGTTTTTTCATCAATCCATGCTCCATTTCACCTCTAAAAACGGTCATCCTCATCGAACATCCATTTCTCAAGTGCTGTATCATTGTCGGTTGTAGGACAAACCCCCCCCCTGGACAAAAACCCCCGGAAAAAAAACCTCCCGGACAAAAAAAACCCGGACAATTCCCCCCAGGGTAGGACATAACCCCTTGGTAGATTATATTGCGCATAAGTTATCGTACTATGAAACGGCGGTCCTATGTACGCTAGTTGGATTGATGAAAAGAATTCTCGCCAAATAGAAGCCGGATTGATAAAAGTAAATTTTACTCTAATGGAAGCTGGGTTGATGAAAATGTTCTTGCTTAATTAGAAGCTGGATTGATGAAAATATTCTTGTTTAATGAAAGCTGGATTGATGAAAATGTTCTAGTTAAATGGAAGCTGAATTGATGAAAATATTCTTGATAAATGGAAGCTGGATTGATGAATTGCTCTTGTTTAAATGGAAGCTGGATTGCTGACAACTATTCATGCTGTCCTAGATTACACCAACAGGGCTTAGCTTCATATCGGAGTGAATGACTGACACTAATAAGTTATAAGTTCACGCCTGACTGACAGCGACAGGTGTTTGTCCGTATGACACTAATTAGGTGACACAGCATGGGGAAACTGGATAATTAGCTTAAGTTTAAGCAAATTGTAGGCCTACCTGCAGTTTGACAGCAAAGGGGGGAATTGTCCGGGGGTTAATGTCCTAGGCTAAATCAGGTGGGTTTCTGTCCGGGGGGGTTTTGTCCGGGGGGTTTGTTCGGGGGTTTGTCCAGGGGGGGTTTTGTCCGATACACCATCATTGTCAGTAGACCAGTTGTCTTTAGACGAATTGTCCGGAGACCACTTGTCGGTAGACGAGTTGGCGTTAGACGAGTTGTCGTGACACACCTAGCCTAGCTGATAGTCGAATGATCTTTAAATTAAAATGTATTCGCTAGATGACAAGTTGTACTTCCGTGAACTCAAGCTTACTCGCATTTGAAGTGAAACACTAATCAATCGCCATTTTGTTCGAATGGCAAGTTTTTACACCAGATTATGAGTAATGTTTCCTTAACTTCACACTTGGTACGATTCTGTTATTCTTAACCCTTCTTTACGTATGATTTTGTGGACAAACACATTTAACCCTCGGAAGTACCCCTGGGGGTATTTTTGACCCCCACATACATTTCTTGTATAATATTTCCTCAACTATGCAATGCATGCGTATGAACTTCTAAGACTTTGATTCTATGTTTCTGCTCAACAGATTCATTCAATTTAGTACGTCATTCTTGAAGCAGGGAACCAGTGTTGGTGTTTGACAGAGAAAGTAAACAAATAGAAGTGCAAATATGGCGACATGCATACATACATACACATTATAATACATTCATACACACATGCATACATACATACATACATACATACATACATACATACATACATACATACATACATACATACATACATAGCCTACATACATACATACATACATACATACATACATACATACATACATACATACATACATACATACATACATACATACATACATACATACATACATACATACATACATACATACATACATACATACATACATACATACATACATACATACATACATACATACATACATACATACATACATATATACATACATACATACATACATACATACATACATACGCAGAAACATACATACATACATACATACATACATACATACATACATACATACATACATACATACATACATACATACATACATACATACATACATACATACATACATACATATATACATACATACATACATACATACATACATACATACGCAGAAACATACATACATACATACATACATACATACATACATACATACATACATACATACATACATACATACATACATACATACATACATACATACATACATACATACATACATACATACATACATACATACATACATACATACATACATACATACATACATACATACATATGTGGCGTTTTACCAGGGGATGAATCAACAGAAGCCACGGGCAGAAGCCACGTGGCCCCACCACGCTGCGACCCATCTCCCTCAGGATCGATGGCATCACTAAGCGGTGCCGGTGTCGCGTAACAGAGTCTCCCCCCTAAAAGTCTCCCCCCGGAGACTTTATTTCGAAATAGATTCTCCCCCGGAGGATCTGTTCTAGAATAAATTCGTCCCCCGGAGACTATATTTCGAAATAAAGTCTCCGGGGGGAGAGAATATTTCCTTCGTCCACGAAACAAAGTCTCCCCCGTCGAGCGTGAAATCGACTTCAGTCGCATAAAATTAATAGATGAGCATATCAAACCGTTAGTTTGCGTTGCTAACACGATAACACATTATTTAACACGAACATTTATATACTTTTACACCAGAAAAATGTCTTCCAAAACAGATTTTCAGCCAGGGAGAGACTCTGTTTCGGGGGGAGACTTTGTATCGGGGGAGACTTTATTTCGTGACACCGGCGCAGCGCCCAGGAGATACTCAGTCTTACCAGGACGCCGAGCGGCTCCCGGGTCACTGCGCGCGGCGTGATCCCCGTCAGCGACTTCACTCTTGGGGGAAGACGACCCCGAAACCGACGCCTGCGATCGGCTGGCCCTCCCGGCTTCATCAGACCCGCTCTCTGCCTCGTCCACGGTCGCCGAGCAGGCGACGTCCTGAGCAAGAGGATGGCCGACTCTCAACACAGGGTTCTTTGTCCCGCAGGCAGAGCGGCCTCGCCGAGCGCCACCACTCGCGACGGCGGCCTCCGTCTTCTGGCCCGACTTATCGCTGCCCTTCTTGATCACGCTTCACCGGGCAGCCACCGAACCAACACCACCACTGGGGAACACTGCCGACTCCTTTATTCCCGCCAACCATATCGCCTGGAACCAGGGCCAATCCATCGGGCTTAAACCGATGCCTCGTACCGATGCTTTTCCCATCATACCGATTCAAAGCCTCACAAATGACGGTCAACAACCCAGCCACACAACCGGTCGGAGACGATCCGTTGGCCCGATAGAAATGAGACCTACACGGCCGAACCTCCGTCACCGTGCGCGCTGGGGATATCCCGACAGAAACCGGCGAAAGCGCCCGTGCGGCTGCAACGGCGCTCGCCCTGGGTGCCTGTCCCACCCACGTATCCGACGCTGACAAGTCCAAGAGACCGGCGACCAACGCCGCCCGACTCCCCGTCGCCGTACGCCCGAGAGTCTCGCAGCAGAAACTGGCGAAGCCGCCCGTGCGGTTACAACGCCGTTCGCCCTGGGTGCTCGCCTCACCCGCCAAACCGATGCTGGTTTCACCGTCCAGCCGATGCTGGCTTACACCCAGACCGATGCTGGTCTTCCCGCAGACCGATGCTGGTCGTCTTTCAAACCGATGCTGGTCGTTCCGCCGACCGATGCTGGTCGTTCAGCAGACCGATGCTGGTCTTCGCTCAGCACTTAGCCGACACCGACCAAGAGCGTTCCGTTGCTGTTCGGTTCAATGTGACACTCAAGATGTGGCGGACATGCCACAAGAGGTATAAGACAAAAATAACTACTTACCGAGACTTGGCTGGAGTAAGCATGACTCTCGTTGGGTAGCCTTTTGGCTATGAGTCTTGTACCTGAAACCGGTTTCGTTTTGAGACAGGTTTATAATATTAGGTTTCAGATTCTTCCTATGGAAGACCAAGTATACTTTTTAGGCCAAAGTATAGAGTGTTATCATGTATTTTGCCGGTGGACTAAGACGTGCCACACGGTGCGCCGCTTATATTGCGGAGGAAGCGTTTCCTCCGTATGTGCTTAGATTGTTAAAGCGTTTTCTGCTGCGACTTTCTACAGTGATTTCGGTTGTGTTCGTCTGTCTCCTACAGTGTGGCTTGGCCACGTTCGAACGCGACTACGGCGATCCTCAGTTGAAGCAACGCTAACGTAGTGCGGATTTGCGGCAAGATCTGTCAGGGCTGTGTCTTGTCATCGATCGCTGAGATTCGAGCTGCTGAGGCTGCGTGACAGCTCAGGGAAGAATACAGTATTCGTGATACGCCTAGCGGGCGATCGCAGTATTCTGTGAAGGTTCCGTTGACTGTTGGTTACAGTCTAAGTTACGTGTTCCTTGTGTGTCGTTGTTTCTGTAGAGTTGAGGCGGGTCTCCTCTTTGAAGAACACGACTGTTGTATCCTTGTTGGTGGTACCGGGTGAGTTCGTCTGTAACTTTTGTATTGCAGGTCCTTGGTGGTGGATAATCGACTGTCTGCCAACCGACATTGGACGCTGTAATCGGTGTTACTGTTACCGGGTGTTTCTTGCGGAGTTTAGATTGTCTGTCAGCCGACATTGGACTCTCGCTGTGTTAAAGCGATCTTGGTGATCGGTTGTTTAGATTCTTCGTGTGGCTCGTCACTTTCTAGAATCTGTTGCTCACCGTTGAGTAGGGAGTAAGTGGTGGACCAAGAGTCCAGGCAAGCTGAGGGCTTTGCAAGGTAGTCTTCTTTACGTTACAGTGCTAGATAAGACCAAGTGTTTTGTCAGGGACTTACCACTGAGGTCAGTAACTGTTGAGAGTAAGGGCGATAAGCGCCATTAGAAAACCTATAAAACAATAGTCTAATTTGTAGACACGGGTTTTCCGTTTACCTGTTCCCCAGGCCTCCCGGCCTTTTATTTTTACCTCGGATCTACCGGCGCAGAACAGCATCGCACCACGACGCTCTTGTGAGTTTCCGGCTAAGTGCCAACGGGGAAGTTACCGGCAGCGACAGTGTTTGGGCTGCGCGACTCGGAGTCGGGAGAGCGCGTGAGACAAGGGTTGTTTGGAGCCGCGCGTCAGCGCCGGTCGTCCCAAGTGGTTCACCGGTGGCCAAACTGTTGGTTCCTGCGGTCTTCTGCCAAGTCGGCGATCCGCGTTTGTCTGTTGGTCTCGGTGTTGGTTGTGAGTGTTCGTGTCGGGAGATCGGGTGAGGCGAGCACCCCGGCAAACGCCGCTGCTTCGGCGCGGGTGTCTTTGCGAGTTTCGTGTCGGTGGAGTTCCGCGCACGGTGACGGAGGGCGACCGTCGTTGGCTTCAGTTTCCATCGGGCCTACGGACCGCCTCCGCCCGTCGGAGTGTCTGTGTGTTAATCATCACTTGGGTGATTGTGTTCAGCACGATGAGTCGGGCATTTGGCCTGAGGGACTGGCCCTGGTTTCAAGCGACGTGGTCAGCGGGGATAAGAGAATCGGTAGTCTTCCCCAGTGGTGGTGTTGGTTCGGTGGCGGCCCGGTGCCGCGTGATAACGAAAGGTAGCGATAAGTCGGGTAAGAAGACGGAGACCGCCGTCGCGAGAAGCGGCGCCCGGCGAGGCCGCTCTGCCTGCGGGAACAAGAACCCTGTGTTGAGCGTCGGTCATCCTTGTGCTCAGGACGTTGCCTACTCGGCGACCGCGGATGAGGCAGAGAGCGGGTCTGATATAGCCGGGCGGGCCAGCCGATCGCAGGCGTCGGTTTCACGGTCGTCTTCCCCCGGGAGTGAAGTCGCTGGCGAGGACCACGCAGCGCACAGCGACCCGGGAGATTCACGGCGTCCTGGTAAGACCGAGTATCTCCCGGACGCTGAAACGGCACCGCTAAGTGATGCCATCGAACCTGAGGGCGATGGGTCGCAGCGGGGCGATAGGCGAGGTAAGGCGCCCGTAGTGTCTGTCGACTCACCCCCTGGTACGCCACAAAGACCCACCGATGCTGTTCGGTTTACTGAAATTCCAGATAAAATAAAAAGGCCGGGAGGCCTTGGGGAACAGGTAACGGAAAACCCGCGTCTACGAATAGACTAAATGTATTATAGGTTTTCTACCGGTGCCTCTCGCCTTTACTCTCAGCAGTTACTGACCTCAGTGGTAAGTTCCTTACAAAACACTTGGTCTTATCTAGCGTTTATAACTTATGCTACGTGCAAAGCCCTCAGCTTGCCTGGACACTTAGTCCACACTCTACCCTACGGGAGAGAGCAACGAATTCAAAAGTGTGTCGAACTGTGTAAGACCCGATAAATAAAGTAACCCCGTCGCCGACAGTCCAATGTCGGTTGACAGACTCGATTCTCCGCACGAAAGAACCCGTAAACCAAAAGACTGGTAACCAAGTCACATCGATCGGCCACACGGCAGGATCGAGAAATCTCTTGACGTGTTCTGAACAGAGGGGATCCCAACCCGACTCTGCAGAAGGCACGCCACAGGTAACCGTAACTTTGACTGTAACACACAGTCACAGGAACCTTCACAGAATACTGCGATCACCCACTAGGCAAATCACGAATACCGTATTCTTCCCTGAACCGTCGCACGCCCTGATGGATTTGGCCCCGCGGGATCAATGCCAAGGTTCCCCCCTGACAGTCACCACGTGCTCTCACCACCAACGCTGTGCTCCAGCTATGAACCAGGATCGCCCAAATTGTCTTCGAAATGGCCAAGCCAACACTGTAGGAGACAGACGAAAACAACCGAAATCACTAAGAAAGGTCGCCGCCGAAAGCGCTTTAACCAATCATAGTACGTATGGAGTAGCCGGTACTACTCCACGTTATAAGCGCTGCACCGTGTGGCAGGCTTACGTCCTCCGGCGAATACCTCATAATTCGCTCTTCTTTGGCTTAATAAAATACCTTGGGTTTCCATAGGATAACCCGAAACCTAAAACCGCGAAACCGATATCTAAACGAACCGGTTTCAGATACAAGACTCTAGCCAAAAGGCTACCCAACGAGAGTCAGACTTACTCCAGCCAAATCTCGGTAAGTATTTATTTTGTCTTGTACCTCTTGTGGCATGTCCGCCACACTCTTCCCCCCTTACTTTTGATGCGGAGCATCGGTAGGAAAGAATCGAACATAAATCTCACGGACCCTCCCATCCCCGTGGGACCCGTCCGCTAACCTACTTACTTAGGTTCATGGGAGACAACTGTACCCTGTTGTCTCCCGATCAACAGAAACAACACTCATACATGCACTCAACATCATGCATTCTGTTTATTGTCACATTCGCACACCAGTCACACTCAAACACACATAACGCAGTGAAGATGCTCGGTCTTCACATCGTTTGATCACGACGTCCAGCAACGTCGTAGGTTGGTCCGGTCCGTACCAACTCTGAAAATAACAACTAACACAAACAGAAACAGAGGCACATCGGAGCAGACTTTGCAGTCAAGGATCGACCCTTACTATAGCAAAGCGACCCTCCGCAACTAGCAGGTGCTAGTGACAAACAGAATAGAACAGACTTACGTTAATAACGAAAGATAGGAAGTTTGCTCACCGGCAAAACATCCCGGAACCAGTGCAAGTTCCCGTATACTCTATCCGTACCGTTCGCTAGCCTTCTCGTATCGTCTTCGATGAGAACATCGGCTTCGGGAACAGGGTTCCTTTACGTAACAAAAGCATCCCTACCCAGACACGATTAGAATGCCAGGCATCAGAGATCAAAAAGGTTACACAGGCATCTGGACGACTCACCACCCAGGTGCTCAATCCCAGACCCTTGGAGACTACCTTACCAAGCGCTTTCCTAAAAGTCGCTGTTACGGTTTCAAACTCTCTAGCAGAATCAGACTTCCACACCCAGCCCCAAACGCTAACACGTAGCGACACTCAGCACGAGGGCGAATCTGTTCACCAACCACACCTCTCTGTTTAGTATCTCGTTCACCCCAGACGAGACTACCACCCATTAAGCATCTGTCTCTTATCCGAGCTCCCCTCAACTCGTCAGTGAGGGAGGTTAAAAGGATCTAAGTTACCAATCCGCCTCCTTCCCCGCAAAAGCCCGTGTCAACCACCATGACAACTGTATCATATACCAGCCCACAGGAGTTAACCGTTAACCGCACTGGCAGTCCCACCACCGTGAAGTGGTCAGCAAAGTATAAGTAAAAGAGTGCGTACGCAACAGACAAAGGTATGTACAAAACCCAAGCTCTTAGCATGCGTGGACTCGCTGCAAGACGCATGGCAAACAAAAAGTATCTGGATACAGAACAGAAAACGTTATTCGCTCAGACTGCGACGTTCCGCAGACGTCGTCTTTAGAGGCACCTTCGCTTCCCCTAAGCGAACACAGCCACCGGCAAAGTCCCAGTTTGCTTGGTTGGCCTCTAGCCATGACAAACCCAAGATGACTTCTGTTACTTGATCCGTAACCAGACAAGGCAGCGGATATGACTTCCGTCCGATGTGGATGTGCAGCATGGCTTCACCCTCCACTCGGATTTCACTGCCGTTAGCAGCCAGTAGTCGCTGCTCCGAAGGTACCACTTTGTCCTCCGGCACGAAGCGTCTCGGAACTAGCGACATCTCGCTTCCTGAGTCGAGAAGACACTGACGTCTTATCCCGTTCAGGCGTGCGACGATGTAGGCCATCCTGCTTCCTTTAACCAGTCGACTCTGCGCTTGTCCTGGAAGAGATTCAGCATTGTACTGATCCTTCCTCTCCTGTTCCTGCCCAGTTGACTTCTGCAACTGAGGACAGTTGACACGGATGTGCCCTTTCATCCGGCACAGGTAGCAAATGCGGTCCGCCGCATTCCAACGTCTCGGTTGAAACTCCCTTTGCGGTCCTGTCGGCTGAGCGTTTACTCCTGAACCTTCGTTCGCTGCCTCCGAACGATTCCATCCGGCCCCGGCCGTATATGACCGGAAACCCGATTCGGTTCCTGACCTGACTCGACTCAGTTCCTGAGTCAGGTTCACGATCCGTTGCTCCAGCTCCGACATCCGTTGACACATCGGATCCACGACCACTGCCGTCGCATGATCCTCTTTGGTAACCTTGATCCGTCCGAGTCTACGATCCATGTCACCAGCCGCACCTGACTGGCGACCATATGCCTCTAGTCGTACAGCATATTTGTACGCGGCCTCAAGATCCACAGGTTCCCGTTCCCGAACCTTTTGAGCCAATTCCTGATTCACCAAGGCGTCGATGAATGCATCGCAAGCAATCGACTCAACCACCTCGTTTGTCGGTCCAGGATATGCCAAGACCATCAATCGCCGGATCTCTTGTACAACATTGCTCAGCGACTCCCCTGGCGCTTGTCGATAAGTACGTAGCTTGGTTCGATACAGGTTCGTTTGGTTCTCTGAACCATACCTGTCCTTCAGCTTTTCAACCAAAGCTTGCCAAGATACATCGTGCTGTGCACCCATGTCCTACAACAATTGTGACGCTGGCCCGGTCAGAACACACATCAGTTGATCGGCCTTCTCCCGATCACTCCAATTGTTGCACCTGGCGCATACCTCGAACTTTGCTAGGAAAGCAGCGATCGCTGTCTTTCCATCGTACTTTTCCAGCTTAATTCTGATTCCACGGTCCACTGGAATCCTGTTTCTTGTCTGGCTGGCTGACCGTTGACGTATCCTGACGTGAGGAATCCTTGATCGAGATGAACCGCCTTTGTCACTCGATTCATCACCATCCCCGATCCTTGTTCCGACCCGTTGCTTCACCCGAGTACGATTCCTTTCGCGGACGGTTCCACGATCCCGTCCTCCTCCAGACGTCACCGGATACCTGGTGCTCTCACTCGAGGAATTGCCATCTTCCGCCTGGATCACCGTCAAACGTCGCTGCCCATGACCTCGTTGGTGCAACGCAACCTGAGTTGACGACGGGCCGATCCGTTGCGTAGGTACCGTTGCTTCCGTGTTCCTTGCTTCCGTAACACCTGGACTGAATCTTAGTTTGTTCCGTGTTACTTCTGGTTGTTCAAGCGGTTGACCCCGTCGGTTCCCTACGATCCTTGATCCAAGGTGCCTCTTGTCAGCGTTCGTGGATACCTCGTGCGACGATACCACTTGGCTTCGCACTTTGACAGTACGCTGCACCAGTCTCCTGACTTCCGGAAGACCACGATGCATGGAAGGCGACACCTGACGTTTCGCTTGCTCGCGTGCCCTTGACCCTGTCTTTGTCGGCACCGTTTCTTTCCTGACATCCGGTTGCTCTGATTTCCTTGCCACGTGCCTCCTCCGCTCCGGAGACATCTCTCGTCGTTGTTCGCCAGCGACTGACATGGCTTCCAATCTTTGATGAATCGCAGCCATACTCTGCCGTAGGCTCAACATCTCAGATCTCATGTCGGTTTCCGCCTCATTTCCCGAGACGCTCTCCACCGTCTCTAGTCGAGGAGCCTGCAAGCGAGCCGTAGCACCAAGGGTTCGATGTGGTACATCTTTGACAGCGAGTATCTCAACTCGTCTATCAGGAAAACGAAGCGAGTCCTTACCAGTAACAGACGGAACAACCGTATCGGAAAACATTGGACGAGCAAGTTTACCGGTCGCAGAAACTGGTGGGACGGAACGCAGCCAACGGTCGACCCCAACGACAGAAGAAGAAGTTTTGCAAGGAACACCCACAACTTCAACCCATCGCTCAACAGGTTTAGTGAAATCAACAGAAGCGTAACCACCAGCTACGTTCAAATCAGGCCAAGCAGTTTTTGGACGAGCACCAAAATATACGTCAACCTCCGACTCACGACGACAGACGTCTTTAGAAGCCTCACCAACAGACCTAGTAACCGGGACATCACCACCACCCCTGGCATCACTTTGTGACATACAAGGAGGCGGAAAAGAATACTGCACAGTAGGTACACTAAACACATTCGGTTGGGAAACATTACACTTTTCCCTTATCCCAGGATCAACGGTCAAACGAGAAAAAGAATGCACCCCACTTCTGGTACCACTTTGTGGCGTACCATGAAGTGGGAAATATTCGCTGACCGGGACTCTCTTGCTTTCAATCTCAAACCCAACTTCTGGTACCACTTTGTGGCGTTTTACCAGGGGATGAATCAACAGAAGCCACGGGCACCCGATCTCGGGCCCCACCACGCTGCGACCCATCTCCCTCGAGATCGATGGCATCACTAAGCGGTGCCGGCGCAGCGCCCAGGAGATACTCAGTCTTACCAGGACGCCGAGCGGCTCCCGGGTCACTGCGCGCGGCGTGATCCCCGTCAGCGACTTCACTCTTGGGGGAAGACGACCCCGAAACCGACGCCTGCGATCGGCTGGCCCTCTCGGCTTCATCAGACCCGCTCTCTGCCTCGTCCACGGTCGCCGAGCAGGCGACGTCCTGAGCAAGAGGATGGCCGACTCTCAACACAGGGTTCTTTGTCCCGCAGGCAGAGCGGCCTCGCCGAGCGCCACCACTCGCGACGGCGGCCTCCGTCTTCTGGCCCGACTTATCGCTGCCCTTCTTGATCACGCTGCACCGGGCAGCCACCGAACCAACACCACCACTGGGGAACAACACTGCCGACTCCTTTATTCCCGCCAACCATATCGCCTGGAACCAGGGCCAATCCATCGGGCTTAAACCGATGCCTCGTACCGATGCTTTTCCCATCATACCGATTCAAAGCCTCACAAATGACGGTCAACAACCCAGCCACACAACCGGTCGGAGACGATCCGTTGGCCCGATAGAAATGAGACCGACACGGCCGAACCTCCGTCACCGTGCGCGCTGGGGATATCCCGACAGAAACCGGCGAAAGCGCCCGTGCGGCTGCAACGGCGCTCGCCCTGGGTGCCTGTCCCACCCGCGTATCCGACGCTGACAAGTCCAAGAGACCGGCGACCAACGCCGCCCGACTCCCCGTCGCCGTACGCCCGAGAGTCTCGCAGCAGAAACTGGCGAAGCCGCCCGTGCGGTTACAACGCCGTTCGCCCTGGGTGCTCGCCTCACCCGCCAAACCGATGCTGGTTTCACCGTCCAGCCGATGCTGGCTTACACCCAGACCGATGCTGGTCTTCCCGCAGACCGATGCTGGTCGTCTTTCAAACCGATGCTGGTCGTTCCGCCGACCGATGCTGGTCGTTCAGCAGACCGATGCTGGTCTTCGCTCAGCACTTAGCCGACACCGACCAAGAGCGTTCCGTTGCTGTTCGGTTCAATGTGACACTCAAGACCCACCGATGCTGTTCGGTTTACTGAAATTCCAGATAAAATAAAAAGGCCGGGAGGCCTTGGGGAACAGGTAACGGAAAACCCGCGTCTACGAATAGACTAAATGTATTATAGGTTTTCTACCGGTGCCTCTCGCCCTTACTCTCAGCAGTTACTGACCTCAGTGGTAAGTTCCTTACAAAACACTTGGTCTTATCTAGCGTTTATAACTTATGCTACGTGCAAAGCCCTCAGCTTGCCTGGACACTTAGTCCACACTCTACCCTACGGGAGAGAGCAACGAATTCAAAAGTGTGTCGAACTTTGTAAGACCCGATAAATAAAGTAACCCCGTCGCCGACAGTCCAATGTCGGTTGACAGACTCGATTCTCCGCACGAAAGAACCCGTAAACCAAAAGACTGGTAACCAAGTCACATCGATCGGCCACACGGCAGGATCGAGAAATCTCTTGACGTGTTCTGAACAGAGGGGATCCCAACCCGACTCTGCAGAAGGCACGCCACAGGTAACCGTAACTTTGACTGTAACACACAGTCACAGGAACCTTCACAGAATACTGCGATCACCCACTAGGCAAATCACGAATACCGTATTCTTCCCTGAACCGTCGCACGCCCTGATGGATTTGGCCCCGCGGGATCAATGCCAAGGTTCCCCCCTGACAGTCACCACGTGCTCTCACCACCAACGCTGTGCTCCAGCTATGAACCAGGATCGCCCAAATTGTCTTCGAAATGGCCAAGCCAACACTGTAGGAGACAGACGAAAACAACCGAAATCACTAAGAAGGGTCGCCGCCGAAAGCACTTTAACCAATCATAGTACGTATGGAGTAGCCGGTACTACTCCACGTTATAAGCGCTGCACCGTGTGGCAGGCTTACGTCCTCCGGCGAATACCTCATAATTCGCTCTTCTTTGGCTTAATAAAATACCTCGGGTTTCCATAGGATAACCCGAAACCTAAAACCGCGAAACCGATATCTAAACGAACCGGTTTCAGATACAAGACTCTAGCCAAAAGGCTACCCAACGAGAGTCAGACTTACTCCAGCCAAATCTCGGTAAGTATTTATTTTGTCTTGTACCTCTTGTGGCATGTCCGCCACACATACATACATGTATACATACATACATACGCACAAACATATATAGACACATACATACATACATACATACATACATACATACATACATACATACATACATACATACATACATACATACATACGTACGTACGTACATACATACATACATACGCACATACGCACGTATACACGCATACATACGTACATACACACATAAACATGCATACATACATACATACGCACATACATACATGCATACACACATATATACATACATATATACATGTATAATTGTATATATATTTTATCTACTATGTTGATATTGTGTATTAGTTGTTTCATTGGAAATATTGTACTCAAAACATGCTTAAAACAGTGGGGGTCCTTTTGACCCCCAGGGGTACTGGTTAATCGATTGTAGATAGAGCGACGAGGCAGTTGCTAATATTAAGCCATGAGGTTAATCATAATTATTGATTTACTCGTCGCAGTCTGTGACTAGAATGTCAATATGGTTGACTTTGGACATGCTAACATGATTATAAGCATAAAATCATTATTTTTTACATTTTTTAAATTAAATTCTACAGACAATCTTGGGTATACATTCCATAAATTTGATTAACTGCTTTTTGTACCTTATAGCGGTGCTCTTTTACACATTAAAGAAAAATAATAATAATAGAAACAACAACTATAATTATGATTATGTTATTTAACGCAGTTCGTTTCAGCTCCAAACAGCTTGTTTGGTTAAACGTGCATTTTACCATTGTAAATCACTCGCATTTGCTGCATAACTATTCTTTCAATAATCCAACTTATAGTTCAGCCATAATCCTTCTCATTGCAGCTTGCATATAAAGAACATTTTGTAAACGTTTCTGTGTCTTTCCTCTCGAAATCAGTTAGTAGAATGAAAAACTTTCACAAAACTTAATAATTTGTTTAGTTGAAATACAAAACTTTGAATAGCAGTGATAATGTGCACAGAATATCTCAAATTTGAAATTATTTAACAATAAGCAAATAACCCACAAAACTAACACGAAATTATCCAGACAGTTGATAGGCTTTTTAATCTCTGAAGTCTTCTTTCCCACATGTATTCATTTTGACTGTTTCAATCCACATTGTCTACGACATTTATAAACAAATGTCATCAAACAAACCTTAAGTTCTAAGTCATAGCTATGGTAGGTTACTTCTTAAAATATTATGAAGATCTGAGATGATACAATGTAGTATTGTTATTTTGTTTGTATTTCCAGTTTTTAGACAAAGCTACATCATGAAGAGTTGACGCAAGTTAACTTGTAATCACAAAATAATAAGAAGCTGGAACTGTGACTTTTCATTATTACTAAATAGTCAATCAAATGCAAAATTAGAATGTTCAGTCATGCTGTAATTGGCATTAATAAAGTTCTATATGATTTTTTTAAATTGAGAGTTTACTGAACATTCCTTTTCAGCAACTTCTTCTGGAAGACGAGCCACGTTTTGTTAAAGCTTCAAATTTTGGTTGAGGTGTTAACCGTCATCAGGAATATGAAAGTTGACGTTTCTGCCTACAACTTGTATGAATATCAACTAATTTATCTTCAGTTGAAATCATACTGCTATAATCGATAGATGACTTCCAGTGAGGCACGGATCCTTCTTGTAAGCATCTGAAATGCGCTAATAATTGGAATCTCGTTATTTTTATACCGGACATTGCTACTTCTGGAAGAACAATTTTAAAAGGTTTTACACAGGCAATTACTCTGCAGTGGAAAATAGAACTTAGTTTCACAGAAGTCAATTTGATTCATTGATCTTCAGCAAGAACATTGCACTGGATGTTTCTGTCTACAACATTTACGAATGTCAACCATTTCGTCTTTGGTTATAATCATACTGTGCATTGGCATACAGTTGTGCTATTGCACAAAGGTTGAAAATTTCCCATTTTACCAGTGTTCTTCTATATCACTAATATCTTATTTTACTCGGAATATGACTTTGACTGACAGATGAAGCACATCAACTGGAATTCAATCAGATAATTAAGTCGTCGTTTTTGTGATACTGGCTTTTGATGACGTTGGAACATCTATTGTAAATGCTTTAACAGATGCAATTACTTTGTGGTGAACACGGCTTCACGCAGCCTATTTCAGCATTGCCTATTATCTGGCAATTGCTGAAGCACATGTGAAACAATTAAAAGCATACATTTCTCAGTTGTTTCAGAAACTGTATACTGATGGTGATCATCTGAGAGCTTTTCAAAAAACAATAGTACTGGAGAATTTTGTGAATTAGTAGATTAAGTGAGTATTCTAGTGGCAAATGTGGGAATTGTTGTGCAAGAAATTCAAATCGATAGCCAGATATTGCGAAAATCATTTCATCAGGTTTTTAAAATGAAAAAACACATGCGAATCCATACTGTAGAAACACCATTCAGTTGCCAACTATGTCAAAAGTCATTTAGTCAAGATGGTAATTTGAAAAAGCACATGCGAATCCATACGGGTGAAAAGCCATTCAGTTGCCAATTATGTCAAAAGTCGTTTAGTGATGGTGGTAATTTGAAAAAGCACGAGCGTCTCCATCCTGGAGAAAAGCCATTCAATTGCCAGCCATGGGCGCCCGCAGGATTTTTTGCAGGGGGGTCAGTCATGACCAGGAGAGTTAAGATATAAAATGTCATTAAAAGCTAAGCAGCTTACACAATTACAATGTCTCAGTATAGCGTACCACTAGGCTATTTATGAGACTTTTGCAATGAGACGAACAAAATCTTTCAACAATTTCCGACTATAGATTTATGGTATATATTAGTCATCTATTATTCATGTATACATTCATAGTAAAAATCTATAGCACTAATAACTGACTAACAGTACCAGGGACATCATTTCTTTTCTTCCAGGGCCATAAAAAATTCAGGAGCAAAACTTGGCCAGCTTGTTAAAATATTTTCTACACTGTGGTTGAATGATCAAACTTGTTTTCTTAGTGATCTTAGATCTATTTATTTCTTACAATTCACCCAAACCGGGAAGCTCTTTAATGGCCTTCAAGAAGCCTGAACATAGGTGCTTCCAGTCCGCTGAGCCAAGGCTAAACAGAAGACTTGAGTTGGAAAAACAGGCAGATAATGATGGGTGGTGAGCCCATATCAACCAGCATTCCTGGACGGAACAATGTTCAAAGAAAAGAAATTATTAATAGTACAGGACATGCATGTCCGACAATTAAAGTCTATCCAATCATTACATTTAAACAACCCTCATTACTTATTGTGATTTCCAGATCAATAGAGGTAGCATAAACATAAAATACCTGGCCTACCGTGGATCCGTTGGGACGATGGCGGAGTGGTGTGCGGTTGGAGGGGGCGACGAGACAGACCAGCTAGTTGACGACTGGCGTAGCATTCTGCAGTGCATTAGCCTAATGGCAGTTCGAATATCTTTGTCTCTGAATTCGGTGTGTCGTTTCGGGTAATGCAGCTAATACTCTGCTCTCGTCAGATTGTGCGGACCGTAACGATTAACAGGTTATGAACTGGACTCTGTGTCCCGGTCAGTTTTTCTTCTCGATAATTATGCACTCTCCAGTTTTGAAGCCTTTTGAAGGAGCTCTAATCATCAGGGGTTACGATGCCTCCTAGACAATCTGTTTCATTTTCTCTCCTCCTCCCGCGCCGGCCTTCCACTCTCAGGGCGGCCTTCCTCCTCCCGACATGAGTTTGGCTCGATTCTGATCCCTACTCCGTTTTTCATCTGGCTCAAGTTGCGTCCGCCCTGCACTGTGATAGAAGCCACTGCTATTTTTCGGCTCTTCTGTGATCCAATTTTATCAGCCATCCCCTTCATCTGTCACAGTCAGTCCTTTGTGGAGTGTGTATCTCATCTTTCACCTCTCTGCCTTAGCAATCGTTTTTATCTTCGTCTGACATGGGAAACTTTATTCAACACCTTATTCGCCCTTATAGGTCGCTGGTGTTGAGGGAACGCATCTTGGTCTATAATGCATATGCTCCACTCCTTGTCAGATGGTGGTTGGGGGACCCATCGGTTGTAAACGATTCATAGGTTACGAACTATAGACCTGTATATATATATATATATTATAAAAATAACTTTAAACTACTGGCTTGTGCATTGTGCATATATATATATATATATATATATATATATATATATATATATATATATTGAGTGTGAAAATAGATTGAGAGGGTGAAAATAGCTTGCCCGTATTTTGCGCATTTATTACCCATGCAGAGGACAGTGCCATAATTAGTATTGAGTCCCTCCTGTGAAGTCTGCATATCGGGCAACGCATCTCCATCGCCAGCTTCCCGGCCTCTTCCCAAGATAACTCCAAACTTCCCACCCCATACAAGTCGTATCTTATTACAATGCCAGACACCACATAAATTATGCGTCTGTGACCCGGTGTAGGCCCTATCATAAATCCAACAGGCAACAGCATGTAGTTCCTACACCGCATGGCGTAGTCAAAATAGGTCAACTGTTGGAACAATTAGTCAAATTCAGATAGTGGCAATTGCATCCTTTCCCGTTTTACCATTGACATTTTTCCAGAAACTGTCATTATCAATATTTTGTCATGATTTCCAGGGGGGGGTCACGCGACCCCCCTTGACCTATGCTGCGGGCGCCCATGTTGCCAGCTATGTCAAAAGTCATTTAGTGTAGGTGGTAATTTGAAAACGCACATGCGAATCCATACTGGAGAAAAACCATTCAATTGCCAGCTATGTCAAAAGTCTTTTAGTCAAGGTGGTGATTTGAAAAGGCACATGCGAATCCATACTAGAGAAAAACCATTCAACGGCCAGCTATGTCAAAAGTCGTTTACTCAATGTGGTAGTTTGAAAAAGCACCTGCGAATCCATACTGGAGAAAAACCATTTAGTTGCCAACTATGTCAAAAGTCATTTAGTGTAGATGGAAATTTGAAAAAGCACATGCGAATCCATACTGGAGAAAAGCCATTCAGTTGCCAACTATGTCAAAAGTCGTTTAGTGAAGGTGGTAGTTTGAAAAAGCACATGCGAATCCATAATGGAGAAAAACCATTTACTTGCCAATTATGTCAAAAGTCGTTTAGTGAAGGTGGTAGTTTGAAAAATCACCTGCGAATCCATACTGGAGAAAAACCATTCAATTGCCGACTATGTCAAAAGTCATTTAGTCAAGTTGATCATTTGAAAAAGCACATGCTAATCCATACTGGAGAAAAACCATTCATTTGCATGCTATGTCAAAAGTCTTTTAGTAAAGGTTGTAATTTGCAAATGCACATGCGAATCCATACTGGAGAAAAACCATTTAGTTGCCAACTATGTCAAAAGTCGTTTAGTGTAGGTAGTAATTTGAACAAGCACATGCGAATCCATGCTGGGGAAAAACCATACATTTGCCAGCTTTGTCAAAAGTCATTTAGTCAAGGCGGTAGTTTGAAAAAGCACATGAGAATCCATACTGGGGAAAAACCATACATTTCCCAACTATGTCAAAAATCATTTAGTGAAGGTGGTCATTTGAAAAGCACATGAGAATCCATTCTGATGAGAAGCCTGACTTGTGTCAGATATCATTTGCCAAAAACATGGATCTGAAAGAGCTCATCACAACTCATAGTGGTGAAAGACCATTCATATGTGAGGTTTGCAATGCAGTTTTCACACGATATGGACAACTAAAGAAACACAGAATAACTCATGAAGCAAAGAAGCAAAACAGATGCAATTTGTTTTTTTACAAGAACAGTTTTTCACCAAAGGTGTTTAATCACCATGCAAGAACTCTGTCGCAGGATCTTAAAATTCCAAATGAAGTTGTTGCTAATTCGTCTGATTGTTTTCTCTGGTTTAGTACTGCAGGTTTAGCTGATAAACCAAATAGCAAATTATCAATGACCGGATATACGTATCCACCTGGACTTGCTCGTCTTTTGTCAGAAGTTAACAATAAAGAATTTCAGTCTACCAGCAAAGCGGATGCAAAAACGTCCTTATCAAAATCCTTTGGATGTGGTATATGTGATGAATTGCTGGAAAAAGTGGAGGATTTTCTAAAGCATTGTTTTAGCCATCGATTTTCTCCACCTGACGACTTTGCTGCTTATTTCTTTCCACTTAGTATTGCGCACACTCTTGGTTGAACAGAATTATTGTAATTGGAGATATAGAAAAAGTTGCAGAGGAGAAGGTGGTCTTGAATACATGCATCGGGCCACATGAATGATTGATTTGTAACACGTTTGTTGCAGATTTGTTTAGACAGAAAGCATTCTGATGTAGAGTTCAAACTCAACGCCTAATTATCTATATGTATTGCCTTCTTTAAATTGCAGCATTTAAGACTGTAGTATGATACTGCTGCAAGTCACCATCTCTTAACTTAATGTTATGGTGCAGTTAAATAAAGTGCAGTAATGTCTTTTGTTTCAAAGATCGATTTGCTTTATTTTTAGATGTGTATATAGGCCTATACTTGTTTTATGTTAAGACTAATTTGCATATTGTATTCATCTATATGCAATGGACGTTGTTTGGTCATTACTAAAGACAATGAATAATCAAGGATTGTCATAATTATTCAGAGTAATTATTGTTTTCTTGTCTTTGATGACTCGTAAATAATTATAGTTCTCTGTATAAGCTGATAATCATGAAACATGCACATTAAATACAAGAGGATTATTGTTTTATCAATTAATATAACAAAACACCGGTGTAAATGTTTCAAATTAATTACCCCCTCCTAAACAACACCCTCCCCTGCAAACTATAATTATTGCATCAATCATCGCATCTATTGCAAAATATTGATGACAACCACGAAGTGGGATGACGGATGAAAATCTTCAGACCAAAACAAGAAGCGGGATGATTTTTCCGGGAACGGACATTAGCCCCCCCCCCTCCCCGGCATGGGCGTCCGCAGGAATTTTTCCAGGGAGGCGTAAACTTTTAAATAACTGTCACATTGTCTAAATTTATTGGATGACAGTTTTAATTTCCATATTACCACGAGAGAATCCTATAGCCTACCTATAAGTTATGCGCCCAAAGAAAGATATAAAGGTTCAACTTGTAGAACGAATCCATAATCATATTGAAAATCGCGTTGTAACAATCACAACCAAATAATCTAAATTTATGTGCAACTATGCGAAAAATCCAGAGGAGCGCACTTGCGCCCCGCTGCGGACGCCCATGCTCCCCGGACATAAGCCCCAGACAAAATCCCCCGAAGTAGGACATTAGCCCTCCCCCCCCAGTCATACATTGCACATTAGTTTAACATTGTGAGAATATGCTTAGTTAAACATGCATATTATAAAACATTTAAATGCATTAATTGTAGAACAACTCATTGTGCAAAGTCTCTCATAAATTTAAACACGTTTTAATGGAAACGACGCTGTTAAGTCTACAAAGCTCAGACATAGCTAACTGAAATTAACAAACCTTCGTTATAGCCAAAACTGACACTAAAAAGTAGGCCTACGTACTGTATACTGGCGGAAACCTAGGGGGGACAGGGGGACGGTCCCCCCCAATGAAGGTGTTGGGAGGGGGACGGCCCATGCATCTGTTCCCCCCAATGTTTAAGCGTTAGGACATGTATACACACTCTTCAGTAGAGAACTAGAGAACAAATTTAGCAGATGAAGTAAATGTTTCAGATGATATGAATTCCAGGGCAATCCAGGATCTAACTAAAAGTTATTTAGTCCCACGTTGGATAGTTTTCGAACATTATACTGTATAAATAAGACACCTCTTTTAACTAGTTATCAATTATTACCACAGCTTTGCCAACACCAACGTCACAAACTCACAACGTCATAATTATATCGGGCTTATGCTATATTTTTTCCAGCTTCCCTTCAGGCTCGAATAAGCGTCACGTTCATAATTTGAATTAGTATTTTGTTTATTATTTCTTTTGAAAATAAACAATAGGACATAGAACATCATTATAACTTCATCGAAGTAGTAATAGGTAATAAAAAAAACAGTGCGAATTAAAATCCCAAGTTACATATAGTATAGTTATTAAACTAAACTATTGTGATAAATCCATTTCCAATCAACGAATCACATCGTGGAATCTGCAGATTATGCAAGTTGGGCATAAAGGAGTAACCAGCATGGGCGGAGTCTGGTCTCAGCTCTTGGAGGAGGATAACTCATAAGTCGCCCCTCGTGGGTTTGGGTATACCACCGAGCGGCAGAAGGACGAGCGCCAAAATGCGAAGCGCCAAAAGAGAAATGTGCAGTGTCGCTAAACAATAATTAAACAGATTAGCAATGACGTCTATTAGAGGACTACCAATTTTTTGCCTATGATGTCATAAAAGTCTTAACCTGAAATTTCAATGTTCCACGGAACTCTTTAAAAGTCAAGTCAACTTCAATCAACCAAAATGATGTCCTACACACCCGAAAATCGTACATAATACCGGAATCAAAATGATGTCCTACACACCCGAAAATCGTACATAATACTGGAATCAAAATGATGTCCTTACACACCCGAAAATCATAGATAATCTTGGAATCAAAAGGATGTCCTTACCTTGATAATACTAAAATCAAATGATACCCTTAGACACCCAAAAGTCATTGATAATAATAATTATTATCAATGACTTTCGGGTGTCTAATGGTATCATTTGATCTAATTTTTAGACACCCAAAAATCGTCGATGATACTGGAATTAAAATGATAATTATTCTTAGACACCCGAATTTTGTGATAGTACCCGCACAAAGATAGGCTAATATCCTTAGACACCCGAAAATCGTTGATAGTGGTGGTATCAAAAATATGTCTTTAGACACCCGAAAATCGTTGATAATACTTCGCAAAATCACAAGTCGTTGGTCAGGTCTCGTGATCAGGAAACAAATGCTCAACTTTAAACTTCCATGGAAAATACTTAGAACTTCACATCAAGGTGACAATACGGTAGTAATGTGATAATATACTAATAACTGATTGAATACTTCTTCTATCTTTTAGTTTGGCTTAATGTCTCAGGTTGCAGTCTGCCAACCTGTTTTTTTTACATTAAATGAATTATACTACGGTAGTACGGTACCGATGCAGACTGCCAGACTTCGTTTTCACGGTCCGGGTGTAGAAAGGGGGCTGGTGGCCATCAACTCACGTGAGTCTTTATAGTGGATTTAGTCAGATGTAAAATCACATCCTCGCAGCTAAAAATTGTTTTTTAAGAGCCATTGTCATCTGATTGGCAGTTTTTTTTTACCAGGGAGTATCGAAAGGCCGAAAAAGTCATGCAGTTCTGAAACTACCTTTAAAATGCTTTGATAGCAGGTATATAACAATTTTATAGACAACAAAAGATTTTTTTAAAATTTCTTTAAGAGCATTGCATAATTTTTATTTATACATTTAATTGAATGCATTATAATAGAGGTGTCTATTAAATGTTTTGAATGTTTGCGGGAAATGTAGGCATTCAATTATTACTTAAATACGTGATATAAACTTTTAAAAGAGGTGTTTAGTGCAACCTGCCCTCCGATCGTGTTCAATAACAAATTGCAGTTTAAACTACTTCTCTCAGGACTGAGAAAATGGATCATATTTTGATTTTGGATGACAGCAAAATGCTACAGTTAGATGTGGACATAAAAAACAGCCTTTCCTCATTCCTCCCATCTAGGCGCTTCGAGCCTCGGCGATCGTCCTTCGGCCGCTCGTCCGTCCCCTCCAAAGTTCGGACCAGGTTTCCGCCCATGACTGTATACGATTCCCAGTCCTTCCTTTCTCTAATCTATTGAATCGACGCTAATAATAAGTCTACGAGGCTGAGACGTAGCCTAACAAACGTCAACAAACCTCTGTTGCAGGACACTAAATAGACTGTATAGGCCATACATACCATTGGTTATAGGCCTACTGACATAATTAGGACCTAAATGACACTAAGAACTTTCGTTTGCATGTGAATGCCAATATGCCAGTGACAATTAAGTCGTCAGTTACGGCACTATAGTAGGATTTTCACATGGGGGGGGCTTTTGTCCGGGGGCTAATGTTCTAGGTAAAGTCGGGTGGGCTTTTGTCCGGGGGGCTAATGTCCGGGGGGATAATGTCCGCGGGATTTTGTCCGGGGGGGGTTAATGTCCTAAACTCGATTTTTCTTGTTTTTTAGTGCAATAAATGCGATGATTGATGCAAATCTAGTTTCCGGGGGTAACCTGAAACCGGTTTCAAGTTACCAGAGGGAATGTTTAGGAGGGGATAATTAATTTGAAATCTGTACACCTGCTGCTATTTCTTGATCCAGAAAAAAATCTGAACCATTGGCAACCCTAGTAATGTTTAGTGGAATATTCCTAAAATTAAAATGTATTCGCTAGATGACAGGATGTAGGCTACTTTCGTGAACTCAAGCCCACTCGCATTTGGTGTCACGACAACTCGTCTACCGACAACTCGTCTAACGACAAGTGGTCTCCGGACAATTCGTCTAACGACAACTGGTCTACTGACAACTGATTCAGCGCTTGAGAAATGGAAGCTAGATGACAGTTTTTAGAGGTTTAGTGGAGGTCGGATTGATGAAAAAACGCAAGAGAAATGGAATCTGGATGATGGTTCTTTTACAGGTGAAATAGAAGCTGGATTGTCGAAAATAACGCATGATAAATAAAAGCTGGATGAAGGTATTTCTAAATCTCAAATAGAAGCTGGATTGATAAGGAAACGCTTAAGTAATGGAAGTTGGATGAGGGTATTTTTATATCTGAAATAGAAGCTGGATTGACTAAAATTTTATTAATGCTTTATTTTTTTTCTTATGTAGTTAAGAGTTTACATTGTCTTATATAGTTAAGATACCAAAAGTAGTTGTAACCATTGTAATCATTCTCTGCTTGTTAATAGCAATTGTCAGCCGTTTCATCTTTTCGTTTCGCATGTACGTAGGTGTCCCTATTAGCGGGGTCGGTGATCCCTTCAGGGCCCATCCTTGTGGCCATTCTCATTTGAACAAGTGTTTGCAATTGCATAATTGTAAAAAATGATTGTTTGGTTACAAAATAAAATGATTGATTGATTGATTGATTGAAATAACAGGCGAGAAATAGAAGCTGTATGAACGTGTTTTTAGATTTGAAATAGAAATGGGTGCATGTTGGAATACATGAATGAAAATCATCAACCCAGCTTCCATTTAAGCTAAAAACACATTTTCGTAAATCCAGCTTTTATTTCATCAATACTATTCGTCTGTAGACCAGTTGTCGTTAGACCAATTGTCCGGAGACGAGTTGTCGTTAGACGAGTTGGCGGTAGACCAGTTGTCGTGGAACCCTAACAAACTATTGAACGAAAACATTTGATCAAGACTCGATATTTTGATTGTTTTCTAGAACAGTATTTTAAAATAGAACCGCTGATTCAAGTAGGCTTATGCTCGTGTGCAGAAATTGAGTGCATCGATCTTTCTTAAAATATGTAATTTGATTAAGCGCTAGAAATTGGAAATTGTTCTTGACCGAATATCTAAAATAATGGTCACTGCTATAATGAGCTAAATTCTATAAATTTATTCTAACACATCAATAAGTTTACATACTCTATTTTTCTAGACACTGCATTGTCCAGAATGACTCTCATCCGCTTGCTGTAGCCTACACCGGCTGCCATTTCTTGACGATCCAGAAAAATCTGGACGGTTGGCAATCCTAGTTGATAATGGAATGATCTTTAAAAATTAAGTAAAATGTATTCGCTAGATGACAGGCTGTACTTCCGTGAATTCAAGCTCACTCGCGTTTGAAACACTTTAACAGTGTTATTTTAGTTCCTGAGAATAGAATAAGAATAATAATTATTTTAATTTCGTTCCATGGAACGAGAACTGGAATAAAAAATAATTCTGGAACGAGAATAGAATAGGAATAAAAATTTCAATATTTTTCTGGAACGAGAACGGAATAGAAATAGAAAATATTGAAATTTTTATTCCTATTCTATTCTCGTTCCAGAAATTTTTTTCGGACTGAAGGCGGCTCCTGATTTGTCACCACGCGGCGCTATGATAGTAGCTTCTCCGTATACAGTCAACTCTATCTCTGCATAATTCTTTATGGTCATTTCCGCGTCAGCCAGTTTGTTTACGAATCGAGCTACGGGTGTCACTTAGCTAGAATTAGAAGTGAAAAAGCGTAAATATGAGTTTGTCTAAAAGTTTGGCGGGTAGAAAAAAAGAGTCTGGCGTTTGGCAATATTTTTCCTATTCAGAAGGAAAAAATATTAGTCAGTGTGAAGTAGTAGATGCCAATAGCGGTGAATGCTGTGATAAACAGCTCAGCGGGAAGAATCCAAAAAATTTGAAGAAACACGTGCGAACTTGTCACCCGGAATAATTGACTGGTAACTTTTTAGTGTCTGTCTGCCGAGAAACTTTTATTATAGTCTGACTTTTTCTTAACAGTCGCATTCACATTGTCCGCAATTTACTAATCTTATAAATAGGTCGAAAGACTCGAGACACTGTTTTGTGTGTTACTGTGAACATTTATGTTAGACATAACTATGAGAAGTGGAAGTGGAAGTGGAAGTGGAACTAGAAATAAAAATTTTCTGGAACTGGAACTGGAACTAAAATTATTTCTAAATAGGAAGTGGAACTAGAATAAGAACGAAATTTATTTATAAAGAAGAACTAAAACTAGAATAAAAATTACAACAATGGAATAGAATAAGAATAGGAATAAAAATTAATCCTGGAACTAAAATAACACTGCACTTTAATCAGGGATGCCACAGTTGGATTTTTCAACTAGATCTGGGTTTTTTGGCCTTCGTCTGGGTTTCGGTGTCACGACAACTGGTTCACAGACAACTGGTTCACGGACAACTGGTTCACCGACAACTGGCTCACCGAAATAAAAGCCGGATTATTGATAAAACGCTTGGGAAATAGAAGCTGGATGAATGTTCTTTACTTACAAGTTTGTGAACCAGTTGTCGTTGAACCAGTTGTCTGTGAACCAGTTGTCGTGGAACCTTTTTGTTCCACTAATTTAAGTTTTAAACTCCACAATCAAGATCTCAAGTTGTCATATGCAATTCACGAATAATTTTTAACCTGCACAAAATTAGCTCTTCGCAGAAATAAGCCATTTGACGTCTCAATATAGATCGGTTGACATGTGCATGTGACTGTATAATAGGTCAGGTCTATAATACTACAGGAAGTGATCTAGCAACTTTGAAATTGCAGAGTATGTTCTAGGTCGTTAAAACGTTGGATTGTTGATGGCCGGAAACTTCGGACAACTTTAAAACGTCGTAAACCTTAGCCACGCATGTTTACAGTTCTAACTTTAACAATTAATATTTTTTAAAGTTGTAATTGAATTTTATTCCACTCAATAATTGACGAACGTTTTGTTAACACTCATCCGAACAAGCGAAAACCCAACTTAATTTGAAACAAAAAGGCCTAAAATCGCTTATGAATAGTCTGGGTTTTTCAGAAGGAAATCCGGGTTTATTTCCGAAACCTCAGTGGCAACACTGACTTTAATCAATCGCCATTTTGTTTTTGCTATTCTTTAATTAATTCAATCGTAATCTCGAGATTTCTACACTCTACATTGCCCACAAAAGCGAAGTGTTGGGAACCAGCTTATTCACAGGCGCCCAATCAAAGCAAAATCGATAGCCAGCGGGTCAAGTCCGGAGAGTCAGGCAGGCAGATAAATGGACGGCTAAGGTGGGTGAACATCTGGTTAAGCCAGAATCCTTCTCATGACGACATATAAAGAACATTTTGTAAAAGTTTCTGCAAGCTTTCCTCACGAAGTCAGTAAAATGAAACATTTTCATTTCATAACACCTGCATTTTTTAATTATTTGTTTACTTGAACTACGATACTAGGAATAGCAGTTATAACGTGCACAGAATAGGTGTCACGACAACTCGTCCACGGACAACTCGTCCACCGACAACTGGTTCACCCAAATAGAAGCCGGGGCAAAACTCCGAACTCCGGTCCCAAATTATAACATTAAAGAAATCGGTAGGCTATCTCCTGAGTAGGCTTGAAACATGATGTGTTGTGAAATAGAAGCTGGATAAACGGCATTCCAGCCGAAAATGAAAGCTGGATGCATGCTGAAATACATCACTGAAATCAACAATCCAGTTTCCATTTCCCAAGTTTAATTTTTGTAAATCCCGCTTCTATTTCATCAATCCTGGAAACTTCATCCAGCTTTCACTTCTTTATCGGTCTTTTGATAAATCCAGCTTCTATTTAAGATCTATAAGAACCTTCATCCAGCTTCTATTTGGCAAGCATTTTAATTAATCCATCTCCCATTTAACTTATTATGTCCATCATTCAGGTTATATTTCTCAACCGATCAATTCATCAATCCAGCTTCTATTTCAGATCTAAAAATACCTTCACCCGGCTTATATTTCACTTGCGTTTTTTCATCCATTCACCTTCATTTCACCTGTAAAAAGTCCTCATCCAGCTTCCATTTCTCAATTGCTTTCTCATTATTCCGGCTTCTATTTCGGTCGACCAGCTGGTCGTTTTATAAGTGTGGAGTGCAAAAGAAACCGTTTCTATGTGCCCATCCAATACACCGCACTATTACGACACGTCATGTTGATTTACTTAATGTTATAATTTGGGACCGGAGTTCGGAGTTTTGCCGAAGCCGGATTATTGAGAAAACAATTGGGAAATAGAATCTGGATGAAGTTTCTTTATTTACGAAATAGGAACTGGATTTATAAAAAAAGTCTAATGGCTTTCTTTCTTAAGTTGAAGCTGAATTGGTGATTTTCATCATGTGTCTCAACATGCATCCAGCTTCTTTTTCAGATCGAACAAAAACCTGTTCCATCTTCCATAAATTCTTAAGCTTTTTTTATAAATCCAGTTTCTATTTCACCGGTAAAAACCTTCATCCAGCTTCTACTTCCCAAGCGTTTTCTCAATAATCCGGCTTCTATTTCGGTGAACCAGTTGTCGGTGGACGAGTTGTCGTTGGACGAGGTGTCGTTGGACCAGCCGTCGTGGAACCCACAGAATATCTCAAATTTGAAGTCATTTAGCAATGAGCAAATCACACCAAAAAACTAAGACGAAATTAACCAGACAGTTGGTGGGCTTTTTAATCTCTGCACTCTTCGTTCACACATGTTTTCTTTTTGACTGTTTCAATGCACATTGTCTACGACATTTATAAATAAATGTTATGTGTGATTTTTTTTAAAGTAACGACATCTCAGGGCCTAACCCCGTTAAGTCCTTGAGCCGGCAAGCATATACCCGAATCCCAAGCTGTATAGGAACGTAAAATTATTTAAAGCACGTTTTAGTCATTTTTTCTTTGCTCATCAAACTTCTAATTCTACTATATCGCAGAACTTTCCGTTATTCATCCAACTTCTACTTCAACAAAAAATATTTTTATCGTTCATCCAGCTTCTAATTTTACGGATACAATTTAGCATAAAGTCATGATTTTGTCGCTCATCCAACTTCTACTTCTGTTAATTAATATGCTCATCCAGCTTCCAATGATACTGCAATACGTCAGTAGTAATATCATGTTTTCATCGTTCACCCAACTTCCAGTTTACGGAAATAAATAATCTCTGAAGTGCTTTACGGCTTGGGATTCGGGTATATGCGGCCGGCAATGGACGAATCCCAAAGTCCTGGACACGGGGCCAGCGCATCACAGGACTTGCCGTTTACTTCCCAGCTTACTCCGGTACCAAATTATGGTGTCACGACAACTCGTTCACCGACAACTCGTTCAACGACAACTCGTCCACGGACAACTGGTTCACCGACAACTGGTTCACTGAAATAAAAACCGGATTATTGAGAAAACGCTTGGGAAATAGAAGCTGTCCGTGAACCAGTTGTCGTTGAACCAGTTGTCTGTGAACCAGTTGTCGTGGAACCCCAAATTATACTGCTTGGTGACAGAGGCACGTGTGCGTAAACAACTTGTCCAGGGTCGTTACCTGGATTCGAACCGCAACCGCCCGCTCCAAGAGCGAGCGCGTTACCGCTCAGCCACCAGGTCGTAAATTATTTATAAATTATTAGTATTGTAAATTATTCGCCAAATGTTGCATGGGTTTCAGCATTAGTCGAGTACAAGTCGGATTGATGGAAAGAGTTCTTTCTAAATAGGCGTCGGATTGATGAAAGTAATTTCTATTGAGATAGAAGAGGAATTAGTTAAAACAATCTTGCTGAAATTGAAGCTGGATTGATGAACAATAATTTTAAATTAAATAAAAGTTACGTTGATGAAAAATATTTGCGGACGAAATAGAAGCGGGATTTATCAAACTAATTCTTGCCTTAACAGAAGCTGGATCGATGAAAAAGATTCTCACAAAACTAGAAGTTGGATTGATTAAAAATAACAATGCTGCAGGGAGCGAATAATTTACGATACTAAAATACGCATTTACCCCAGTTTTTTATAGACAAAGCTGCATCATGATGGGTCAACGCAAGTTAACTTGTCTTCACAAAATAGTAAGGAGCTGGAACTGTGACTTTTCATTATTGCTAAATAGTCAATCAAATGCAAAATGAGAAGTTGAGACCAGCTGTAATTGGCAGAAATAAAGTTCTATATGGCGTTTTTAAAATTGAGTTTACTGGGTTTTTTGCAGCTGCTTCTAGAAGACGAGCAACGTTTGTAAAAGCTTTAAATTTTGGTTGATGCGTTAACCTTCATCAGGAATATTACACATGATGTTTCTGCCTACAACTTTTATGAATATCAACTAATTTATCTTCAATTAAAATCATTTTGCTATAATCGATCGATGACTTCCAGTGAAAGATAAAGCACGGATCCTTCTTGTAAGCATCTGAAATGCACTCATAAATGAAATCGTCATTATTTTTATACCGCACATTGCTCGTGTTGGAAGAACAATGGTAAAAGGTTCTACACATTCAATTACTATGCAGTGGACAACAGAACTTAGTTTCACAAAAGTCACATTCCTTCATTGATCTTTATCAAGAACATTGCACTGGATGTTTCTGTCTACGATATTCATGAATGTCAACTATTTTGGTCTTTGGTTGTAATTATTATTGCACGAAGGTTGAATATTTTCCATTTTTCGAGTGTTCTTCTGTAATGCTAATTTCTTATTTTAATCTAATTATGACTTCCAGTGACAGATGAAGCACGCGGGAACTGAAATTCAAGCAGAAAATTTAGTCGTCATTATTCTGATACTGGATATTGATGATGTTGGAAGGTCGATTGTAAAGGCTTTTATACAGGAAATTACTTTGCAGTGAACAGCAGAACTCGGCTTCCACAAAAGTCATATTTCAGATTTGCCTAATATCAGGCGATTGCTGAAGCACATGCGTACCAACTAAAACTACACAGATCTCAGTTATTTCAGAAACTATATACCGATGGTGATCATCTGAGAGCTTTTCAAAGAACTGTTACTGGAGAATAATGTGAAATAATCAATTATGCCAGTATTCTGAAGGCAAATGCTGGAATTGATACAGAAGAAATTCATAAACGAATGCCAAATATGTCGAAAAACATTTCATCAAGTTTTTAAAATGAAACGGCACATGAGATTCTATACTGGAGAAAAGCCATTCAATTGCCAGCTATGTCAAAAGTCATTTAGTAAAGGTGGTAATTTGCAAACGCACATGCGAATCCATACTGGAGAAAAGCCATTCAATTGCCAGCTATGTCAAAAGTCGTTTAGTGCAGGTGGTGATTTGAAAAAGCACATGCGAATCCATACTGGAGAAAAACCATTCAGTTGCCAGATATGTAAAAAATCTTTTAATCAAGGTGGTAGTTTGAAAACACACATGCGAATCCATACAGGAGAAAAGCCATTCAATTGCCAGCTATGTCAAAAGTCATTTAGTAAAGGTGGTAATTTGCAAACGCTCGTGTTGGAAGAACTATGGTAAAAGGTTTTACACAGGTGATTACTTTGCAGTGGACAACAAAAATTAGTTTCACAAAAGTTGCTTGTGTTGGAAGAACAATGGTTTAAGGTTTTACACAAGCGATTACTCTGCAGTAACTGTTGACAACAGAAATTAGTTTCACAAAAGTCTTTTTGCTTCATTGATCTTCATCAAGACCATTGCACTGGATGTTTCTGTCTACAAACTCATTAATGTTAACCATTTTGGTCTTTGGTTATAATCATATATTGCAAATAGCGTTCAGTTGTTCTATTACACGGAGGTTTGAAGATATCCACTTTTTCCAGTGTTCATCTGTTTTAATAATTTCTTATTTTACTCAAAATATGACTTCCACTGACAGATGAAGAACGGTAATTGAAATTCAATCGGAAAATTATTCGTCGTTATTCTGATACTGGACATTGAAGATCAATTGTAAAGGTTTTTACAAAGAGAATTATTTTTGCAGTGAACAACAGAACTTGGCTTCCAGAAAAGTCATATTTCAGCTTAAGTTTTATATCTGGCCATTGCTGAAACACATGTGCGAACCATTTAAAACCACACAGATCTCAGTTATTTCAGAAACTATATACCGATGGTGATCATCTGAGAAATTTCCAAAGAAACATTACTGGAGAATATTGTGAATTAATAATCGATTAAGCGAGTATTCCAATTTGGGACTTGCGGGAAATGATATGGAAGATATTCAATATGAATGCCAGATATGTCAAAAATCATTTTAAATTTTTTTTAATGAAAAAGCACATGTATGAGATTCGATACTGGAGAAGTACCATTCAGTTGCCAAATTTGTCAAAATCTTTTAGTGATGGTAGTAATTTGAAAACGCACATGCGAATCCATTCAACTGCCAACTATGTTAAAAGTCATTTAGTGAAGGCAGTCATTTAAAAACGCTCATGCGAATCCATATTGGAGAAAAACCATTCACTTTCCAGCTATGTCAAAGTCATTTAGTCAAGGTGGTCATTTGAAAATGCACGTGAAAATCCATACTTCAGAAACTGTATACTGATGGTGATCATCTGAGAGCTTTTCAAAAAACAATAGTAATGGAGAATTTTGTGAATTAGTAGATTAAGTGAATATTCTAGTGGAAAATGTGGGATTTGTTGTGGAAGAAATTCAAAACGAATGCCAGATATTTCGAAAATCATTTCATCGGGTTTTTACAATGAAAAAACACATGCGAATCCATACTGTAGAAACACCATTCAGTTGCCAACTCTGTAAAAAGTCCTTTAGTCAAGAAGGTAATTTGAAAAAGCACATGCGAATCCATACGGGAGAAAAGCCATTCAGTTGCCAACTATGTCAAAAGTCGTTTAGTGATGGTGGTAATTTGAAAAAGCACATGCGTCTCCATCCTGGAGAAAAACCATTCAGTTGCCAGCTATGTGAAAAGTCATTTAGTCAAAGTGATCATTTGAAAAAGCACATGCCAATCCATACTGGAGAAAACCCTTTCAAATGCCAGCTATGTCAAAAGTCTTTTAGTCAAGGTAGTGATTTGAAAAGGCACATGCGAATCCATACTGGAGAAAAACCATTCAACTGCCAACTATGTCAAAAATCGTTTATTCAATGTGGTCATTTGAAAAAGCACCTGCGAATCCATACTGGAGAAAAACCATTTAGTTGCCAACTATGTCAAAAGTCATTTAGTGTAGATGGAAATTTGAAAAAGCACCTGCGAATCCATACTGGAGAAAAACCATTCATTTGCCAACTATGTCAAAAGACGTTTAGTGAAGGTGGTAGTTTGAAAAAGCACATGCGAATCCATAATGGAGACAAACCATTTATTTGCCAATTATGTCAAAAGTCGTTTAGTGAAGGTGGTAGTTTAAAAAGGCACATGCGAATCCATACTGGAGAAAAACCATTCAATTGCCAGCTATGTCAAAAGTCGTTAAGTGTAGGTTGTCATTTGAAAAAGCACATGCTAATCCATACTTTAGAAAAACCATTCATTTGCATACTATGTCAAAAGTCTTTTAGTAAAGGTGGTAATTTGCGAACGCACATGCGAATCCATACTGGAGAAAAACCATACATTTGCCAACTATGTAGAAAGTCGTTTAGTGAAGGTGGTACTTTGAAAACTCACATGCGAATCCATACTGGAGAAAAGCCATTCATTTGTCAGATATGTCAAAAGTCATTTAGTCAAGGTGGTCATTTGAAACAGCACATACGATTCCATACTGGAGAAAAGCCATTCAGTTGCCAGCTATGTCAAAAGTCGTTTTTTTGATTGTGGTACTTTGAAAAAGCACATGCGAATCCATACTGGAGAAAAGCCATTCATTTGTCAGATATGTCAAAAGTCATTTAGTCAAGTTGGTCATTTGAAAAATCACATGCGAATCCATACTGGAGAAAAACCGTTCAACTGCCAACTATGTCAAAAGTCGTTTAGTGAAGGTGGTACTTTGAAAGCGCACATGCGAATCCATACTGGAGAAAAGTCATATATTTGCAAACTATGTCAAAAGTCATTTAGTGTATCTGGTATTTTGAAAACGCACATGAGAATCCATTCTGATGAGGAACATGACTTGTGTCAGAAATCATTTGCCAAGAACAAGGATCTGAAAGAGCTCATGGCAACTCATAGTGGTGAAAAGACATTCATGTGTGAGGTTTGCAATGCAGGTTTCACACGATATGAACAACTAAAGAATCACAGAATAACTCATGAAGCAAAGAATCAAATCAGACGCAATTTGTCTTTTTCCCAGAATAGTTTTTCACAAAAGAAATGTAAACTCCATGCAAAAACTCTGTCACAGGATCCTAAAATTTCAAATGAAGTTGTTGCTAATTTGTCTGATCGTTTTCTCTCGTTTAGTACTGCAGATTTAGCTGATAAACGAAATCAAAATTTGTCAATGACCAGTAATGCGTGTCCTAGTGGGCTTGCTCATCTTTTGCCAGAAGTTAACAATGAAGAATTTCTGTCTACCAGCAAAGTGGATGCACAAAAGTCCTTGTCGAAATCCTTTGGATGTGGTATATGCGATGAAGTGCTAGAAAAAGAGAAGGATTTTCTAGAGCATTGTTTTAGGCATCGATTTTCTCCACCTGATGACTTTGCTGCTGACTTCTTTCCTGTTAGTATTGCACACACTCTTGGTTGAACAGAAATATTGTAAATGGAGAAATATAGAAAATATGCCAATGGAGGAGGAGGTCTTGGATAGATGCATTGAATGATTGATTTGTACCTCTTTCTTTGCAAAATTTTTAGACAGTAATGTTCAAACTCAGCACATAATTATCTAAGATGTTGCTTTTTGCAACATTTAAGGCTCTAGTAGAATACTGCTGCATGTCACCATCACTAAATGTTGTGGTGCAGTTAAATAAAATGCATTAATGTCTTTTGTTTCACCGATCGATTAGCTTTAATTTTTAGATATTCTAAATTTATATTAAGACTTATTACATATGCAGAGTAATTAATGTTTTATTGTCTTTGATGACCCGTAGATATTTATTGTGATAATCCTCTGTATAAGCTGATAATCATGGAACATTCACAGGAAGTACAAGATGAATAATGTTTAATCAATTAATATAACAAAATTTAAATCTCAATTCTCATAGGTGAGATACATCTAGCTATTATTTTAATTAAAAGCTATAATTCTGTTCACTTTTTGCTTGCTTTGTGCTAATCTCCCCCTCCAACCTAATACAAGAAATCTCCGCAAGATTTGTTGAAATTGACTTTCACACACAGTTCAGCTTATACCAGTTCAGGTCTCATCTTGTTGCATTCATCAGTCCACAGATTTTTCATCAATAAGAAAATACAATATACTTTCAACTTGTGCATTACTAATCGGAATTGATAACACGTAAGCTTATACAGCCTGTTTATGAGAATTTGGAGCATCACATTAAAAAAAATTATACTCAACGTTGACTGACTTCTGGCTCAATCTGCAGTTTTCGATGAACTTGTCTTAAGATGTAAAATCCTTGTGTAAGTCACTCCCCAAACTATAATTCCACAAGTGCCAATGAGTCCTAACAAACTGTTGAACGAAAACATTTAATAATCAAGATCAGATATTTTGATTTTTTTTCTAGAACAGTGTTTTAAAAATTGAACCGCTGATTGAAGCAGGCTAATGCTCGTATGCAGAAATTGAGTGCATCTTTCTTGAAATAGGTAATTTGATTAAGAGCTAGTTGTTGGAAATTGTTGTTGACCGAAAATCTAAAATACTGGTCGATCACTTTTTCTGGTATAGTTAGCTAAATTCTATACATTCTAGCACACCAATATGTTTACATATTCCGTTTTTCTGGACACTGCAATGTCCAGAATGACCCTCATCCGCTTTCTGTACACCGGCTGCCATTTCTTGACGATCCAGAAAAAACTGGACAGCAACCCTAGTAATGTTGATAGTCAAAATTAATGATCTTTAAATTAAAATGTATTCCCTAGATGACAGGATGTACTTCCGTTGTCTCAAGCTCACTCGCATTTGAAGTGCAACACTTTAATCAATCGCCATTTTAACCAGATTATCTTCTTTTCCTTCAGGCTTGAATTAATCCCTCTCAACGGAGGGGTCAGCCACTCGGATCCTCCTCTTCCACTTTCCTCTGTCTTTGGTGTCTTCATTTTTCAGTTTGAGTTGTTTCATGTCCTCCCGTATCGCATCCTCCCATCTCTTCTTTTGTCGTCCCCGACTGCGTCGTCCATAGACATTCGCCTTCATGATTCTTTTAAGGCAGCTGTTTTCCTCTCTTCTCATCACATGACCGTACCATCGCAACCTGGCTTCTCGTATCTTGTCCGAAATACACGCCACTCCGAGTTTCTTTCGGATGTCCTCATTCCTGTTTCTGTCCCTGAGTGAAATTCCCAGCATCCACCGTAGCATTCTCATCTCCGTCCTCTCCAGCAATCCCTCTCCCTTTCTGGTCATCGTCCAAGCCTCTGCCCCATACATCATCACAGGTCTAACCATTGTTTTATATACCTTTCCTTTAAGTTGTATTGGCATTTTGGCATCACATAGAACTGCAGTCAACTCCCTCCACTTCTGCCAAGCCAACTTGATCCTGTTTCTGATGTCGACCTCACAGCCACCTTGAGCATTCATTGTTGAACCAAGATATTTAAAAGTCTCCGTCTGTTTCAGTTCCTTTCCTGTGTTGTCCATAATCCTGACTGCCTCAGCTGTTTTTGAGCAGACCATAGTTTCTGTCTTGGCGATGTTCACCTTCAGACCTTTGCTTTCTAATGCCGTCTGCCAGTCCGTAAACCGTGTCTGCATCTTCTCCCCTGATTCATCTGCCACAATAAGATCGTCCGCAAACAGCATGTCCCATGGCACCTCTCTTCTTACATGCTCTGATACTGCGTCCATTACTATAATAAATAGCAATGGGCTTAGGCATGATCCTTGATGCACCCCCACCCGAATCTCGAAAAAGCCTGAGTTTCCTAGGCCGCTCCTCACCGTTGTCCTTGCACCCTCATACATTGATTTCACCAGCCGTACCATCTTTTCTGAGACTCCCTTCTTCCTCAGGCTCCAGTAGACGACTTCCCGTGGTACTCTGTCGAATGCCTTTTCCATATCCACAAAGGTCCAGTATCTTTTGTTGTTTCCTTCCAGTATTTTTTCTTGCACCTGTCTTAGTATAAACACTGCATCTGTTGTACCCCTCCCTGGTCTAAAACCGAACTGATTATCATGCAACTCGACTTGTTCCCTGATGCGCTTCTCAATCACCTTTTCATACACTTTTAATCCGACCTCCAACAATTTGATACCTCTGTAGTTCCCACATTCCATCACATCTCCTTTTTGCTTGTATAATGTTACAATTTCGCTTTCTTTCAGGTCTTGAGGTAGTATTTCCTGCCTCATGAAATCATTCAGGATGACATATAACCACTCAATTCCTATTTGGTCAAGTGCTTTAAACATTTCGGCTGTCATTCCAGATGGTCCCGATGCTTTGTTATTTTTCATCGATGCAACTGCTGCCTCAATCTCCTTGCTGGTGATTTCCTTTTCCGGTCCGGCAACTGGGTTGACCAACTGCAGAGGCTCCCTTGGGTTTTCTTCATTAAGTAGTTCTTCGAAGTATGTTTTCCATCGATTTCTAATCGCTTTTTCATCAACCAATATCTTACCGTCTTTGTCCTTTATGATGTTTACCGATTGCTTATCCTGTCTGCTTCTTTGTCTTGCTCTTGCTATTTTATATATTTTGTCCTCCCCCTCTTTGGTGTTTAGTTCTTGATATACACTTTGCAATGCCCTACTTTTGGCTACTGCCACAGCTCTTTTAGTCTCCTTGCAAGCTGTCTTGTACACTGTCCTCAGCTCACCATCTTGTCGCTTATTTTGCCATATCTTGAAGGCAGTCTTCTTATTCTTTACTGCTGCTTGTACCTCTTCGTCCCACCACCAAGTGTCTCTCTCCTTTCTCTTCTGACCTCTCGTTGTACCACACACCTGCTCTGCGGCTTTCAACATGCCATTTTTCAATTTATCCCATGTCATCTCCTCTGTCCCAGCAAGTCTTGATTGTACCTCCAGCCTGTAGACGTCTGTTGTTTCCCCCTTAAGTTTCCACGTTCTAATGCGCTTCTTTTGGCTGCCACTTTTTCCTTTATGTTGAGCATGTACCATCATGTCCATGATCAGAACCCTGTGTTGGCTGACCACTGCCTCTCCTGGTATAACTTTACAGTCACGTATATGTTTCCTATCCTCCCTTCTCACCAGCATGTAATCAATCTGACTTGCACTTCTACCACTGCGGTATGTTATTCTATGCTCTTCGGACTTCTTGAAGTATGTGTTCATGACTGCCAAGTCCAATCCTTGTGCCATTTCCAGCAATCTTTCTCCCTCCTCATTTCTGCTTCCAAAACCCTGACCTCCATGTATTTTCTCAAATCCTTCTGCCCTCATTCCCACATGTCCATTCATGTCAGCGAGTAGAGGCCCAATAAGGCGGCTGACTCATTTGACCAGTACAGCCTTGACCTTCGCCCATTCGACCAGTACAGCCTTGACCTTCGTCCATTTGACCAATACAGCCTTAAAAATTGAGTGCCCGCACAGTTTGACCAATATAGCCTTACTTTTTCAAATTCGATGTCTGGCGTAAAAAAGTAAAAAAGTAAAAAAGTAAAAAAAGTAAAAAAGTAAAAAAATTTTCTCCGGCGTATACAAAATGGACTACTCGAAGAAAACTGTTACTGAATTACGAAAAATCGCCGAGCGCAGCGGCAAGCATGCATATTTTACAAGACGGTGGATAGCGAAGTTCATTGCTAAAATTGACGCCCACACCCGCGAATGCTACGACGATGAATGCCCATGCAAGAATCCACAGCTGGATCGACAACAAGGGCCAGGCACGATTACCGTCGTTCGTCGTCGGCGCAATGGCAACTCGCCCCCGTGTGATGTTAGTTTGATCGACAACGAGATCATCATCGTTAATTGTCAATGCAATGGCAACTCATGCCTGTGTGATGTAAGAGCGTGAGTGAACTACGACGTAGATACGGGATTACAATATCGCAAACGATTTTACACCGTTGGTTTATAATCGTTTTCGGATCAATCGAATATTTTTTTTTTTTCTCCGGCGTATAGAAAATAACTGAAAATGGAATATACAGCTCGGCCTAAAGACAGGAGATCCCAATATAAAATGGACTACTCATCGTATAATCTGAAAGAATTACGACAAATTCCTAAACAGAGAGGACAAAGAGGATACTCGAGTTTGCGAAAAGCGGAACTCATAGCGTTCATATCGCAGGGAGATCGACTAGGCGCTCGGGCACAGGTCAACAAAACACCAGCGCATACTCCCGCCACTGTGCGAGAATTGCGAGAAATTGCAAAAAAGAGAGGTGTGCGAGGATACTCGAGATTAGCAAAAGCGGAACTTACGGCATTCTTGACTACTACTTGGAAATTTTTGCACCCGGGGAAAAATAAAATAGTTTTTTCGGATTGGCTGACTCGCGAGATTAGTGAGTTACCTCCGCAAATAAAACCGCCCATTCATAGGTTCAAACTTCGAGAGACTGCGATGGCTATCAGAGGGTTTACAAAAAGATACACGATCGATGGCGACAACGGGATCGATGTTGCAACTTTTCTCAAGGCTGTAAGACCGCAGGTAGTTAGGCTGCTAGGGAAAAATCGCGGGGTAAAAGTTCAATTCGACCTCATGTGCGTAATGGAGAAAGTAGATATGAAAACCGGCGAAGTAGTAACAGCCGAGCCTAATTTCAAATCAAAGAGTGATATTATTTTAGAAGCAACCGATGTGAGGGAAATATATGCCAACGCAGCGGATAAAATTAAGGAGCGCATGGCCAGTTTTCAAATACGGGGGAGTAATTGGAGATTCAAAACCGTTTTGAAGTTGGATATCGATACAGTGGTATATAAACCATTGAAAGGAAGTTCTTATATTCCACTTCCTGATTATTTGGCGAATAAAAAGGCTATTATTAATATGAAGAACGAAGACGATGAATGCTTCAAGTGGTGCGTAACGAGAGCTGTAAACCCAGTCGACAAAAATACAGAAAGAATTACGAAAGAATTAATTAGACAGTCTGAGGAACTCAATTGGTCTGGTATCGAATTCCCCGTAGCAGCGGATGCTAATGTGATGAGTAAGTTTGAGCGAAATAATAATATTAGTGTTAATGTTTTTGGTTACGAGAAAGAAGCGAATGTATTCCCACTATATATATCAAAGCATGAGAATGATAGGTGTGTAGATCTATTACTCATTTCTGATGGGGAAAAGAAGCATTATTGCTGGATCAAGAATTTTAACAGATTGCTAGCACTACGAACAGAAAAATCCCATAATTCAATGCACTATTGCAGAAGATGTTTAATCGGTTTTAGAAAGGTAGAATCGCTTCGCAAACATACTGAGTACTGTTCGCAGCAGGACGCCCAACGAATAGAACTTCCGGAACCTGGGACTATGCTAAGTTTTACACATCACTATAGAAAGATGCGCGTACCGTTTGTGTACTTTGCCGATTTTGAGTCGTTCATCAAACCTATCGGTACATGCCAACCCGTTCCTAGCACGTCTTACACCAACAAGTTTCAAAAACATACGCCCAGTTTGTTTTGTTATCATTTGAAATGCTTCGACGATGATGTTTATTCTCAAGAGCCTGTGAGGTTTACAGCTGAAAACGAAGACGATGATGTCGCTCAGAAATTCATAGACAGTCTTGAAGAAAATGTGAAACGAATATATAACCAGTTCAAATTCCCAAAGAAAATGATATTCGGCAAGAAAGAGCAGGTGCTCTTCGACTCGGCTACTGTTTGCCATATATGCGAAGGAGAATTTATAGGCGAAGAAAAACCAGTACGAGATCACTGCCATTTGACTGGAAAATTTAGAGGTGCCGCTCACAACCTTTGTAATCTGAAATACAAAGTTCCCAAGTTCTTCCCTGTCGTATTTCACAATTTGACAGGTTATGACAGCCATTTATTTATCAAGAAATTACGAGGTGAACACGGCGAGAAAATCAAATGCATTCCCTGCAACGAAGAAAAGTATATCTCATTCAGCAGAGAGGTCGTCGTCGATAGATTTGTAGACAAAGATGGGAAAGAGAGAGAAGTCAAACGCGAATTACGTTTTATCGATAGTTTAAGATTCATGCCCCAGAGTCTCGACGCGTTATCGAAAAATCTTCAGAAAGATCAGTGCAAGAATTTAGGGAAATTTTTTGAAGGTGAGAAGCTGGATCTTTTACTCAGAAAAGGCGTTTACCCGTATGATTACGTCGATGGTGTTGAAAGATTAAACGAAACCGAATTGCCGCCGAAACATGCCTTCTATTCAAAACTAATCGATTCGGGTATTAGTGGAAAAGATTACGCGCACGCGAAAACGGTATGGGACAAATTTGAATGCAAAACATTACGCCAATATCATGACTTGTATAATTTATCGGATGTTCTATTATTAGCGGATGTGTTCGAAAACTTCAGAGACGTCTGTATGAAGCACTACAACCTAGATCCTGCGTGGTACTACACTAGCCCAGGACTTGCATGGGATGCGGCGTTGAAGACGACTGGTGTAGAGTTGGAGTTGTTGAGTGACTACGATATGTTACTGATGATCAAGCAGGGAATACGAGGAGGTGTCAGCACGATTTCCCACCGATACGCGAAAGCGAACAACGAGTACATGGGAGAAGCTTTCAATCCCACCCAACATTCAGTATTCATTCCATACTTGGACGCGAACAACTTGTACGGATGGGCGATGAGCAAACCGCTACCAACTCATGGGTTTGAATGGATGAACGATGACGAATTGAATGATTGGAGAAACATTACCGAACGAGATGGAGTGGGATGTGTGTTGGAAGTCGACTTAGAATATCCAAAAGAATTGCACGACCTGCATAATGATTATCCACTAGCTCCAGAGAGTGTAAAACCTGCGGGATCAGATGTAGCGAAACTCATTCCAAACTTGAATGACAAAGTAAAGTACGTCGTTCATTACGAAAATTTAAAATTGTATGAACGTCTCGGATTGAAAATCGTAAAAATACATCGGGGAATAAAATTCGTGGAAAGTGCCTGGCTGAAAAAGTATATCGATCTGAATACCAACCTGAGAACGAAAGCTACGAACGATTTTGAGAAAGACTTTTTCAAACTGATGAACAATAGCGTTTTCGGTAAAACAATGGAGGCTATCGAGAATCGAGTTGACATACGATTGGTGGGTGATGAGAAGGAAGCTATCAAGCTAGTCGCGAAAACTAATTACGACAGACGAACGATTTTCGACGAAAACCTCATCGCCGTTCACATGAAAAAGACCAAGTTGTTTTACAACAAGCCGATATATCTAGGGATGTGTATATTAGACGTTAGTAAGACGCTCATGTATGAGTTTCATTATAATTACATCAAGGCCAAGTACGGAGATAGGGCCAAGCTATTATTCACCGATACTGATTCTTTGGCGTATGAAATTAAAACGGAAGACTTCTACAAAGATATTTCCCCCGACGTCCAAAGTATGTTCGATACTTCAGACTATCCGATCGATCACCCGTCGGGTATAGAATCCGGCGTTAATAAAAAAGTGGTTGGTATGTTCAAAGACGAGGCCGCGGGAAAACAGATTGAAGAATTTGTCGGACTGCGATCCAAGTTGTACTCTTACAAAATGGCGGGTGAAGACTACAAGAAATGTAAAGGAGTGAAAAAGAACGTCGTCAAGAAATCAATCACTCACGCAGATTACAAAGACTGTGTGTTTACGAAAAGACAACAGTCGAGGGCGATGAACGTCATTCGATCCTACCGCCATGAAATTTACACCGAAGAAGTAAATAAAATAGCTCTGTCTGCCGACGACGACAAAAGAGTAATAATGGACGACGGGATCCACACCCTAGCCTATGGGCACTACACGCTGAAAACTAAACAAAATAAAGAATAATTTACACTAATATAAAATGGATGCGGCAAAAAAAGTGTGTACCAAATGCAAAATAGAAAAAAGCTTGGACGAATTTCACAAAGATAATGCACAAAAGAACGGACGCTATCCGAGCTGCAAACTTTGTAAAAATGCCAAAGTGAAAGAGCTTGCACACAAATACGCAAGACAGGAAATTAGGGAGACAAAAGACACAAAAGTTTGCAGTCGGTGTAAAATAAATCAGAACATATCGGAATACGTCAACAATCGATTTCAAAAAGATGGAAAGGCGAATGAATGTAAAAATTGTAGGCGAAAATATTATCTCGCCTGCGTAGAAGCTCAAAAGCTCATTAGTTTGTGAAACATCTAGATGAAATATTAAAATGAGCTATACAACTGTGAAAAACATAAATGTGGAAGGCGTAGTCCTCCCAAATCATCCGTTGACGAATTTTGAGCTACTAGATGCCGCGAAAAAGCTCAATATCCCTAATTTCCGGGGAGTATTTCTCAGAGACGAGCTGCCGAAGAAACCTAGACGGACTGAATGCGGGATATTGAATCTAGACGATTCTAATGGAACCGGCTCGCACTGGGTCGCTTTTTCAAAAAACGGCAAGGACAAAATATATTTCGACAGCTATGGCCTGTCCCCTCCTACAGAACTGCTAGAGTATTTGCAGAGTCCCGTGTACTACAATAGCGAACGCGTACAGCCTGACAACGAAGTGTTTTGCGGTCATCTATGCCTGCACGTCCTGAAAAAAACATGCAAAGATGGAGTGACTTTTCAAGAAGTTATAAACAGCCTGCATTGAAAATTATATTCAGATGTAAAAAATGCCTGTTGATAAATTTGGACATACAGATTCGGGATCTACGCAAAGAGTAATTGCCGGGGGAGTTACTGAAAGTCAAGTAAATAGTACTTTTCTACGGCTAGATGGAGCAAACCCGGCGACTGGCGACCTAAATATGAGTGGTCATACTATTAGAGGTCTGCCTACAACGAATACAGCGAATACAGCGAATACTCCGGAAGCGGGAATAGATGAGGCTGTGAGTCGGGGGCAAGTAATAGATTTACTGCAGAATCACGACGACGTCCCGACCGACAATAATCATTTGACGAATAAGAAATACGTCGACGAACAACTTACTTCGAAAGTGGCGGCGGTGGTAGGGCCTGCGGTTAGCGCTTACAGTTCAACTCAACAGGCTATAATCGCTAGAACTCACACTGCAGTTACTTTTGACGTAATAAGATGCGGCACCGCAAAACACGGTATTGAACAGGGTATCGGAACGACTTCTTTCTTCCCCAGTAAAGCCGGGTACTACATCGTTTCGGTGTACATAGAATTTTGTAACAATAGTAATACCGCGTATGGCACCGTCCACCTGTATAAAAATGGGGCGGCGTACATGCAAATTGCGGGCGGAGGGAGCACGAAAGGTTCGCAAAACAATTCAATCGGTAGTAACATAGTTTTTCTAGACGAGTTCGATTACGTCAACATACACGCTTTTTCGTCCATCGCTACGAACATTTTGTGTAGAGACTTTTCGGCGGCATTCTTGCGACCCTAATTAATAAAAATTATTATATTCAAAATGCCTGTTGATAAATTTGGACATACAGATTCAGGATCTACTCAAAGAATAATTGCAGGAGGCGTTACGCTGTCCCAAGTAAATAGTACTTTTCTAAGGGTAGATGGAGCAAATCCGGCGACTGGGAATCTAAATATGAATGGCTATCATCTCGTAGGGTTACCGACTGATTACCCTTTTACGGGTAACGGGGGTGACGCTATTAGTTCAGCCCAGGTTATCGCCCTAGTCGCCGATAAAATCACTAATAGCGTCGAGCCTGCCGGTATTAGAGATTACGTTTCGGGTATGAGGGTATCTCCGGGCAATCTAGTGAGAAATACGACGAGCGGTATTATATATAGGTTCGAAGGAACGGCTGGAGCTATAACAGCGGCGCCAGCATTATCCCCGAATTGGAGACCTACAACCGGACCGGCTATTTGTGTGTTGAGAGAGGGTGACGGAGGAGCATCCGCAATCGTAAGTGGTGGCGGCGCATTCTCGGGCACATATGCAACGCATGGTGGAGCATTCTCAGGCGCATATGTAATGCACCATCAATTAACGGTCGTTGCTATCAATACGGATTCGGCGTATACGACGTCCTTGGGCTTAATAACTATTCCTCGTACAGGCGTATATCGACTTAGTGGATACGCGAAATTCTTGATAGGAAATGACAGTCCGAGCGTAAAAACAATCAGGGTTGCGTATGTCAAAGACGAGATACATAATAACGAACTTTTTGAATACACGGTGGGCGGGCAAACAGCCGACATCATAGTATCGCTCGTATTACCAACCGTCGCCATATTTTTCAACGCCAACGATAAGCTTGGTATGAAGGTATATTCTGCCACATCCGGAAACACTCCAACAGCCGGTCGCCTTCTTCTCAGGGCCGGAGCCGGATTGCAGGTCGAGTTTTTGTACTAGGTAACCGTAGATACCTATCGTTCATATACGCGCGATAGGTATCTGTAAGTCTCATTATTCTTCAACGTTATCTTTCTTCAATATACCACACTCATTTTCTGGCCATCCGATTGAAACCTCAGTAACTTGTCTGAAATCACCACTGCGTACGCTTCCGTATTAGCCGGCGGCGCCGTATTGAACGTGCCTTTGATCTGGATATCGACCACCGATGACTTCAGACGCTCGGATTGCTTGCTCACGTCAAACACCATAATCGGAAACAGATCTTTGAAGTCCGAAGGGGTGATATTGCATTGCGTCATTAGTTCGTCCATTCCATAGTATTTTTCACTGAACGCGGCTGCTGCTCGGTACGCCCGCGCGAATTGTTGATTCGGAAATGATAGATTATAGTCGACAACTGGGTATCGGTCCTGGTTCATCATCACGAACATGTTCTTCAGATCGCAATGATCGAAAATGGATGGATTTTGTTCTTGATCGCCGCTTTTGTCGGTTTGAAAACCCAAGATGATGTACCTAGGTTTCTCAGGTAATGTCTTGACGCTAAGTCTCCAGCTAAAATTAGTCGACTGTGCGACGGAGGTGGTATCGCATTGACGGGCTCTGTACGCAACTGGCAACGACGCTTTCGATTCGATCGTTTTGTACAATTGCATCTTCTCCATATCCGCGGGAATAACGTGCGGCATGAACCATGAGATTTTATCCAGCCTAACTTTCCGTGCGACCACTGCACCCGCGGCGGCGGATCTAAAAATTGCGTCATCATCGGCTTTACGAACCAGAGTTAGTGTATGTTTCACACCAAAAACAACCTTGTCGTAATCATCGCAACATCCGAAAATATGCTTCAATGGAACTACAAAGCTGAAAGTACCTTTGGCATTTGGTTTTTGAATTATATACGACTGTCTCACGGCGAAACCTTGATTATTCGCGATAGCAGCCGTCGCTCCGCTGTCCTTGTACCACAACTGATTCAGACCTTGAGCTAGTTGAAAATCATTCGGGTATTTAAGTAATCCGAGCATCGTCGTTGCTTGACCTGGGTGAAATATCGATTCAATTTCCTGATTCGACAGGGAATACGAAATTTGGCTGAAAAGATGCATGAGCCCATTATTCGTAAGAGTTGCTTCATCGGCATTGACGTAGAAGGTGGTGGGGTTGTCCGCCTTCGTCAATCTACCCTCGAACAGCAGGTAAGATTCCGCCGGATGACAAAATAGATCTTGAAGTTCGATATTTATTCTAATCTCGCCGGAGGTGTTTAGATTCGCCCCCGATATTGGCTCATACTCGTACCATTCGTAGCGTTCGACGCTTTCATCGCTCAATGGTTGTTCGGTAAATCTCAGAATATCAGATGATTGCATTTTTACTACTTTTTACTACGCGATAATATATTTTTTACGCGACCTTCATTCCGGCGCCGTTCAGCGAGCGTACTAGATCTTGTATCGACATGGCGCCGTTCTTCTTCAGGCCATCACCCATCATCAGATTATTAATATTCGAGATATTTGGACTCGACCCGACGCTACTCAGCCGGTCTAAAATTTGTCTAGTTTCCGGCGTAATTTTCTTGGGGGTGGGAGTAGGAGCAGGAGTCGTAAACAGTTTGGCTACTGCTTTGTCCACTAATCGTTTACCAGCGTCGATTGCGGTTGTTTTCCCGACGTCGATGGCCTTTTTCCCAATTTCTTTCGCCACGTCTTTACTCGCGCTGAGAGCGGTCGTTGCTAATTGTTTGGCGGCGTTCGACGTTACTAGTCGTTTGAAAAATCCCGAAATTGTATCGAATATTCCCGATCCTCCGATAACGTATTGTTTTCTATACCTCCTTCTATTAATGACTTGCATTTTTTCTGCATTTTACAATGTCATCATTATATTTTTGTAAGCATCTTTACTCAGCACTTCCTGCCTCAATAACGCGTCGCACATCGCCACGATCTCGTTTCTCACGCCGGTATTGCCTGCTTTGAAGCTTTGAAATCGTAGTTCTAGCTGTTTCGCTAACACGTTTGGATCTTCGGAAATAACAATTACACCACCCACGCCTTTACCCACCGCATTACGAGTCCTCTTTTCCCATATCGGCTTGATAATTTCTCTATATTTGACGCTCGAAGATGCTTTCGGTTTGTTGGGATTTTTTGGCTGTCTGATAGCATCCGACGCGAGTAGAATCTCGGCGTAATCGTCTCTATCATTATTATCGTATATCGACGTGTTCGGCTGTTTCATCGTCAACAACTCCCAAAGTCCCGGTGTTCCGCTATACGTCTTATTTCCAACCGTCACAGCGTCTCCTTGAATAAAAATCGGAGTATCGCCGATGTAGAATTGACCATTTTTTGATCGTATTCCGAACGTCGTGTCTACGATTTTTCTATCGGAGGCGTATTGATGAAGGTACTTGGTGGCTACATCACCTAATTCTAAAGTTCTAATATCCTCAGTCGGATCGTCGCTATACGCTTCTATCGAGGGATACTGAGGAAATTGAATCTTCAACGAAGCGGGTAGCGTCTGTAGTGCGTTTGTAGTAGCTATCGAGTTTTCTTTGATGGCGGATAGTAAGACATTTTGCTCTTTGGAAATTGCGGATTGCGAATCGACGATAGGCTTGTACAGCTTGGTTAATTCTTGTTGCAGCCCCGAATCCCCCAATCTCTCCGATAAAAAGTTCTGTTGAATATTCTTCTTGGACTTCAGAAACTCTTCGACTATGAAATTTCTTTTCGCCGGGTCATCTATCTTTAGAAACGACATTTTTAATAAAAAATTTAATGTTTTTCGACATGTTTTTCTACATGTTTTTCGACGTGTTTTTCTACATGTTTTTCGACATGTGTAAAAACACAAGTTAGACGTATTTTCAGACATAGCGACATAGGTCTACATAGGTCTACAAAACTCTACAAGTCTACATGATTTCGTACATGTTCACGTTAGTCGTCTTTTTCACAGATTCGGTATTTTTCTCAAACATGCTTTGAAAGGACTGCCTGACTTCTTCTCTTCCTCGGTCGATGAGAGATTGTTTCGTTTCCTCGTCCATCGCGGCTGCCGCAACTTTCGACTTACTTTTAATTTCTTCTTTCATGCCATTGAATTTTTCAATCTCGCTTAGAATCCGAGAATATTCCTCATCTGAAATGTGATCATCCACGAGTGCTTTTGAAATATGGTCGCTGATCGTGTTGAGCTTCGCGTCAGCTAGCGTTTTGATCTTTTCATGCTTCTCCGCCTTCAGGGCGAGCTTTTTACAGATTCGGCTGCCGATTATACTCAATAGCCCCGCACCTAGCGCTGTCCCTTCCATAGCAATAGCGATGGGGGTTGCAATTATGGTGGCTAGTACACCGATTCCCGAAATTCCGAGCCCCATCGTGATCGCCATGAGGACGTTGTCTACTACGCCGATTACGCTCACACTTCTATGGTACTTTTTACTCAACGCTGCTCTTTTGTCGCGTTCTTGCTCGATCTCCTTTTTGATTTCGCTAATCTTCTGAAGTCGATACGTTTGTGCAGACCCCGCGGCTATTTGTATTTCACCTTCCGGCGCGGAGGGTGTTATATTTGTTAGGTTTGGATAGAGTTTGATGCCTTCGTATTCCATTCTTTTATTTATTAGCAATATATATTTTTTTACCGTTGATAGTTTACACAGCATAGCGAATCTCCTTCGTTTATCGTTACCGCCGAATCGGAGTTGTTTTGAATGGAAACTATGATATCATCAATCACATCTTCTGAAATCACCCCGTCTAGTAGGCTGCATCGTCGTTCTTTGATACTCTGTCTGAGGGAAACGAGACAAAGACCTGCCGCCATTTCTACACCCAGTCCAAGCCTTAGCGTATTTGCCGCCTTTGGTTGTATCGTAATATCATTTTGCGCAAAAATCTCCCATCGCAGACCCCCTAGTTGTCTTACTGGGGTGCGAGTAACACCGCTCGTAATCTTCCAAAAGACTGAAACGGGCTGCGTTCTAACCTCTACCGGTCTAGTTGGTTTAGTTCCAAATTTGTGTATTGGTCTCGACATTTTACATATGATAATTTATAATATCATGCCGAGAATCGGAATGTTTCGAAACGGCGAGTTGGGGCCGAGCAAAAGTCCCTCGCCACTCACATAGCCCGACCCTGTTTTCATGTAAAGCCCGGATCCCATTATCGATGCGCCTTTTTGCCACGGAGACAAGTACAACCCGGATCCGGCCGCTCTTATTTTACACGCTATGTCACCTTTCTTGACATACATTACGCCCGAACCGCTGATTTTATCGACAAGTTTCGATCCAGCCGCAGCACCTAACCCACCTAATGCGCCCTGTGCTAAACTTGGCAGTACGCTACCAAGAAGGAACCGTCCCGCTGTCGCTAGAAACGGAAGTATAGCGCCTATGAATCCACCTTCGACTTTCTTGTTGTTCTCCAATTGCGTTTTACTCATTTTAATAATCATGCCAGTTCCTTTTTGGTAGGCAGCTGCCATTTTATTGATTTGCGCCTGGGTGAGAGCCAAAACGTGTTCGCCATTCAAATCATCGTGCGATAGTTTGATACTCACGCCGCTCCCCGCTTGAAGTGATCTTTTAATTTTGTCTTGTTGCGCTTCTGAAATATTAACTTTTACGCCCATGTAACGATTCATTTTATTAATAAATTACAAAAACTTTCAAACTTCCCTGATGTGAAATCGAATCGCTAATTCCTCACCCCGAAGATTTAGTAGGTTCCCGTGTTGGTCTGTGAGCCTCGTTTCCATCGTTGAAATTGCAGACAGCAAAATCGGGAGATATATCAAATTATGCGGCACTTCGATAATCTTGTAACCGGGGCCTACGTTTGGGAAAAAAGAATATATCACGTTTTCCGATGTTCCGTTAGTGTACGAAGACCCGATAATGTCGTTGGTCACTCTCAGGCTGCTTACACTCATTATATTTACCAAGTCCTCCGATTCGTTGTATCCGCCCGAATAGATCCATCTGTTGAAACCTAGAACCTTTCCAATCGAATTCTTTGGCGTAAAGTCAACCATATACTCTGCTTCTATATTTACCACAGACCTCAGAGTATTGGTGTTTGGCGCTATTGAGATGCAGTAAGCGCCATTTACTCCGTCGTAATGCCCATTCCCCTTCATGACTCTCTGTATATATTCGTTGATATCCGTTATTTCATAGCAACCCTCTGGAACTGCAATGTTTACCCAATCTGTGCTGGAATTCGGCGAATACCTGAAGCCGTTGTTTGTCGCATCGATATTAGGAAAAGAATAGTACGTCTCGAGGGCAACTAAGGCCATTTCATATTTCTTATTCTTCTCCAGTTCGAGTAGTGGATTGAACTTCGTTCTGATTCGCGTGCTCTTTTCGCTGAGAAAAATGGAAAATGATGTTTTTGGTTCCGTGTTGCAGGCCGTCTTTTCCGTGTTTTCCGATATCTGTTTGAGAAGCGATGATTCCATTTTTACTATACAATACAATTTTTACAAGGGCGGATCCTCGATTATATAAAATTCGTCGAGTCCGCATCGGTATTTGCCATTGTACTTATCGCTAGTCAGGTCTAAAACCACGAAACCATGAGGCCGTTCCCATACTGTTTTGCATAGTTTTCGAAACTCATCTTTCGACATGTCTGTACTCACGTGATCGTTGTAAATATGATTACAATTTTTCAGGTCTTGTTTGAACAGGCAAATAAAGTTCGCATTTTCTCTGATTGTTTGGCGCGGTAATTTGAAATAATTCTGGGCGAGGTAAAAACAATCTACATTACTATGCCTGCCCCGATTATAATACGTTTCACATTTGTTTTATCGTTCCAATTGAAGATCGTCAAAAATCATCAGGTTCTTCTTTTCGGAGCTCAGATCTCTCGGGTCTGGTACATCGTCGGCGCTCTCAAAGAACTTGGCAATTATATCGGATTTAGCTTCCGAGTTTTTTGCTAGTTCTTCCATTACAAGGTCTGGCGACGCATTTAGTCCCACGATTTCATCTCGGTGCTCGAACAGCCAAACGATCGCTTCTTTCGGTAATTTTTCTTCGTATGCTTTTTTAATAATACGATATTCCGGCTGAAACAGAGAAGTACCGAATACCTGCAAGTTATTATAATCCAACCAGTCCGGCCTGAGTAAAAGATTGAGAAGAAGCGTTGTTTTTCCGCACGCCGATTTCCCAACTATCAAACCGCGTATGCTTTTGGGCAGCAGCGGATTATTGAATCTTTTCGAGAGCGCAGTGCCCCAACTCAGATCATTAATCTCCATTTTTAAAATATATATTATTAAAAAACGAAATGTATTGCGTAAAATGTAAAAAACAGACCCAGACGACAGATGTGCAGAACGCCGTGGCTAATAATGGGAGATCGATGCTCAGAGGTGTTTGCGTCGTATGCGGGAAAACAAAAACTCAATTCGTGAAGGCGCCCGCTGTCGCGCAAGGCGGAGATCTAGTAGGTTCATTGAACGCTGCCACCAGCAACATTAAATTACCTTGGGCTAAATTTCCGGGCGAATTACATCTGCCAGGCCATCAGTTTACTGGTCCCGGTACTAGACTAGATTTGCGTCTGAATCCCAACGAAACCCCCAAAGATTGGAGCAAACCTATAAACAGGGTAGATAGCGCGGCATATATTCACGACCTGGCATACAATCAACACACTGATACGGCTTCTAGGAATGTCGCTGATAGAGCAATGATAAACCAGCTGAATAATATACCTAATCCAAGCGTGCGGGAACGAATAGAGAGGGCGATAGTCAAACCTATTTTGTCCGCTAAAACGAGTCTCGGGCTAGGTTTAAAAAAAGCCCAGAATTACAGCAGGACCTGAAATGGACTAATCAATTAGCGAATGAATTACACAAACCAGTAGTGAGAAATTTTAGGACGAGGCGGGTCCGTGTTGGCGGGATTGACCAGATTTGGGCGGCTGATCTAATCGACATGCAAGCCTTCGCCAGAGATAATGATGGCGTGAAATTTCTATTGACCGTCATAGATGTGTTTTCGAAATACGGATGGATCGTTCCATTACATGACAAGAGTGGGAAGTCTACAGCTGATGGGTTCGTGAAGATACTCAGAGGCGGTCGACAGCCGGTCAAAGTTTGGTGCGACAAAGGGAAAGAATTTTATAATAAAAATGTGAAGAATTTAGTCGAGTTGTATTCTACCGAGAACGAGGGCAAAAGTTGTATCGCAGAAAGATGGGTGCGTACGATGAAAGATAAAATGTTCAAGTACTTTACGGCCAATTCAACCAGAAGATATATCGATGTATTAGACGAAATGGTTAGTAATTATAATGAAACGAGACATTCTTCAATTAAAATGACCCCCGCGAAGGCTAGTATGAAAGTGAACGAAAAGACTGTATTTATGAATTTATACGGCGATGAGATTTCAGAGCCTATTACACCAAAGTTTTCAGTCGGCGATCGGGTCAGAATAACTAAGAAGAAGAGCATTTTTGAAAAGGGTTATACGACTAGATGGGTGGAGGAGGTTTTTGTAGTATCTCAGGTTCAATACACAGATCCGCCAACTTACAAGATCACTGATTCTAATTCTGAGGAAATACAGGGGTCATTCTATGAGCAGGAGCTACAGAAAACAACTCAAGAAATATTTAGAATCGAAAAAGTGATTAGGAAACGCGGGAAGAAATGTCTCGTGAAGTGGTTGGGCTACCCAGACTCGTTCAACTCGTGGATCGAAAATGAAGACTTGGTGACATTGTGAGACGATTATGAAAAATATGTCGTGTTTGGAGGAAAAAATAATATTCGATTGATCCGAAAACGATTATAAACCAACGGTGTAAAATCGTTTGCGATATTGTAATCCCGTATCTACGTCGTAGTTCACTCACGCTCTTACATCACACAGGCATGAGTTGCCATTGCATTGACAATTAACGATGATGATCTCGTTGTCGATCAAACTAACATCACACGGGGGCGAGTTGCCATTGCGCCGACGACGAACGACGGTAATCGTGCCTGGCCCTTGTTGTCGATCCGGCTGTGGATTCTTGCATGGGCATTCATCGTCGTAGCATTCGCGGGTGTGGGCGTCAATTTTAGCAATGAACTTCGCTATCCACCGTCTTGTAAAATATGCATGCTTGCCGCTGCGCTCGGCGATTTTTCGTAATTCAGTAACAGTTTTCTTCGAGTAGTCCATTTTGTATACGCCGGAGAAATTTTTTTTACTTTTTTACTTTTTTTACTTTTTTACTTTTTTACTTTTTTACTTTTTTACGCCAGACATCGAATTTGAAAAAGTAAGGCTATATTGGTCAAACTGTGCGGGCACTCAATTTTTAAGGCTGTATTGGTCAAATGGACGAAGGTCAAGGCTGTACTGGTCGAATGGGCGAAGGTCAAGGCTGTACTGGTCAAATGAGTCAGCCGCCTTATTGGGCCTCTACTTCAGCGCCCACAATCAGTCGCTCTGTGCTTGGTGTGTTCCTTATCATAGTTTCCAGATCTTCGTGAAAGCTGTCCTTTTCCTCTTGACTGCATCCAGTCTGCGGTGCATTTTAACCAGATTATGAGTAATGCTTTTCTTAATTTCACACTTGGTTAGATTCTGTTATTCTCTGCCCTTCTTTACGTATGATTTTGTGGACATACACATCTTATCAATTGTAGCTTGATCGACGAGATAGTTGCTAATATTAAGCTATGAGGTTAACGACGATGAATAAGCTGGTATCCTTGACGTGGCTTTTGTGGGCGCTGAGAAATTCTCGAAGATTAAATCTTCAAGAATTTCACATTACATTAATCTTATTGATTTAATCGTCGCAGTCTGTGACTAGAAGGCCCCTTAGGTTGACTTTGGACAACCTAGCACAGTTATAAACATAAAATCATTGTTTTACAATAATTATTTATGTAATTTTTTACACCAATTCTAAAATAAACTCAACAGACAATATTGGGTATAAAACTATATATATATATATATATATATATATATATATAATTATTTGATTAACTACTTTTTGTACCATATAGCGGGGCTTTGTTACAAATTAAACAAATATAGTAATAATAAAAACAACGGCAATCCTCCGAAGTCCGGTCCCAAATTATTTCACAGCATTTGTCTCACCGTCACTTCACAAACCGTTCACATCGATTACTAAATATTGTAATTGGCGCAAAGCATTTGCAGATAACTGCCGAAAACGTAAGGTAATTTTATATCTGAAATAGAAGCTGGATTAATGATAAAACGCTTGTGCAATGGAAGCTGGAATGAGGTATTTTTATATCTGAAATGGAAGCAGGGTTAAGGTATAAGTTTTCATTTCAGATATAAAACTACCTTAATCCAGCTTCCATTTCTCAAGCGTTTTTTCATTAATCCGGCATCCATTTCTCAAGCGTTATTTTCGTCAATCCAACTTTTATTTCACCTATTAGGAACCTTCATCCAGCTTTCATTTCTCATACGTTAATTTCGTCAATCCATCTTCTGTTTCCGCCATAAAATACCTTTATCCAGCTTCCATTTCAGATATAGGATGAGTAAGTAAGCATTGGAGAAGCATATCTACGTGATGAGACATGCGAAATAATTTGGGACCGGTGTAAAGGTTTCAGATTACCCCCCCCTAAACATTACCCCCCTGAAAACTGTAAATTGCATCAATCATCGCATCTATTGAACTAAAATAATCGGGAAAATCATCCCGCTTCTTGTTTTGGTCTGAAGATTTTCATCCGTCATCCCACTTCGTGGTTTGTTATCAATATTTTCATCTGTAACTAAAATACTAATCGCCGTTGAAGTTACAATGGAGAAAATGTCTTCGAGGCTATTATTTTTTTCGGATCAAAATATTGATAGCAAAACACGAAGTGGGATGACGGATGATATTCTGCAGACCAAAACAAGAAGCGGGATGATTTTTCTGATTTTATTAGTGCAATAAATGCGATGATTGATGCAAATCTTGTATCCGGGGGGTAATATGAAACCGGTTTCAAGTTACCGGGGGGTAATGTTTAGGAGGGGGTAACTTGAAACCTTTACACCGGACTTCGGAGGATTGCCAAAACAACTATGATTATATTATTTACCATGCGCCTTCGTTATAGCTCATTGGTCAGCATGTTTGGTTAAACGTGCATTTTGGCAGCGTAGATCATTCGCATTTGCAGCATTACTATTCTTTAATTAATCCAACTTCTAGTTCAGCCATATTCCTTCTCATGTCAACATATGAAGAACATTTTGTAAAAGTTTCTGGTTCTTTCCTCACGAACTCAGTTAACAAAATGAGTTATTTTCACAACACCTGTATTGCTTAATAATTTGTTTACTTAAACTACAAAACTAGAAATAGCGGTAAAATCCCAGACTGGTTGCCTGTACTCCAAACAATATGGCCGTTAACGAATGCAATGAAAATAGAGTGCGACCATCGACAACATTGTTCATCAATTCAGCTTCAATTTCAGCAGAATGACTGTACTAACACTAAAACTAACCCTAACCGACCCTTACGACGCCTAACCTGAGACCTAACCGACCCTCACGACGCCTAACCTGAGCCCTAACCGACCCTCACGTTGCAATGATAATGTGCACAGGATATCTTAATTTTGAAGTCATTTAGCAATGAGCAAATCACCAAAAAAACTAACACGAAATTAACCAGACAGTTAATGGGCTTTTTTAATCTCTGAAGTCTTCTTTCGCACATGTATTTTTTTTGACTGCTTCAATTCACATTGTCTACAACATTCATAAATAAATGTTATCAAACAAAATCTACTAAGTCATAGCTATGGTGGGTTACTTCTTAAAATATTATGAAGATCTGAGATGATACAATGTAATATAGTTATTGAGTTTGTATTTCCAGTTTTTATACAAAGCTGCATCATGAATGGTCAAAGCAAGTTAACTTGTAATCATAAAATAATAAGGAGCTGGAACTGCGACTTTTCATTTTTACTAAATAGTCAATCAAATGCAAAATGAGAACTGTCATGCTGTAATTGGCAGTAATAAAGTTCTATATAAATTTTTTAATTGAGAGTTTACTGTTCTTTTCAGCAACTACTTCTGGAAGACGAGCAACGTTTTGTTTAAGCTTCAAATTTTGGTTGATGCATTAATCTTCATCAGGAATATTACACTTGACGTTTCTGCCTAGAACTTATATGAATATAAACTAAGTTATCTTCAGTTAAAATCATTCTGCTATAATCGAAAGATGATTTCCAGTGAGACATAGAGCACGGATGCTTCTTGTAATCATCTGAAATGCGCTCATCAATGGAATAGTCGTTATTTATTTTAAAACCGGACATTGCTTACAAGTGCTGGAAGAACAACGGTTTAACACAGGTGATTACTATGCAGTCGACAACAGAAAGTTCTTAGTTTCACAAAAGTCACTTTGCTTCATTGATCTTCGTCAAGAAGATTGCACTGGATGTTTCTGTCTAAAACATTCATGAATGTCAACCATTTCGTCTTTGGTTGGCACCTTTTTTACGAGTGTTCTTCTGTTTTACAAACTTCTTACTTTACTCAAAATATGACTTCTAGTGACAGATGAAGCATGGCAACTGAAAATCAATCAGAAAATTAGTCGTCGTTATTGTGGTACTGGACTTTGATGATGTTGGAAGATCAATTGAAAAGGCTTTTACAGCTCTGATAATTACTTTGCAGTGAATGACAGAACACAGCGTCACACAGTCATATTTCAACTTTGCCAACGTAGCCTACCAACTAAAACCACACAGATGTCAGTTATTTCATAAACTATATATCGAAGGGTGTCATGACAACTCGTCCAACGACAATTCGTCCACGGACAACTGGTCCACCGACAACTGGTCCACCGAAATAGAAGCCGGAATAACGAGGAAGCGCTTGAGAAATGGAAGCTGGATGAAAGTTCTTTATTTACGAAATAGGAGCTGGGTTTATGAAAAAAGTCTAATGGTTTTCTTGCTTAAATAGAAGCTGAATTAACGGTTTTCATCATGTGTCTCAACATGCATCCAGCTTCTATTTCAGATAGAAAAAAACTTGATCCATTTTCCATTTCTCAGGCGTTCTAATTAATCCGACTTCTATCTCGGTGGACGAGTTGTCGGTGGACCAGTTGTCTGTGGACGAGTTGTCGTTGGACGAATTGTTGTTGGACCATTTGTCGTGGAACCAAATCAAAGATGATCATCTGAGAGCTTTTCAAAGAACTATTACTGGAGAATATTGTGAATTAATCGATTTTAAAAGCGAGTATTCTGATGGCAAATGCGTGAATTGACACGGAAGAAATTCAATACGAGTGCCAGATACGTTCAAAATCATTTTAACAGGTTTTTACAATGATAAAACATATGCGAATCCATGCTGGTGAAACACCATTCAGTTGCAAACTATGTCAAAAGTCTTTTGGTGAAGGTGGACTATTGAAAACACATATGCGAATCCATACTGGAGAAAAACCATTCAATTGCCAACTATGTGAATTATTCGATTTTAAAAGCGAGTATTCTGATGGCAAATGCGTGAATTGACACGGAAGAAATTCAATACGAGTGCCAGATACGTTCAAAATCATTTTAACAGGTTTTTACAATGATAAAACATATGCGAATCCATGCTGGTGAAACACCATTCAGTTGCAAACTATGTCAAAAGTCTTTTGGTGAAGGTGGACTATTGAAAACACATATGCGAATCCATACTGGAGAAAAACCATTCAATTGCCAACTATGTGAAAAGTCTTTTAGTCAAGTTAGTCATTTGAAAACGCACATGCGAATCCATACTGGAAAAAAACCATTCATTTGCCAACTATGTCAAAAGTCATTTAGTCAAGGTGGTCATTTGAAAAAGCACATGCGATTCCATACTGGAGAAAAACCATTCAATTGCCAACTATGTCAAAAGTCATTTAGTCAAGTTGGTAATTTGAAAACGCACATGCGAATCCATACGGGAGAAAAACCATTCAATTGCCAGCTATGTCAAAAGTCGTTTAGTGATGGTGGTAGTTTGAAAATACATATGCGAATCCATACTGGAGAAAAACCATTTAATTGCCAGCTATGTCAAAAGTCTTTTAGTGAACGTGGCAGTTTGAAAACGCACATGCGAATCCATACTGGAGAAAAACCATTCAATTGCCAACTATGTGAATTATTCGATTTTAAAAGCGAGTATTCTGATGGCAAATGCGTGAATTGACACGGAAGAAATTCAATACGAGTGCCAGATACGTTCAAAATCATTTTAACAGGTTTTTACAATGATAAAACATATGCAAATCCATGCTGGTGAAACACCATTCAGTTGCAAACTATGTCAAAAGTCTTTTGGTGAAGGTGGACTATTGAAAACACATATGCGAATCCATACTGGAGAAAAACCATTCAATTGCCAACTATGTGAAAAGTCTTTTAGTCAAGTTAGTCATTTGAAAACGCACATGCGAATCCATACTGGAAAAAAACCATTCATTTGCCAACTATGTCAAAAGTCATTTAGTCAAGGTGGTCATTTGAAAAAGCACATGCGATTCCATACTGGAGAAAAACCATTCAATTGCCAACTATGTCAAGAGTCATTTAGTCAAGTTGGTAATTTGAAAACGCACATGCGAATCCATACGGGAGAAAAACCATTCAATTGCCAGCTATGTCAAAAGTCGTTTAGTGATGGTGGTAGTTTGAAAATACATATGCGAATCCATACTGGAGAAAAACCATTTAATTGCCAGCTATGTCAAAAGTCTTTTAGTGAACGTGGCAGTTTGAAAACGCACATGCGAATCCATACTGGAGAAAAACCATTCAATTGCCAACTATGTCAAAAGTCGTTTAGTGAAGGTGGTAGTTTTAAAACGCACATGCGAATCCATACTGGAAAAAAACCATTCAATTGCCAACTATGTCAAAAGTCGTTTAGTCAAGTTGGTAGTTTGAAAACGCACATGCGAATCCATACTGGAAAAAAACCATTCAATTGCCAACTATGTCAAAAGTCATTTAGTCAAGTTGGTCATTTGAAAACGCACATGCGAATCCATACTGGAGAAAAACCATTCAATTGCCAACTATGTCAAAAGTCGTTTAGTGATGTTGGTAGTTTGAAAATACATATGCGAATCCATACTGGAGAAAAACCATTCAATTGCCGACTATGTCAAAAGTCGTTTAGTGATGTTGGTAGTTTGAAAATACATATGCGAATCCATACTGGAGAAAAACCATTCAATTGCCAACTATGTCAAAAGTCATTTAGTCAAAGTGGTAATTTGAAAACGCACATGCGAATCCATACTGGAGAAAAACCATTCATTTGCCAACTATGTCAAAAGTCGTTCAGTGTAGGTGGTCATTTGAAAAGGCACATGCGATTCCATACTGGAGAAAAGCCATTCTATTGCCAGCTATGTCATAAGTCATTTCGTGAAGTCAGTCATTTGAAAACCCACATGCGAATCCATACTGGAGAAAAACCATTCATTTGCCAGCTATGTCAAAAGTCTTTTAGTCGTGGTGGTCATTTGAAAAAGCACATGCGAATCCATTCTGATGAGGAACCTGACTTGTGTCAGAAATCATTTTCCAAGAACAGGGATCTGAAACAGCTCATGGCAACTCATAGGGGTGAAAAACCATTCACATGTGAGGTTTGCAATGCAGGTTTCAAGCCGTGTTACCTTCTAAAGAAACACAGAATAACTCATGAACCAGATAAGCAAAAGAGACGCAATTTGTCTTTTTCCAAGGAGTGCGTTTCACCAAAAGAGTTTAAACACCATGCAAGAACTCTGTCGCAGGATCTTAAAATTGGAAATGAAGTTGTTGCTGATATGTCTGATCGTTTTCTCTCATTTAATGCTGCAGGTTTAGGTGATAAACCAAATGAAAATTTGTCAATGAATGGATATACGTATCCTGTTGGGCTTGCTCGTCTTTTGCCAGAAGTTAACAGTGAAGAATTTCAGTCTACCAGCAGAGTGGATGCAAAAACGTACTTGTCAAAATCGTTTGGATGCAGTATATGCGATGAATTGCTAGAAAAAGAGGAGGATTTTCAACAGCATTGTTTTAGCCATCGATTTTCTCCACCTGATGACTTTGCTGCTTACTTTTTTCCACTTAGTATTGCACACACTCTTGGTTGAACAGAATTATTGTAATTGGAGAAATATAGAAAAGAGCATATTGTATTCATAGATAAGCAGTGGACGTTGCTTATTCATTACTAAAGACAATGTGTAATCAAGGATTGTCACATAATAAGAGTAATCAGTGTTTTGTTGTGTTTGATGACCCGTAAAATTTATGATATTCATCTGTATAAGCTGATAATCATGGAACATGCACAGAAAGTACAAGAAAAATATTGTTTTATCAATTAATGCAACAAAATTCTCAAAGATGAGATAACTTACATCTAAATATTATTTTCTTTAAAATTCTGTTCACTTTTTTGCTGGCTTTGAGCAAACATTCCAAACCCCCCCCCCCACCCAACATTTTACAAGAAATCACCGCATGATTGATTGAAATTGACTTTCACACTCAGTTCAGCTTTTATTAGTTCAGTCCTCATCCTGTTGCGTTCATCAGTCCACAGATTTTTCATCAGTGAGAAAACACATATATACGTTCAACTTGTGCATTATTATATACTAATCGGAATTGCTAAAACGTATATGGCTTGTTTCAGGAAATTTGGAGCATCATATTAAAAAAATTCACTCACCGTTGTTTGACTTCTGGCTCTATCTGCAGATTTTGATGAACTTTTCTTAAGACGCAAAACTCCGTACAACTATAAGTCATATCCCCAAGCTATAATTCCAAATGTGTCAATGAGTCCTAACAAACTGTTGAACTAAAACATTTAGTCAAGACTCAATATTTTGATTTTTTTCTAGAACAGTATTTTAAAAATTGAACCGCTGATTGAAGTAGGCTAGTGCTCGTATGTAAAAATTGAGTGCATCTTTCTTGAAATCTGTAATTTGATTAAGAGCTAGATGTTGGAAATTGATGTTGACCGAAAATCTAAAAAAGGTCACTTATGCTGGTAGAGTGAGGCAAATTCTATAAATTCCAACACATTACTAACTTTACATACATTGTCCAGAATGACCATCCTCCGCTTTCTGTACAACCGGCTGCTATTTCTGGACGATCCAGAGAAAACCTGGACGGTTAACAACCTTTGACAGTCTTGATGTGGTTCCACGAAAAATGATTCAACGACAACGGTTGTCAACCCTAGTTGATAGTCATATGATCTTTAAATTAAAATTTACTCGCTAGATGGCAGGTTGTACTTTCGTGAACTCAAGCTCACTCGCATTTGAAGTGAAACACTTTAATCAATCGCCATTTTGTTCGAATGGCAGTTTTTCAACCAGATTATGTTTCCTTAATTTCACAGGTAGTTAGATTCTGTTATTCTTTACCCTTCTTTACGTATGATTTTGTGGATAAAAACATTTGGTGAACGTGTATTTTGGTATGGTAAATTATTTGCTCATCTTCGCTCGTTGCAGCATTGTTTTTTTTAATCAATCCAACTTCTAGTTTGGCGAGAATACTTTTCATCGATCCAGTTCCGTTTAGGCAAAAATTGGTTAAATGAATCCCGCTTCTACTTCGTCAGCAGATATTTTTCATCAATATAACTTTTATTTAATTTAAAATTATTGCTCGTCACTCCAGCTTCGATTTCAGCGAGATCGTTTTCATAAATTCCACTTCGATTTTAGTAAAAATTAATTTAATCAATCCGACTTCTATTTAGAAAGAACTCTTTTCGTCAATCCGACTGGTACTCGACTAATGCTGAAACCCGTGCATTGGCGAATAATTTACCATACTAAAATACACGTTTACCAAACATTTAATTAATTGCAGATAGAGCAACGAGGCAGTTGCTAATCTTAAGCTATGGGGTTGGACAACGGACAGAATTAGCCCCCCGGACATTAGCTCCCCCCCGGACATAAGCCCCCCCGGACATTAGCCCCCCCCCCCAACAAAAGCCTCCCGAGGTAGGACATTTATAACTGCCGTGTTAAGCAAAAAGACAGTAACTCAAAAAAGACGATTTTGCGTAAAACGATAAAGAAGAAATCGGTTCAATTCAACCAGAAATAAAGCTACAATCTTTCTGAAATTTTGCAAGCAGTTATATAAAAACTGCCGAATTTTGGAACTTAACTCATTGTTTGTAAATTTGTTGTAAAAATTGTATAAAAATGAGATACTGCTTTTTTGCTTAGTATCGAAGAATTGAACATCGGTTTGATGCTAAGCAAAAAAGCAGTATCTCATCGTATGGTAGAGTTGGCGGGTGAAAAATAATTGTTCTCTTTGTCATACAAGAATGAAATTTGGTGTATAACACGAACATGTCCCAAGCAAAATATTTGGCTATAGGGTCATTGCAGATTTGCCCTCTTGCCCCAATGGCAGCCATTTTCCAAAATGGCCGACAGATATACAGATTTTCAAATATCTCGGCTTCTACTTCACTTAGAAGTGTCATCTTGGTGTCTAATCATACATATTTAGGGACGATGATTCCAATAGTGCCATCTAAAATTGCCTATGTCTTCAACGGCGGCCATTTTGTAAAGTGGCAGACCAAAATTGGAATTTTGAATATCTCGGCATTAAATCGACTTAGAATCGTCATCTTGGTATCTAAACATACATATTTAAGGACAAAGATTCCAATTGGCCAAACAAAACTTCATCTGGCCTCAATGGCGGTCATTTTCAAAATGGCCGTCCAAAATGTGAATTTTGCAAATACTTCTTTCTGGATCGGCCATTTTGGAAAATGGTGGTCAATGAGGTCACGGGGAACTATGTGATATCCCTATTGAGATGCCTGACTGAAATGTACATGTTTTGACACCAAGATGACAATTCCAAGTGAACTGAAAGCCGAGATATTAACAAATCTCTCTTTTTGGGTCGGCCATTTTGGAAAATGGTCGGCCATTTTGGAAAATGGTCGCCATTTAGGTCATGTGGAGCTTTGTGATGGCCCTATAGGGATCCTTGACCTGATATGTGTATGTTTTGACACCAATATGACCATTCTAAGCGAATTGAAAGCCGTGATATTGACAAATCTCTCTTGTTGGGTCGGCCATTTTGAAAAATGGCCGTCATTGACGTCTTGGGAAACTTTGTGATGGCTCTATTGGAATCCTTGACCCGAAATGTGTATGTTTTGACACCAAAATGACGATTCCAAGTGAACTAATAGCAAAGATATTGATAAATCCCTCTTTTTGGGTCGTCAATGGCGGCCATTTTGAAACATGGCCGCCATTGAGGTCATGGGGAACTTTGTGGTGGTCTCATTGGAGTCCCTGACCTTTAATGTGTATGTTTTGACACTAATATGACGATTCTAGATGATTTGAAAGCCGAGATATTGAAATATCTGTAAATCGGTCGGCCTTGAAAATACATGGAATACTAAGCAAGAAGACAGTAACTCAAGTTACTGCGTTTTTGCTTAGCATGACGACCCTAATTTGAGTTACTGTGAATTTCATTTCCACTTTTTTTCCATGTTACCGGAAAGATACCGTTTCTATGCTTCCAGATATGATAGAACATGTTGTCAGGATGTGAAAACAAGTGCTAACTCAAAAACGGAAAAACTTGAGTTACTGTCTTTTTGCTTAGCACGGCAGATTAGCCCTCCAGTCATACATTGCGTATTAGTTTAACATTGTGAGAATTTGCTAAGTTAATCGCATGTGTAGTATGCATATTATAAAACATTTAAAGGCATTAATTGCAGAGCAACTCATTGTGCAAAGTCTCATAAATGTAAAAAAGTTCTAATGGAAACGACGCTGATAAGTCTACCAAGTTCAGACATAGAGCTAGCCTAACTGACGTTAACAAGCCTTCGCTGTAGCCAAAACTGACACTAACAAGTAGACCTACTTACTGTATAGGATTCCCAGTGTTCATTTCTATAATGTATTGAATTTTATTTTGAATTGAAACGACGCTAATAAGTCTACGAAGCTGAGACGTAGCCTAACTAACGTTAACAAACCTTTGTTGCAGGCCACTTAGTAAATATACTGTAAAGGCCCTACATACCAATCCCATTGGTTCATTTAAAATATAGGTCTATAGGCCTACTGACACAATTAGGACCTAAATGACACTAAAAATTTTGGTTTGCATGTGAATGCCAGTGACAAGTCATCAGTTACGGCACTATTCTATGATTTGTACATGGGGGGCTAATGTCCTAGGCAAAATGGGGGGAGGGGCTTTTGTCCGGGGGGACTAAAGTCCGGGGGGCTTTTGTCCGGGTGGGATTTTGTCCAGGGGGGCGCTAATGTCCTACACTCATGGGGTTAGCGCCGGTGAATAAGCTGGTCTCCTTGACGTTGCTTTTGTGGGCGCTGAGAAGTTCTCGAAGATAATATCTTTGAGAATTTCACATTACATTAATCTTATTGATTTATTCGTCGCAGTCTGTGACTAGAATGTCAATTACGTTGACTTTGGATAACCTAGCACAATTATAAACATAAAATCATTGTTTTTACAATTATTTATGTAATTTTATTGACTAATTCTAAAATAATCTTAACAGACAATATTGGGTATATATTCCATAAATTTGATTAACTGCTTTTTACCTTATAGCGGTGCATTTTTTCAAATTAAACAAATATAATAATAATAAAAACAAATATGATTATGTAATTTACCATGCGCCTTCGTTATAGCTCATTCGTCAGCATGTTTGGTTAAAAGCGTATTCTACCATCGTAAATCATTCGTATTTGCAGAATTACTGTTCTTTAATTAATTCAAGTTCTAGTTCAGCAAGAATCCTTCTCATGAAAACATAGTTATAAAGAAAGTTTGTAAATGTTTTTGGATCTTTTGTCACGAAGTCATTTGGTAAAATGGAAAACTATCACAGCAGCTGTATTTCTTCATTTATTTACTTCAACTACTAAACTAGGAATAGCAGTGATAACGTGCACAGAATATCTCAAATTTGAAGTCATTTAGCAATGAGCTAATCACCCAAAAAACTAACACGAAATTAGCTTTTTTTATTCTCTGAAGTCTTCTCTCGCACATGTATTCCTTTTAACTGTTTCAATCCACATTGTGTACGACATTTGTAAACAAATGTTATCAAACAAACCCTACTAAGTCATAGCTATGGTATGATACTTGTTAAAATACTCTGAAGGTCTTAGCTGATTTAAATGTAATATTGTTATTTTGTTTGTATTTCCAGTTTTTAGACAAAGCTGCATCATGAGGGGTTAAAGCAAGCTAACTTGTAATGTAACGCCCGCCCCCATCGACGCTCCCGGAGTCGCCACCTCCGGTCCGACGCGTGAGGGGACCGCGTGCTGCTGTGAGTCATAGTTCAAAGAGATCGAGGGAGGAAGAGAGGCGGTGGCGCCTAGGATCGAATCCTGTCGGGTTTGGGATGGCCAAACATCTCGGCCTCCTAGTTCTTTATAGGAAACCGGAGCTTTACTAAGCAGTCTTTCGCTCCTTCGCAGTATACCCGGGTTGGGCGGTAAGACAGAGTCCTTGGGCCTAGCACCCAAACTCCTTTCCAGGCCGATGGTCGAGTGGTAGGGTATGTCCATAAGGGTACCATTTGGGGACTGGGCTCCTGGGTTCGAACTCACAGCAGACTTGTGTGGTAGGGGCGATTCTAATCGTTCTAATCTACAGACAACTTCCGATAGCGCCTCTCTGACATTCGAATGTACGGCATAAATTTCCTCTCGAACATCAGTTCTCACCGAGGAAATGGCTTCTTCAACATTGGTTTGAACAAAGGAGATAGCCTCCTGCGTGTCCCTAGCATTAGTTTGTATAGACGCCTGTACGTCAGTTTTCACTGAAGAAATGGCATCTTGAACATTAGTCTGCATAGACCTGGCGTTTGATTGCATTGCCTCAAGCAATATCCCCATTTCAAATGCAGAAGGCGGTCTGGAAGGTTGCGAGGGAGTGGACGTTCTGCTCCTCTCCATGGCGCTCTATAAGTTTTGATTTGATCACTTCCTAAGACTAGAAATGATTAAGGCAGTAAGTTTAGTTAATATTCTTATTAATTCCGAAGGCAGTCAATAATAATTAAATCCTTCAATGCAAATCAAAAATATGCAATTCAATGCAAACCAATTATATGCAAAGTCAATGCAAGTACATCTACTTATGCAAGTCAATACAAACACACTTTAATCGGAGGTGGCCAAATTGAAACCCCAAATTTTGTATTGATCAAGTGCCTCAATCAATTTCTTAGCCCAAAAATTGTTCCTACAATCAGCCCGTCTTTAATTCCCTCTTTAAACAGACTGTACCTGCTATCCGGAGGCAAGGATAAAGGCAAAGCGGGCGATGCACGAAGAATGCCGACGATGAGAGGCCGTCGAATCCAGAAATAGTGTTGCGGAAGCGAAGAGGGCGTTGATGATGAAACGCCAGAAGACAAGCAGCACAATCCGTCGAGAATGCGAGATCCAAGAAAATACTTCTTCTCCAGAAGAAGTAAGAATAAATTGACGCCACTTGGGCCAGACAAAAACGCAGAAAACTAACCACGACGAACAATGCTTCCAAAGAACTGACAAGAAATCGCTCCGTGCGAATCGAAGAGTGAAGGCCTAGCGACAGGCTTATATCCACGACGAGGGTGCGAAGGCAGCAAGCACAACGCTGACGATTCGGCCCCGATAAATCACTCCTTGTGACCGACCGAAGAAATGCGAGCCAAAATCGGCTCCGAAACAGCACCGATTGAAGATCCGAAAATAGGAAGAACCGACTCCATGTCGGATAAATGAATCGCCACTGCGAGTAATTATCAAATCTCCAAAAGTGCGACGACGTAATAATTAGAGCGAGCGGGCACTTAATCCTGGCCTCACTTAATAAAACTGTCGCATTTCTAAATTAATCAAGCTCTGATTCGGTAACACTTGCTCTCCAGAGCTGCGTGACTATTCTCCTTGGAATCTGCTGCGTAACTGACTCTGATTGCCGTTCTCCTTATTTTAGCCACCGCAAGAGGGCACGCCGACGCATGCGCAGTGAAGAGCGCGCTGAAATTCTATGCAGCTGCGACCATCTATCTCCCTCTCCTTGTATGTCTGTAACTCTTCGTCTGTCTCTCCCTCTATCTTATTGTGACACGTGCTTCGTGTCATCGATCACGTACACAGCACGTGCACAGATTCAACCTTGCCAGAAAGTAGGCCTAGTTCAGTACGTGCAGGTCACCCGGAGCGTGCGACGGAAAGTTTCCAAACACACTGTCAATGACAGCGGACAACACAGAGGTAGCTTGCCTCCCTCTAGCGTCAGTTTCCACGGCTGCTCGTCTGTCTGCCTATCTATCTATACGTGCAGCCAAACTGCGTGAACTCAGCATACACAGACCACCCGCCAACGCATGTCCTTCTCTGCCTGTCTGCCTATCTGTTGATATGTACTGCTCCGTCACTCTTTACACGCCGCTGCGAAAGGCCAAAAGCGTGAGAAAACTGCACAAATATTGATCGATTCGTAGAAACAACCGCGACAGCAACTGCAGCTGCCTGCGGCCGCCTAAGCCTACGTCATATCGGCCGCTTGCAACTCAACATTAAAATGTAGGTCACAGAATGCACCTCAGAAATGAATATAATATAATATATTTAAAAATTATCAGGCCACGAAAATACCAATGGATCCAAAAAGAAATAATAATATAATATATAATGGCAACCAAAAGAATCTATAGCGTCTAGTTATACGCAAACGCTACAGTAATAACAAAATAATAAAGAGCTGGAACTATGACTTTTTTTATTATTACTAAATATAAATTGTATTGTATTGTATTTAAACATTTATAAAGCGCCTCTAGTAGGGTGAACCGTTCAGAGGCGCTCCCAGTGCGCAAGGCCCCTCGAGAAGAAACAAGTTTTGAGAAGAGACAAAGCAGAGGAGAGACTACCAGAGAGAAGTGTAGAGCGAACAGAAGGAGAAAGGGCATTCCAAAGAGAAGGACCAATTGAGACAAATGATCGAGACTGAGCCATAGCAGTTCTAGACCGAGGAACCAAGAGGTCAAATCTGGTGGATGAGCGAAGTGGACGGTGGGAGGAAGCCGAGTGAGGACAAAGTAAAATATTAGTCAGATATTTTGGGGCAAGACCCCGTTGAGCCTTAATGATCAGAGTGAGGATCTTAAATTGTGTGCGAGCACAGAGAGGAAGCCAGTGAAGTTCATGAAACATAAAGGCAGAAATGTGAGAGTACTTGGGAAGGCGGGCAATCAATCTAGCAGCTGAGTTGAGAACCGACTGAATCGGTGAAAGACGAACTTTAGGAAGACCAACGAGGAGAGCATTGCAATAGTCAATTCGTGAACATATAAAAGCATGAATTAAGGTAGTGAATATGGAGGAGGAGACAGAGCGACGAATGACTCTGAGACGTCTTAAATGAAAATAAGACGAGCGTGTAACATTGGAAATATGCTCAGTAAAGGTAAGTGAGCTATCAAGTACAACACCCAGATCCCGCACACTTGAAGAGAAGGAAAACAGCGGGAATTTTTCAGAGAGCAGAATGAAATTAAGCTTCTGGAGCTGCTGGGGAGTACCTAGCCAGATGAATTGAGTCTTTGAAGTATTGAGTGAAAGGCGATTAGAAGACATCCATGAGTGGAGATGATTAGTAAGGGATTCAATAAGCGCGACTAACAGCAGCTGGGAAGATGAGGGACCATGGACAAAAGCCTGAACATCATCAGCAAATAGATGGCCAGCAGCACTACAAATCCGAAAAAGAGAAGAGATGTCAGCCGTGTAAAGAATAAATAGAAGAGGTCCAAGAACAGAACCTTGAGGAACACCCAGATTAACATGAACCCATTGGGTTCGAGAGTCACCAGATATAATCATTTGAGTTCTTTCAGAAAGGTACGACTGGAACCAAGATAGGGGAACATCCTTAACACCATAGGAGGTTTCAAGACGCTTGAGTAGGATATCGTGATCGACCATGTCAAAAGCTGAAGAGACGTCATAGAGGGCCAAAAGAGTGACCTCAGACTTATCAATAGCAGAATATAGATTTCAGATAATAGAGAAAGGAGAGCTGTCTCGGTGGAATGATGAGCCCTAAAACCAGATTGATTTGCAGGAAGGAGACCAGATTGCTCAAGGTAAGGTAGAAACTGTAGAGAGACAAGACGTTCCAGTGTCTTAGAAAGAAAGGATAGATTTGAGATAGGCCGATAATTTTGGCAAAGGTTGGTGTCAAGGTTAGGCTTTTTGAGGGAAGGAAAGACAAGGGCCCGTTTCTGTGAGGGAGGGATGCAACCTTCAGAGAGGGACCTATTAAACAGGTAGACTAAAAAGGGGCTAAAGTCATCCAAAATGTCATTGATTACAAATGGGGGTAGGGGGTCAAGTTCACATGAGTTTAAATTTGCAGTTGTAAAAGCTAGCCGAAGGTCAAACTCAGTGATAGGTTTAAATTCATCAAAAACAGTTGAAGTTGTGGTAAACTTTGGAGGGGGTGCGTCAGCCGTTGACACACGAAGGCGGTCAATCTTTGTTGACAGTGCCTCCAGAAATTCACTAGCAGTGAATGCAGGTATTTCAGAGGAGCGAGATGTCTTGCCAAGAAGCCCCGAGATCGACGACCACAGACGTCTGGGATTCTTGGCGTTGCGCGAGACCAGCTTTTCCCAGTGAGCTGCCTCTTTGTGGTGGTAGAGACGATGTAGGGCGCGTAGCTGAGCAATCCAAGCCAGTCGATCACTAGACTCCTTGGTCCGACGATAGCGTCGCTCTAGGCATCGTGTTTGACGACGAAGCCTGTGGCAGTCGGCATCAAGCCAAACTGCCAATGGACGAACACGTGTCCATACCTTACGACGAGGTAGCATATTGTCGAGAAGATTTGTCACTGTGGAGGTGTAGAGATCAAACAGTTGAGCGACAGTGAACGTATCAAGAGCAGGAGACGGTGTAGAAAGAAGAGTATCACGAAGAGCGTTGCTGAAGGCTTGAGAGTCGAATGACTTCCATCCTCTCTGCATGCGAATGGAATGAATCGGTTGAAGATGGATGGAAGGAAGGATGAACTGGATGAAGGAATGATCCGAGAGTGTTGGAGGCATCACCGTGAGATCGTCAACTTGTTCATCATCACTGGTTATGACAAGATCAAGGTAACCACCAGAAATGTGGGTAGGTTGATTGATGTGTTGGCGAAGACCGAACTGAGAGAGGAGGCCAAGGAAGCGAACTGAAGAGGGGAGAGTAGGTTCTTCTAGATGCACGTTGAAGTCACCAAGGATGATGAGCTGGCTGTTTCGCGTTATGAGGATCTCCAGAATTGAGGAAAGTTCTTCGAAAAATTGTCCAGGGGGAGAAGAGGAGCCGGGTCTGTAGACGGTGAGGAGAGTGACAGGACCACGAGGAGTGGCAATGCTCAAGCAGAGAGCTTCCAATGTGGTAAACGAGCAGTCCAAGGTAACTTGCGACACACGTAACGAAGAGCGAAAGAAAACTACGATACCACCCCCGCGTGTTTGGTGGCCATCAGGTTGAGGCGGACGAGGGCAGTCTCGCGAGGAGTAGCCAGATGGAGTCGCACGTAGGATCGGTACGTCATCTGAGGCAAGGTGCCAGCTTTCGGTGATAGCGAAGACATCAAGCTGGTCCTCTAGAATAGATTGAGCGACATAGGCAAACTTTTCAGTGAGAGAGCGAGCATTCCAGGAAGCGAATCGAAGACCAGATGGATGTGAAGTCGGTTGAGAGGATGGATGTGAAGTCGGTTGAGAGGATGGATGTGAAGTCGGTTGAGAGGATGGATGTGAAGTCGGTTGAGAGGATGGATGTGAAGTCGGTTGAGAGGATGGATGTGAAGTCGGTTGAGAGGATGGATGTGAAGACGGTTGAGAGGATGGATGTGAAGTCGGTTGAGAGGATGGATGTGAAGTCGGTTGAGAGGATGGATGTGAAGTCGGTTGAGAGGATGGATGTGAAGTCGGTTGAGAGGATGGATGTGTTGACGGTTGAGAGGATGGATGTGAAGACGGTTGAGAGGATGGATGTGTTGACGGTTGAGAGGATGGATGCGATGGCGGTTGAGAGGATGGATGTGATGGCGGTTGAGAGGATGGATGCGATGGCGGTTGAGAGGATAGATGTGATGGCGGTTGAGAGGATGGATGTGATGGCGGTTGAGAGGATGGATGTGATGGCGGTTGAGAGGATGGATGCGATGGCGGTTGAGAGGATGGATGTGATGGCGGTTGAGAGGATGGATGCGATGGCGGTTGAGAGGATGGATGCGATGGCGGTTGAGAGGATGGATGTGTTGACGGTTGAGAGGATGGGTGCGATGGCGGTTTAGAGGATGGATGCGATGGTGGTTGAGAGGATGGATGTGTTGACGGTTGAGAGGATGGATGTGTTGACGGTTGAGAGGATGGATGTGTTGACGGTTGAGAGGATGGATGCGATGGCGGTTGAGAGGATGGATGTGTTGATGGTTGAGAGGATGGATGCGATGGCGGTTGATGATGTTCTGTTGACAACGTTGGCAACGAGAATGAAGAAGGTGATGGCATTGGCGAGAATGAAGGCGATGTCGGCGTTAGCGTTGGCGCCTGTGGCTGATACGGCGATGAATCACGAACCAGTCGACAGGTGGCAGGGCACCAAATCCGATGTCTAAACAAAACCTTGCGAAGACAGCGAGTAGGTCGAGAACTGCTTAGTTTTACTGCGCATAGTTCTTGCGAGGTGTAGGTGATGCGGGACCCAAAAGTCCGTTCTAGGAATTGTAAAGAACCAACAGTTGTTGACGACGACGACGAAGAAAGAGACGTCAACGTAGACATCAAAGGCGACATAGGCCCAGACATCATTAATTGGCGATGTAAAGAGTTATCAATCGATCATCGGTAAATTACACCGAGCGCGGTCGGACGTAAACAAACCAATGCAGACAGCGTAGAAACGTCTGAGCCCAACAGTAATCATTCAAATATACTCACAAAGAATATCTAATAATCCAGTTGAGACGATGATCAACAAAATACACCTTTATAGCTTTCGATTTCAGAAAGCATGAGATAAGTTGAGAAATGTAGGTTTGAAGCGAAGCGGTGAAAAATCCGGCCTGGCCAAAGACGCGAACAAAATGGCGTAGTCTGTCGGAAGAACCAAATGTAGCAACAAATTTCCAATTTTCTCCAAGGCAGAAGAAAATAATCCAAATAAAAGTAGTGACGACGATCCAGTAAAATAAAACCTTGAAAGCGACTGATTATAAGAAAGATTAGACTAAAGATAAACTAAGAAACGACCCAATAAACGACGCTTGCGCACCAGCGTGCAACACGACGAACGCCACGCAGATAACCCATAAATAGTAATCAAATGCAAAATGAGAACAGTCATGCTGTAATGGGCAGTAATAAAGTTCAATATGAATTGTTTTCAATTGAGAGTTTTCTTGACGATCCAGAAAAAATCTGGAAGGTTGGCAACCTTAGTTGAAAGTCGAATGATCTTTAAATTAAAATGTATTCGCTAGATGACAGGCTGTACTTCCGTGAACTCAAGCTCACTCATAGTTTAAGTGAAACACTTTAATCAATCGCCATTTTGTTCGAATGGCAGTTTTCTTAAACCAAATTATGAGTAATGTTTTCTTTAATTTCACACTTGGTTAGATTCTGTTATTCTTTACCCTTCTTTGCGCATGGTTTTGTGGACAATCACATTTTATCAATTGTACATAGATCGACGATGCAGTTGCTATTATTAAGCTATGAGTTAAATCATAATTGATTTACTCGTCGCAGTCTGGGGCTAGAATGTCAATTAGGTTGACTTTGGACAGCCTAACATAATTATAAACATAAAATCATTGTTTTACAATTATTTATGTAATTTTATACACTAAATCTAAAATAAATTCAACTTCTAGTTCAGCCAGAATCCTTCTCATATAAAGCACAGCATATAAAGCACATTTTTCTCGAGGTTCAGTTTTTGAACCTCTCTTATTTATTCTTTACATGGCTGACATCTCTTCTGTTTTTCGGATTTGTAGTGCTGCTGGCCATTCATTTGCTAATGATGTCCAGGCTTTTGTCCATGGTCCCTCATCTGCCCAGCTGCTGTTAGTCGCGCTTATTGAATCCTTTACTAATCATCTCCACTCATGGATGTCTTCCAGTCGCCTTTCACTTAATACTTCAAAGACTGAATTCATCTGGCTAGGTACTCCCCAGCAGCTCCAGAAGCTTGATTTCATTCTGCTCTCTGAAAAATTCCCGCTGTTTTCCTTCTCTTCAAGTGTGCGGGATCTGGGTGTTGTACTTGATAGCTCACTTACCTTTACTGAGAATATTTTCAATGTTACACGCTCGTCTTACTTTCATTTAGGACGTCTCAGAGTCATTCGTCGCTCTGTCTCCTCTTCCATCTTCACTACCTTAATTCATGCTTTTATATGTTCACGAATTGACTATTGCAATGCTCTCCTCGTTGGTCTTCCTAAAGTTCGTCTTTCACCGATTCAGTCGGTTCTCAACTCAGCTGCTAGATTGATTGCCCGCCTTCCCAAGTACTCTCACATATCTGCCTTTATGTTTCATGAACTTCACTGGCTTCCTCTCCGTGCTCGCACACAATTTAAGATCCTCACTCTGGTCATTAGGGCTCAACGGGGTCTTGTTCTAAAATATCTGACTAATGTTTTACTTCGTCCTCACTCGGCTTCCTCCCACCGTCCACTTCGTTCATCCAACAGATTTGACCTCTTGATTCCTTGTTCTAGAACTTCTCTGGCTCAGTCTCGATCATTTGTCTCAATTGGTCCTTCTCTTTGGAATGCCCTTTCTCCTTCTGTTCGCTTTACACTTCTCTCTGGTAGTCTCTCCTAGAGCTGCTTTGTCTCTTCTCAACACTTGTTTCTTCTCGTGGGGCCTTGCGCACTGGGAACGCCTCTGAACGGTTCACCCTACTAGAGGCGCTTTATAAATGTTTAAATACAATACAAAACATTTTGTAAACGTTTCTTGGTCTTTCCTCACGAAGTCAATTAGTAAGATCAATTTTTTTACAACACCTGTGTTCCTTAATAATTCGTTGACTTGAACGACAAAATTAGGAATGGCAGTGATAACGTCTACAGAATATCTAAAATTTGAAGTCATTTAGCAATGAGCAAATCACCAAAAAACTAAAATGAAAATTTACCAGACAGTTGAATCAGATGGGCTTTATATTAATCTCTGAAGGCTTCTTTTGCACATGAATTATTTTACTGTTTCAATCCACATTGTCTACGACAATTATAAATAAATGTTATCAAACAAAACCTACTTAGTCATAGCTATGGTAGGTTACTTCTTAAAATATTGTGAAGATCTGAGCTGATTCAAATGTAATATTGTTATTTTGTTTGTATTTCCAGTATTTAGACAAAGCTGCATCATGAGGGGTCAATGCAAGTTAACTTGTAATCACAAAATAATAAGAAACTGGAACTGTGACTTTTCATTATTACTAAACAGACAATCAAATGCTAAATGAGAAGGGTCATGCTGTTATGGGCAGTAATAAAGTACTATATGAATTTTTTAAATTGAGAGTTTTCTGTTCTTTTCAGCAACTACTTCTGAAAGACGAGCAACGTTTTGTGAAAGCTTCAAATTTTGGTTGATCAATGCGTTAACCTTCATCAGAAATAATACACTTGACGTTTCTGCCTACATCTTTTATGAATATCAACTAATTTATCTCCAGTTAAAATTATTCTGCTATAATCGATAGATGACTTCCAGTGAGACATAAAGCACGGATCCTTCCTGTAAGCATTTGAAATGCGCTTATAAATGGAATATGACAACTGAGGTTTCTGCCTATTACTTTTAAAAATATCAACTAATCTATCTTCAGTTGAAATCATACTGCTATAATCGATAGATGACTTCTTGTAAATGGAATCTCGTTATTTTTATATCGAATATTGCTCGTGTTGGAAGAACAATGGTAAAAGATTTTACACAGGTGATTACTATGCAGTGGACAACAGAACTTAGTTTCACAAAAGTCTCATTGCTTCATCGATCTTCAACAAGAACATTGCACTGGATGTTTATGTCTACAATATTCATGAATGTCAACCATTTCGTCTTTGGTTAAAATCGTACTGTGCATTGGCATACAGTTGTCCTATTGCACGCAGGTCGAAAATCTCCCATTTTTCGAGTGTTCTTCTGTGTTACTAATTTCTTACTTTACTCGAAATATGACTTCTAATGACATATGAAGCATGTCAACAGAAATTCAATCAGATGATTAAGTCGTCGTTATTGTGATAATGGACATTGATGATTTTGGAAGATCAATTATTGTGAATGCTTTTACAGAGGTAATTACTTTGCAGTAAACAACAGAACTCCACAAAAGTCATATTTCAGCGTTTCCTAACATTATCTGGCGATTGCTGAAGCACATGCGTGCCAATTAAAACCACACAGTTGTCAGTTATTTCAGAAACTATATCTCGATGGTGATCATCTGAGAACTTTTTATAGAACTGATAATGAAAAATACTGTGAAGTAATCGATTAAGCGAGTATTCTGATGGCAAATGCGCGAATTGATATGAATAAAATTCATAAACGAATGCCAAATATGTCGAAAAACATTTCATCAGGTTTTTAAAATGAAAAAGAACATGAGATTTTATGCTGGAGAAATATCATTCAGTTGCCAACTATGTCAAAAGTCTTTTAGTCATGGTGGTCATTTGAAAGCGCACATGCGAATCCATACTGGAGAAAAAACATTCAATTGCCAACTATGTCAAAAGTCATTTAGTCAAGGTGGTACTTTGAAAAAGCACATTCGAGTCCATACTGGAGAAAAACCATTCAATTGCCATATATGTCAAAAGTCGTTTCGTGACAGTTGTTATTTTAAAAAGCACATGAGAATCCATACTGGAGAAAAAGAAAAACGATTCAATTGCCAACTATGTCAAAAATCTTTTAGTCATGGTGGTACTTTGAAAATCCACATGCGAATCCATACTGGCGAAAAGCCATTCAGTTGCCAACTATGTCAAAAGTCCTTTAGTCAAGGTGGTACTTTGAAAAAGCACATTCGAGTCCATACTGGAGAAAAACCATTCAATTGCCATATATGTCAAAAGTCGTTTCGTGACAGTTGTTATTTTAAAAAGCACATGAGAATCCATACTGGAGAAAAAGAAAAACGATTCAATTGCCAACTATGTCAAAAATCTTTTAGTCATGGTGGTAATTTGAATGTACACATGCGAACCCATACTGGAGAAAAACCATCCAATTGCAAGCTATGTCAAAAGTCTTTTAGTCATGGTGGTCATTTGAAAGCGCACATGCGAATCCATACTGGAGAAAAACCATTCAATTGCCAACTATGTCGAAAGTCATTTAGTGAAGGTGGAAATTTCAAAATCCACATGCGAATACATACTGGAGAAAAGCCATTCAGTTGCCAACTATGTAAAAAGTCGTTTGGTGACGGTGGTACTTTGAAAATCCACATGCGAATCCATATTGGAGAAAAGCCATTCAGTTGCCAACTATGTCAAAAGTCGTTTAGTCAAGGTGGTACTTTGAAAAAGCACATTCGAGTCCATACTGGAGAAAAACCATTCAATTGCCATATATGTCAAAATTCGTTTCGTGAAAGTTGTTATTTGAAAAAGCACATGAGAATCCATACTGGAGAAAAAGAAAAAGAATTCATTTGCCGACTATGTCAAAAGTCATTTAGTCAAAGTGGTCATTTGAAAACGCACATGCGAATCCATACTGGGGAAAAACCATACATTTGCCATATATGTCAAAAGTCGTTTAGTGAAGGTGGTACTTTGAAAAAGCACTTGCGAATACATACTGATGAGGAACCTGACTTTTGTCAGAAATCATTTGCCAAGAACAGGGATCTGAAAGAGCGCATGGCAACTCATAGTGGTGAAAACCCATTCATATGTGAGGTTTGCAATGCAGGTTTCACACGATATGGACAACTTAAGAAACACAGAATAGCTCATGAAGCAAATAAGCAAAACAGACGAAATTTGTCTTTTTCCAAGAACAGTTTTTCACAAAAGGTGTTTAAACACCATGCAAGAACTCTGTTGCGCAATTTTAAAATTCCAAATGAAGTTGTTGCTAATTTTTCTGATCGTTTTCTCTCGTTTAGTACTGCAGGTTTAACTGATAAATCGAATACAAATTTGTCAGTTGCCGGATATACGTGTCCTAGTGGACTTGCTCGTCTTTTGCCAGAAGTTAACAATGAAGAATTTCAGTCTACCAGCAAAGTGGATGCACAAAAGCTTTTGTCAAAATCTTTTGGATGTGGTATATGCGATGAATTGCAAGAAAAAGATAAGGATTTTCTAGAGCATTGTTTTAGCCATCGATTTTCTCCACCTGACGACTTTGCTGCGTATTTCTTTCCACTTAGTATTGGACACATACTTGGTTGAACAGAATTATTGTATTTGGAGATATAGAAAAGATGCCAATGGAGGAGGTGGTCTTGGATACATGCATCGGGCCACATGAATGATTGATTTTTACCATATTCATTTCAAATTTTTAGACAGAAAGCATTCTCATGTAGAGTTCAAACTCAACGCACAATAATTATTATCTAAGATATTGCAACATTTAGGCTCTAGTAGGATACTGTTGCAGCAGGTCACCATCACTAAATGTTATGGTGTAGTTAAATAAAATGCAGTAATGTCTTATTTCACCGATCGATTAGCTTTAATTTTTAGATAATACATTAAATATATTAAGACTAATTAGCATATTGTATTCATAGATAAGCAATGAACATTGCTTGGTCATTTATTTTACTAAAGACAATGTGTATTCATGGATTGTCGCATAATTATTCAGAGTAATTAGTGTTTTATTGTCTTTGATGACCCGTAAAATTTGTGATAGTCTTCTGTATTTATACAGCTTATAAGCTGATGATCATGAAACATGCGAAGGAAATACAAGAGGAATATTGTTTTATCAATGAATATAACAAAATTCAAATCTCAATTTTCAAAGGTGAGATGCATCTAAATATTATATTCTTTAAAACGGTTCTAGGACAAAATGGTAGCGGACAAAATGGTACGGACAAAACGGTATGGATAAATTGAAGCTGGATGAGGGTATTTTATTGCTGAAATAGAGGGTGGATGGCTTTTTGGGGCTGAAATACAGCTCTAGTGACGAAAAAAGCTTGAGAAAAGGAAGCCGAATTATCGGGAAAAAATGCTTGAGAAATGGAAACTGGATTGATGTCTTTCATTCATGTGTTTCATGATGTATCCAGCTTCCATTTCAGCCATAAGATTCCCTAAACCAACTGTATTTGTAATGCATCTTTCATGAATCCAGCTTCTATTTCAGCTATGAAAATACCCTGATACAGCTTCTATGTCTAAAGCATTATTTTCATCAATCCAGCTTCCATTTCATATACAAAAATATCCATGCAGAACCTTCATCCAGCTTCCATTTCACATGCGTCTTTTCATTAATCCAGCTTCTACTTCATATATAAAAATTCACTGATCCAGCTTTCATTTCATCCATACCATTTTGTCCGTACCATTTTGTCCGTACCATTTTGTCCGCTACCATTTTGTCCGGTCACCCCCACATTGAATGATTGATTTGTAACACTTTCGTTGCAGATTTGTTTAGACAGAACGCATTCTGATGTAGAGCTCAAACTCAACGCATAATTATCTATAGGTATTGCCTTCTTTTTGCAACATTTAAGGCTATAGCAGGCTACTGCAAATGTTTATATAGTGTACCGGTGTACAGGTTTCAAATTACCCCCTCCTAAACATTACCCACCCGGTAACTTGAAACCGGTCACAGATTACCCCCCGAAAACTAGATTTGCATTAATCATCACATCTATTGCACTAAAAAAATTAGAAAAATCATCCCGCTTCTTGTTTTGGTCTGAAGATTCTCATCCGTCATCCCACTTCGTGGTTTGTTATCAATATTTTGATCCGAAAAAAATAATAGCCTCGAAGACATTTTCTCCATTGTAACTTCAGCGGCGATTAGTATTTTAGTAACAGATTAAAATGCTGATAACAAACCACGAAGTGGGATGACGGATGAAAATCTGCAGACCAAAACAAAAAGCGGGATGATTTTTCCGATTATTTTAGTGCAATAAATGCGATGATTGATGCAATTTACAGTTTTCGGGGAGGGTAATGTTTGGGAGGGGGTAATCTGAAACCTTTACACCGGTAGTTAAATAAGGTGTCTTTTGCTACACCGATCGATTAGCTGTATTGTTTAGACTATTGATATTATAATAGCTTACCGGCTGCAATCCTGATATACTTAATATAATATATTATTATAAGACGTATTGTGGCTTATTTTATTCCTAGATAATCAGTGGACGTCGCTTGGTCATTACTAAAGACAATGTGTAATCAAGGATTGTCACATATTCAGGGTGAGAATTGCAGGGGGTTCGGGGGTTCAACCCCCCCCAGTCTCTCCTAGGACCCCCTCAGTTCAGTCTCTAGTGCACACCTCAGGGGGTCGTTTCCAACTCCCCCCAGCTGTCAGTCGCGTCACTGTAACAGCATCATTGAACTTATTCATTCTGACAAAGATAAGAAATTTTTCAGCGTAGCCGTAGCCGATAGTAATCTAGGGTTCAGAGGATAATCAATGGAGAGTGGACGCGGAGAGGAGAAGGGTGAACCGTTGTCGCTCCCCACACGCCTACGCCTGTATATGCCTACAACTTATCACTAGTCTTGTCAGGACCTATGAACTTCCCACCCACTTTTCGTAGAACTTAAACCTCGCATTAGGCATGAGGCACGCATTCGCTGCAGGTACAGTGACCCATCTGCCATCAGGGGGTCGATGCTGAAGAGGGAAGAGGAGTTATATATTATCGCTGATAGCTGTGGAGCGGGGCAGATCGAGGCGTGGTCACCCAACTTTGTGGAAACATTAGGCTAATGGGCCTGTCTGCTATCAAAATGCCGTTAATGGAACCTATGTTTCTCAAGCCGACCAAAGCTGGCTCTGATCGCAGGAAATGGTCAGCATGGTAGGGTCGCTATGGTGAAACTTGAGCCAATCTTCGATGCTGGTGAACCTTGCTCTTCGGGTCTGCGCTTCACTGAAAGCCACAACACAACTAAATTGGTCGATGACAGATATATTTCTCCTGCTCTCCAATGTCGTAGACCCGCAGTAGAGGTGATCTGAGGAATGTTATGTGCAGTGTATCATCATAAGACAGCTGTGAATATATAATATATTCAATATATATATATATATATATATGTATATGACATAATATGTCCCGTGGTCTGTCGGAGTGGGAGTAGACTAAGAGACTAGACCAGTTTACATCGACCCCCGGGTGTATAACTGTATAATCTATACTGAGGATTTTAAAGGCGACACTCTGAATATGCTGGCGTTTACTACAATAATTAATTAATTATCGCTAAAATTATGTCTAACTGTCGAGGTGGTTAAAAGATGAGCCTTCCTCATGCAGTTTGATTTCTCAAAATGGATACGTAAATCTGTGATGGAGATGAGCAAAGCCTAAACATCTGGTCTGCAAAAAGAGAGCGCGTTCTGCTGGATCAGTCTGATATTGTAGGATAGCCGGCCTACATATGAAGGTAGGCCTATGTGATGCAGACAATCAATTATTATATGGCTTTCATGCCATTTGTTTGTCTCAATAATCTTATTACCGTCCATTATTTGTTGTCTATCTTGAGCATTACCTCTGGTTTACATCCAAGTTTCTCTGCAGAATGCAGGTCTTGTCTTAGGGATGATTATTATGAATCATTTATGATGTTGATGATGATGCGGATGCTGCTGCTGATGATGCGGATGAGGAGGAGGATGATGATGAGGATGCTGCTGATGATGATGCGGATGAGGAGGAGGATGATGATGATGATGGTGGTGGTGATGATGATGATGATGATGATGATGATGATGATGATGATGATGATGATGATGATGATGATGATGATGATGATGATGATGATGATGATGATGATGATGGAGGTTATGGTGCTACTGATGCGATGATGATGATGTTGATTATGATGGTGCATGGTGGTGGTGATGATGAAACGGAATTCGATTGTCTCGAGAATAATTATTATTTCTGCTTCTTTTGACAGAAGCTGCAGCTGCTGTTCAAAGTATGCGCTTGCTTGCTAGCTCTGTTAATTCTGTCATTTTTTTCTTCCACTGTCTTATTGGATGAACGGTTCATGAACCTTTTTATTCACTCTATTGTGAGTGTGACTATCAGGGCCGGATTAAGGCATGTTCAACATGTTCGGCCGAACAGGGGCCTCCACACTTTAGGGGGCCCCCACATACGAGAAAACAACATTTTAAAAGAAAAAATGGTATATTTTCACGAAATTGTGACCAAAACACTAAAAAAAGGTCGTCAGCTATTCCGGACGGGAAAAATCTGTAGGCCTAGATTAATGTAAAGAAATTTCAGCCAAACGACTAGAAAGTCATCAGATTTTTCGATCGAAGATCCCCCCAAAATTTCCGAACAGGGCCCCCACATTTCTTAATCTGGCCCTGGTGACTATAATCATAATGATAAATTTGGTGATGTCATCACTAAGTGTTCCTCGCATCTTTACATTGCCGCTACAAAGCTCTTTTTTCACTTACAAATCTACAGGCTGCTGGCGTACGTTGAATTCTGCTGCTGTCAAATTTCGTTGACCTAAAGCTTAGCCCTCAAATTGCGGCAAAAAAGAGTCAACTTTACATGGATCAAAGTCTGACACCCCCCCCCCCCTGTCTTTTTTCGACAATTCTCACACTGCACATATTCAGAGTAATTAGTGTTTTATTGTCTTTGAGGAACCGTAGAATTTGTGATAGGCCTCTGCTTAAGCTGATTCTATTCCCACCAAGTCTCTTGTAGAATTCATGATGACGTAGCCTAATTCAAAAAACAATTGCATAAAACGAACCGTAGTTTGATTACTTAGTTTTACGTTGGTTACAAACTAATAAGTGCGTGAAATATAATAATAAAATATTAGCCATGGCATTGTTTTTAATATTATTATTATAGGCCTAATTGCGGTAACATAATTAAGGAAACCACAGTTCAGGAAGTGGTGGAAATGTTCTGGCGAGCAGACGGCTTTCCTAGTCTTAGACTGAAGACAGTGAAGAGCAACAATAATAATAATATTAATGATGAAGATGATGACGACAATTTCTATGACGCCATAACACAGCACAATGTCGTTACAATGGCGGCTAGGGTGCATCACAAATGCATTGCACAAATTTGATGTAGGCCTATATAAAATGAGCTGTCTGGGTTTGGATTGTGTGCCGTTGTGATCAAGATTAAATTGGGTGAAAAGATTTTTTTAATCTGCTTATATTTAGAGGTCCCACCACCCATGTGTTCAAACATTTGTTTAAGCAACCCCGAACATGCAAATTTGAGCAAGTTCTTTTTGTGATATTAAACACAATTGCTTCGTTCCAATGATTCTATGACTAGAACAATGCTAAACATGTTGTTACACTGTTTCAAATTAATGTTTAGAAATAACATTGCAAAAAACCTAATTCAAACAACTTAACTGGAATTTCGAATTACCTCATATTATATTTGTATGTCAAATCTACGACATTAAAATTAAAATATTTATATAATATGTAGCCACTATAAGTCTATATAATTGGCTGCTTCAAGGTGTTGCCTCGCATGCAGGGGCGGATACAGAAATTTTCAGGGGGGGGGGCAGAATTTTCGGTGATCATTGCCCGAAAAAACTCTGATGACCTTTTTTAGTCATCCGGCCGAAATGTGTGGAAAATATACCATTTTCCCACCTGCCAAAATAACTGATGACTTTTTAGTCATTTGGTCGTAAGCTCGTCGGAATATTCTATAACCTCTCTAGTCGTAAAATATTGCTACTTGTTCTCTCTCGCCTTGTCTCGCTGCATTGATTTAAAGGTTCTTGAAACCAAATGGGGGGCCACATCCCATGCCATTTTTCAATTGGGGCTATGGCCGGACTGACCCCACCCTGGATCCGCGCCTGTTGCCTTGTACTTAATTGTACAACGCACGTCTTAGACACCTTCAAAACGCTTCTTTCAGTCATAACAAATGCAATAATTGTAACAGCTCCAGCATTACCTTATGCATTCAGCGCTCCTGCGAGCCAGCCCAGTCGGGGGTTCAGCTACTGTAGTCTTTCCTCATCTTTCTATAGCCACAAGTACTGCCTTTTCTGACGGGGTGGCATAGGCGGATACCTGGGCGGAGATTTGGGGGGGACGAACGAGAAGGAAAGACGCGAGATTTTTTGGCGGACGAAAATGTTTTGGAAAAAATCTAGAAAAGTCGAGAAAATTTTCTATTTTCGTCGCCAAAAAAGTTGATGACCTTTTTTTTTTTTTTTTTTTTAGTCATCTGGTCAAACAAAAAGTCTCAAAAGTCGAGAAAAATTTCTATTTTCGTCCCCAAAAAAGTTGATGACCTTTTTTTTTTTTTTTTTTTTAGTCGTCTGGCCAAAAAAGTCGAGAACCATCTGTATTTTCGCCGCAAAACATGTTATTCCTCGCCTCTTTCTTCTTTTTTTCCCACCGCCAAAAATTTCTTGCACGTTTAGTAATCTTGACGCTCAATTATTGGGGGGGACCAATGCATGGGGCGTCCCCCCAACACTTTTATTGGGGGGGACCGTCCCCCCCTGTTTCCCCCTAGGTATCCGCCCATGCGGGGTGGATCGCACTGGGAGCGCTTCTGAAAGGCTTTTGCTGACAGAAGCGTTTTATAAATGGTCACGTACAGTACAATAACAATACAATACAATAATATTGTATTGTATAATAGTATTGTAGCCAATACAATACATTCTAGCGATCAACAGTCAAAACTGCTGTATTTATTTACGAGATTTTTATCTTTGATGCTACATGTAGGCCTACATTATTCTTGATGTTTATTTTTCTGCTAATTTGTGCTTACAGTCAGTTTAATTTCGCTGCTATTCAGTTTTGTTGTTGACAACTTGTTGTCTTCTTATGATCGCTTTTATTTTTTTTACTTTGATTAATTATTGTCAGAATCAGTTTATTATTTTTTTAGGACGACTCTATCGTCAAATCTTTCGACATGTTTGACACCGTTTTGTAGAAGGAAAGTGAAATTCAAAGTGAAAGTGGATTCAAAAGTGAAAGTAGAATTCAAAGTGAAAGTGAAATTCAAAGTGAAGTAGAACAAGTAGGCAAGACACATGCATTCAGCATCAAATTTGTCACTTCAGATACACAGGAAAACGAAACTGAACTCAGAATGAGCCATGTGATGGACCAGTTGAAACCGAAAGTGAAACAATGCATGACAAACCCAATGGCTGAAGAAACCAGCTAAATCGAAACCGAAACTGAAACTGAAAGTCATTTATTCTGACCTCTGGAGTCTGGACAGACTCTACTGAAATATACGTTGAATTGTCTAGCGCATTTTTGAGAAGCTCGGAATGATAATCTTTATTCTCTACAAAGTACTGCATCAGCAATTTACATTACCACAGTCAATTACATTATGACTTAGCAGAACGATGAGTAGCGAGATGTTTAATGTGTACGGACTGGAATTTGTATAGCGCCATTTGTATGACTTCAGTTAATACATATATCGCACTATAGTATAGAGTCATGAATCTGAACTTCGAACCTGTCGTTAACCCGACAGATTAACTTCTCTTCAACTGGAATGGAGTCATTTCCTGATTCAAACAATCCTTCTTCATCTGAATTCTCATCTTAGCCACATCGTGACATCGTTATGGTCTAATAATTATATGGTCCAAACTCTCCGACTCTATAACCACAAATAATTCATCCTTTGATCCTGGCAATGAGACCAAGAAATGTTTCACTCGAAACGTTTGAGTTCGAAACTGAACCATTGAAACGTTTCGCCAAAACCTTGGAGACCAGAATCGAGTCGATAAAGTCTTCCGTCAGAACATCTGATTCTGACATTGAATGTTCTAATTTTCGACGCAGCATTTCCGATTTTCGATTGGAACGTTTCAATTTCGGTTGAAAGCCTTTGCGAATCGGATTGAAAGTTTTCAAACGTGACAAACAATCTTTTTCTTTTGATCTCGTTGAAGGGAAATCATTGGCTTTCAACTTTGAACCGAGCAGAACTCCAGAACTCTGACTTTCTGAACACTTAGCTGAGCATCTCACGTTTATTTTCAACTTCTCTGTATTCATCCTCTTCTCCTCTCTATTCGTCTCCACGTTCCTCTTTTCATTTTTCATGAACACCTTCTTTTTCTCAACCAACAGTTCTCCCATTGCCCTCTCTTCACGCTCCTCCTTCTCATTCTTCTTCGCCTCAACTTCCTCCCCTTCCATCATCTTCTCCACCTCCCTCTCCACTTGCACCCCGTCCATGTCCATGTCCATCCCCACCGCATCCTCACTCTTCTCTTCCTTTTCCTTCTTCTCTACCTCCTCTCTTAGATACAGACTTCTCTCATCTTTTCCTTTGTATCCTTGAAATGTCGGCGAATGAAGTTTGACGAATGAATTCAGATGATCCCCTTCTTTTTCCACCACCACCACCGCCATCTTCTCTTCTCTTTGCCCCACACCATCAGTCTTTCGCTGGAGGGCGTGCAGTTCATTGGCCACCTGGCGAATGGCAGGAACACTACTAAGCAGACGGCTCAGACGGTCGCTTGAAGAGCCTTCCTTCGCTGTAGATAAACAAAAAGATATTATAATTTAGATAAGTAAGTAAGTAGGCAGGTAGGTAAGTAAGTAAGTAGGTAGGTAGGAAGGTAGGTAGGTAGGTAGGTAGGTAGGTAGGTAGGTAGGTAGGTAGGTAGGTAGGTAGGTAGGTAGATAGGTAGGTAGGTAGGTAGGTAGGTAGGTAGGTAGGTAGGTAGGTAGGTAGGTAGGTAGGTAGGTAGGCAGGCAAAAAATGATCTGAATAGATCGGTTGGAATAGGAGTAGAACAGAATGGAAAAGAATAGAACAATGTAAAGCAGAAGTAGAACGTAACGGTATAGAATGGAATAGAGTGGAACGCATGAAAACGAAAAGGAGTAGCTCATAATAGAGAGGAAAATTATGTAATCATGTGGAAAGGAACGAATTGGAACAGGGTAGAATGTAATAGAATGGGACAGATAAAATGGAAGGAATAGAAGAGACTGGCAAAGAATAGAATTGCGCATACAATAGATTGGAGTTACCTGTGATGTAGGCTTGGAATGTTGTCAATATCTGGTATCTGACATTCTCGATTTGCTTCGGTTGTTTGAGTTTCGGAAAGTCTGAAATTAATTAATAACCAAATCAATAAGCTAGTTAATTAGTTGACTGAATAAGTAATGGCTTCATGAAATAGGCCTACATGTAACTGACTGGATGATTAGTCGTTTAAAATAATAGAAAATAAAGTAATTGGTGAGATAATAAATGAGCCTCGTCAACAGATTAATTAAATAAAGAATCAAACAATTGTACAGAATGGAACGAAATATAATGGAACGGTATTATAGATCAAAATGTATGGGGTAGAATCAAATAAAAAAAGAACAGAATTATATTAAATGGAATTGTGTAGAATGATAATATCAATATCATCTTAACAATCCTTACCTCATTACAGCAAGAATCATCAAAATGATGGGCTTATTAATTAATTAATTAATAATTTTATTTATTTATTTAATCAATTAATCAATAGCATAATTAACTAGTAAATTTATTAGTAGGCCTAGTTACCCGATGCGATGACTAGTAGTGAGCTCAGCATCGCCTCCTCAATAACATCCAAAGCCAGGGCCGACAGCCGCTGACTCAGCCTGCTCAGCCGCTGGCAGATCAGATCGACCAGCGACCGGCTGTTGGTTCTCAGATGCTTCGACAGATGGCGTCGAATGATGTTTTGTTGGCGTGGAAGCCAGTGACGGGCGGATACGAAGACGAAATTGGACCACTGACCATGGTCGATGATGGTCAACTGGTCAGACGGGTCAAGGATTGTGAAGCCTGGGTAGAGAAAATTAGAGACACCGTCCGGTCACCATTGGAGATGATAAATTAAAATATCATCAAGCTTTTTATCATCATCATAATCGACAACAACATCATTCTCATCATCATAATCAACAACAACAACATCATCATCATCATAATCGACAACAACATCAATATCATCCTCATAATCAACAACAACATCATCATCATAATCGACAACAACATCAATATCATCCTCATAATCAACAACAACATCATCATCATCATCATAATCGACAACAACATCATTATCATCCTCATAATCAACAACAACATCATCATCATCATCATCATAATCAACAACAACATCATTATCATCATCATAACATCATCATAATAAGGTTCTAAGCCTCAACTCGATTGTTTCCATGTCTTCTTGTTTCGCATTGCATTCTTGTCAAAATTATCGCCTTCTCCCACTCTCTCGCTATCTGCCTGTCTGTTTGTCTGTTTGTCTGCTTGTATGTTTGCATATCCATCTGTCTGTATCTTTATCCATCCATCCATCCATTCATCCATCCATCCATTCATCCATCCATCCATCCATCCATCCATCCATGCAAACCTTTTCTTGCCAGCTTTCATGTTTACTCGTTTTTCACGTTATATATTAATCAAAGTCTAGAATATGAGAACGAATGAGCGAAACATACATACACACGCACACACATAATATCATGTGTATAATTAATACATATAATTATATATTCATATATATACATATATTTATATACATAGAAATATACAGAGATAGAGAGAGACAGAGACAGACAGACAGAGACAGACAGACTTAAAGACAGACAGAGCGACTGTGCTTTGTACCTGGACAGCGCAGACAAAAGCTGGTAAACAGGTGTTCGTGTTGACCACGTAGTTCTTCATTTTCTCCATCTTCATCCAACACTGATGAAGAGTCATCACCTGAAGTCGCCATCTCTACCACTCCACCACCCGCCTCCGTATCCTCCCCCTCCTCCTTATTCTTCTCCTTCTCCTCTTCCCTGTTCTCTTTCTTCTCCTCTTTCTCCTCCTCGTCATTATCTGTTGTCATCGGAGTATCATCTTCGGTTTCTTCTCCTTCTTCTTTCCCGCATCTCGGCTGCAGCGACAGAAAAACAGAAGATGCTTTTAGGACGAGGGCGATTGGGATTTATGCCAGAGGCACTGAAAGACATATACAGGGACATATATATATATATATATATATATATATATATATATATATATATATATATATATATGGAGAGAGAGAGAGACAGACAGACAGACAGACAGAAACAGAAACAGAAACAGACACAGAGAGGCAGAAACAAAGAGAGACACAGTGATAGAGACAGACGGAGACAGATATAGAAAGGGACAGACGGAGACAGACAGAGAAAGGGACAGACGGAGACAAACATACAGAGACAGGCAGAGACAGAGACAGAGAGATAGGAGGAGAAACGGAGGAGGGCAAAGAGGACTATCTGAACAGAAAGAAGAACTAATTATTTCCGTGAATTCATTCATTTCACTTTATACTAAGTTCTATTTAATCTAATTCCACTGCAGTTAATTTCAATTCTTTCCATCCAATTAAATTCCAATTTCCAAGACTCTCTCGCATTCCTGCTTCCTAACATCTCCCAGCATGTCTCTCTTCATGCATACTCTCCCTCCCTCCCTTTCTCCTCCATCCTTCCCTCACTCATTCCTTCCCTCACTCCTTCCCTCCCTCCCTACCGGATCCCTCCATCCCAGGCCTTTCTTCCCTTCGTCCTGCATACATTGTGTCGTCAACACTAGAGTAGTAACTTGTGTACCTCGTGTCCAGCCTGGTTGATCGAAGTCTCTCTCCGACGAAGAGGACTTAGGAGACCGCTGAGGTCTTGACGGTAGATGTCGTAAGAGGCGACGATGCAGCTCGTGTTCGTCCAATGAGGTTCAGCGAAGATGCGGTCTCTCGGAGGGAAGCGTGTCATCCTCTGCGACCAGTACTTCCGGTGGAAGTCAACCACTTCCGGTTCGATGAGTCCGGAAGTCACGTGCGCATCCGTAGATGGACACGACATCCGGGATCCTGGAAATTAAACGTATAGCATGCAGAGTTGATCGATGGACTTACTTGCTTATTTCTGGCGCTGTATAATAATTAATTATTGTGGCTCTTTATAAATGAAATCTACCATAATCATAAGCATCATCATCGTCATGTATTGTATTGTATTGTATTGCATTGTATTGTATTCGACCATTTTATATATTTAAAAAAGGCTTCTCACGGCAAAAACCTTTCTGAATCGCTACCAGCGCGATCAACCCTGAAAGAAATGGCAGCTGATTTGATGCGAAAGATGATGGACGACTACCAGAGAGAAAGGTGTAGAGAACTGATGGTGGAAGACCATTCCATAGAGAGAAACCTATACAATGTAAATGATCTGGATTGAGCCATGGCAATTCTTATGCTGGGAACAAAGAGGTCCAACTGAATAGAAGATCTACGAGGACACAGTGAAGTGGTAGAGAGGGAATGAAGCATGTTCTTCCACTTCCTGTAGATATGCTGATCACTGACCATAGCTTTTGGACGTTGAGTCTGGCGACTGTCCAGGATGGTCAGTCTTAACCTCTGTGGTCATCGTCCGCGAGCTTTGTTGGCATCCAGACGACTTCCGGTCAGTGACGTCGTCGACGGTAGAGGAAGTGACGTCATGGAACGATATGATGTCAGGGAAAGATGTGCGGTTTTCTTCTTGAATTCGACGGCGTTTCACGCGATTCGACTTTCTGCATCGAGTGCTGGGTGATGGTCCAGAATCGCGGAACCTCTTTATGGGAACCGGTTCGACGTCTTTGTTCAGAAACGACGCAGGGAACTTGACCTTTGGTGCTCGACCTTGACTCAGGTGATCCATGTCTTCCTCGTGGTTCAGCTGGACGAGTAGGTTTGGACTAGAAGATTGGTGTGATGAAAGGAGACAGCTCTGTCTTCCGAAGGACTCTATTGGGTCCACCGAGCTTTGACTTTTGATCTCTGGATGGTCTTTCCGGTGGATGAGATGTTGACGCGGAATGCGGTCGAAACCTCTGAAGGTTGTTGTTGTGGTGGAATGAAAAGATCTTTTGTTTGATGAGAATGATGAACGATGAGAGCAGACAGCAGAGACATCTTGCGATCGAAGATGACTCGGTTGGTGAGGGTTCGAATCCTGTGGTTGATAAGCTGATTCGACGCTCATGGATGTTACAGCAGAGGTGAGGTTCTGGTGGACTTTTCCAGATGGAAGAAATCCTTCAGAGACTGATCTACTGTGTTTGAAGGTCTCTCTGGGTCGAAATGTGAAGGATTTGTCCAAATTGGAACAGATTTGTGGAGAATGGTTCATTGTTGAACTGTTCATTGTTGAACTTTTCATTGTTGAACTTTTCATTGTTGAACTGTTCATCGTAGAACCGTTTCCTAACGAACCGTTCATCCAAGAACAGTTACTAACAGATCGGCGTAATGAAGAACTGTTCATCACAAAAGAGTTCAACGAAGAACTCCTCACTGAAGAACCATTTGAAGATGAAGAATATTGTTCATATCCATTTGAAAGCGAACCGTTCATTGCAAAACATTGAACCGTTCGTGATAGAACCACACGAACAAGAACCGTTCAGTGAAGAACAACAGTCACCAGCAGAAGCACTTGTAACAAAACCGTTCGCTAATGAACTGTTCAAAGCTGAACTGTTCTCGTTCGGACATCACCTATAGAAGCTTCAACTACTTTTGCAAGGGTTTCTTTCGATACGCTCGGCTGTCTTGGTTGTTTCCATCTACCGACATAGAACAGCTTCCCAAGTCAACGACGCTTGAGACTGAACTTCCTTAGGCGACAGAGTTCGGCAGCAATATTATTATAGGCATTCGTAGAACTGCAACCGACAAAGCCAAAACACAAACATTTTAATGACATGACATTGTGTAGGTTTAGTTCTTGTTAGTTCTAGTGTAACGACAGAAAATTCTAAAGTAGCATCTTGTACATAAAAATGCAACATCGGTACATTCTAATATTCTGAGTTAACATCAAGTAAATTCTAGTGAGATGTCTGTACATTCTGAAGTAAAATTTTGTGTATTTCAAAGTAACGTCTGTATTCTAATGCTCTAATGCAATGTCTTGCAAATTCAAATGAAACGCCTGTAAATTCTAATATAATGACTCGTAAATTCCAATGCAACGGTCAAATACAGAGTCTTGTCAATTCTAACATGAATCTAGTAAAATTCCATCAGGCTTATAATTATTACAGTGTTGAAGTCATACATGTAATATGTCGTATAATTGCAAAAGGCAGCATCTATTTACAAATTAATTAACGCCGAGGTGAAAGCTTTATCCTATGGTGCACATGAGGAAAGCTGCTGCAGTGCTGTCATTAAATAAAGAGTCAGTCTATGGATAAAGCAGACAGACAAGACAGCGTGAGACAAGACAGGTCTGCAGCTGTTGCCAATAAGCCGATCGAAAATCCCTGGATGGCGCTGGAAGCTTATAAATAAGCTAGTCTTCTCTTGACGAGTGTATAATTATAATCGGATTAGAAATGATCATTTCCTACTCTAACTGAACTGTCTTCCTTCTTCAATCAACAATGTCTGGCTATGATATAGAAGCTATAACAATCACGCTAATGCAATAACATCTTCAAAAATTTGCAGGATTTTCACTAGAATTTATATGTTGTTATAGTGAACTTACAGATAATGCACTCGAATTTACAAACTGTTAGGCCTACAACATAATTAATTTTACAGATGCCACACTAACTTACAAGATTGTAATTTTAGACTTAATAGATATTGTGTAACACAAAGGTTTACAGTGTTACAGAATTTACAAGACTTTAGGCAGCAAGAGTTGTGCGTCTCCAAATTGGAATTGAATTACCGCACTGCATGTTCTGTTAAGCTCCATGCAGCGTCTGCTCGGCGTTATCTCTGAGCAAACCCCGACCAGAGATCGAGTGGTTTCCCGTCGCACCTCACTCAGCACGTCAGACTCTTCATGATCGATTTGCGTGAAATATTAAGGAAACACAGTCGTTCTAATCTCCATTGGTTTTCCCTGGAACCCATTCCGACTACCATGGGCGTAACTTTCCCCTGCAAAGTGGTGGTGACTATAATTGCTTTGCTCACAACTCCTTTGCCTTTTCCCCTCGGCTTCCTCACCCCTACCGAGATACGAACTTAGTATAAACTCTGGTGAGAACCCTGCCTCCCTTCCTTCTCCATTCTCACTCGTTTACCCCTTCGTCTCTCTCGCTGGTGCGCCCAACGAACTCTCCACTCACAGATCATTAAGTCAACCTTACCTGTCTTAATAGGATGATATAGGCTAGCCCTAATTATATTGTACGTCACATTCCTCCACGAACCGCACATGCTCCGACAGTGCAAAACGTTTGCTGTCAGTTGCCAACTTTAAATATAATATTATTGTAATCTTCAGAAGTTCAGACAGTTAAATTCTGCCCAAAGAGTATAACGCCTATAGTATACATTCATTCGAGAAATTATAAATTATAATCCAAGAGGCAGTCGACTAGTTTGCTGACCCTCCTCTATAGTCTAAGGCTTCTAAGCCAACTTTGCGGGTTCGGGTACGGAGGTTCCACCAATGCTATTCTCATAGTATGCCTACTAATGATTCAAAAAGGTTGTGTGAACATGCCGCTGCCTCGGAGCCATAACGATGTGTGGTAGAAAATTGCTTCACGTTCCCTCTCCAAGCTTAAAGTGGACAAGGAATCCTTCCTTTTCCTTCTTATATTATAGGATTTACGGCCATGATCATTGATCAGTCAGGTACTGTGGATAGTGAAGACACTGCAAACACTCTCCCTCATGGAACATTGGCGCCATTGCGATGTTAATCACGAATAACCTATAATAATTTTTTAAAGTGGTGGTGACAGTCACCACCACTTTTTGGTCCGGCAAATAAATATTTTTAAAGCATGAAAACATTTGACTGTCTGACGTTATTAGGACTATATGCCATTGCGATGTTAGTCACGGATAGACAAAATGATAGGCTATTCGTGACTAACATCGGAATGGCATTATCCTAATATAAAAATTATGTGAAACAGCCAAATACTTTCATGTTTAAAAATATATATTTGTCGGACCAAAAAGTGGTGGTGACTGTCACCACCACTTTTAAAAGTGGTGGTGACTGGACACCACCGTCACAATAGAAAGTTACGCCTATGCCGACTACAGCCTACTCTACCACTTGGACTGCACTGGATGGACGATAATATAAATGAGGACATTAACTTCACTTGCACCGACTCTGAGAGGAGTTGCACTATGAGCATGACAAATGGCAAATGACAAATGTCAAATGAAAAAATGACAAAATAACAAAAATGACAAAATGACAAATGACAATGGACATATCATGTAGGCCCTATTCTTACGCATCGACACAAAACGGTCGGTTGCAATGCAGCGTGTTGTTCCATCACGTTGTCACAGTTGTCTCGCAATCTTACAACACACAACCCTAAGCCTTTCAACATGTAGAATACATGATTGTGTTAAATTCTCCTACAGCTAGAGCTCGCTCACAGCCTGCTGCCATAAAGTGCTACCAAGATCTCGAGATTTCAAAGCGCGAAGACGCGGGAACTAGATAATTAATTCACACGCGCTTATTCAAAACAGAATCAATAGGCATTGTTTATAGTAGAGAAAAATAAATCAACACAAACAGAACTTGCCTCGTGCTGAATAAATCACAAGAATTATTTTATCCAAACGACAACAAGTCGAGCATATTTTCAACTCAACATCGCCGCTCAACGTCTATAATAAAAATAAAAATTGTTATGAAGCGAGACCACGCTGCATCTTAGTCACACAGAGAGAGACAGAGAACATGAAACTGTTTGGCTGATCTTCGACCATTTAACACGAGACTCGCTAATGATGCCGAGACCCATTTGGTGCAATCGCTGGTGTCGTCCGCTCTCTGTCTGACCACCACAGCGTATACGTCTGACAGATATCACACACGCATGTATGCAGGCGCATACACACAAACAAAGATGAAGAGAGAGGCAGGAACGTGTATGCAGCGAGACGAACAGGCGGGAGCTGCTGTTGTCTTAGCAACGAATAAGAGGACTGCCCGCCCCCCCCCTTGCGCGCCCCACCCCGCCCCTCGGTGATGCGAAAATGAGGCCCAAGACGAGGAAATCTGGTCCACTCGGCCCACGCGAAAAACCTCGCTCATCTCACACGTGCATATTATTATAGGCCTACACAGGCGCTTAGATTCATCGGCGTAATTGTTTTAGATAGAAGATATATAGACGCAAGTGCAACTCTATTTACATACATACACACGCATATACATACATACATACATACATACATACATACATACATACATACATACATACATACATACATACATACATACATACATACATACATACATACATACATACATACATACATACATACATACATACATACATACATACATACATACATACATACATACATACATACATACATACATACATACATACATACATACATACATACATACATACATACATACATACATACATACATACATACATACATACATACATACATACATACATACATACATACATACATACATACATACATACATACATACATACATACATACATACATACATACATACATACATACATACATACATACATACATACATACATACATACATACATACATACATACATACATACATACATACAGGCGCTTAGATTCATCGACATACATACATACATACATACATACACACACACACACACACACACACACACACACACATACATACATACATACATACATACATACATACATACATACATACATACATACATACATACATACATACATACATACATACATACATACATACATACATACATACATACATACATACATACATACATACATACATACATACATACATACATACATACATACATACATACATACATACATACATACATACATACTTTTCCCGTAGCAGTCACTCATTCAATTGAGTAAAGCGGGGAGGAGACCCGACCGACGACTCCAATTGGAGCGTAGACTCGGAACCGACCTGGGCTGGCGAACCAAAGTCCACCGTGCCCACCTTCTCGTGGTGCGACCTGTTAGTAACCTTTCCGTATGGAAGGGTGAACGAACGGGCACGGATGGCAAACGGGGGGAAGGCAATGGCAAACCACCCCTTATCTTCTGCCAAGAAAATAGTCATGGTGTATCTAAGATGCACCAGGGCTTTCGCCAGAGCTCCAGTAGCTGACGGCACCAGGTGACCAGGTGAGTTTGTCATATTTTCTGCCATCAATATGCCTATAGTGTGATGGGCGTGTATAATAGATCAAAACAGGCGTCGTGTGAATTGCTGGCCGACTGGACCAATAAGTTTCGTCCAATTATGACCACAGTTTTCTTTGATGTATTGTAAGCGTGATCAAAGGGCTGTCCAATGTCCATAAATGACGTCACGCAATTTTTGGACGTTTTTGACAACAACCCTCTTTCTCCCTCATCACGCATCCCAAAAAATTTCATATCACATCTTGTGAGGGTGCGTCACATAATTATCGTCACAATTGTGTGACCCCTCCTACCTAAGTGCGTTACGTCATTTATGGACTGTCCCCAAGGCAGAATGGGCGTCGTTCTAAGCAACAATAATCGTATTCAAAGACCGGGTCAATAATAAAGTGGATTAAAATTGGGTGATCGGGGTGAGAGGGGGTTGTTGTCAAAAACTATATGCGTGTAAAAACGTTTATCTTTGTAGTCTTGGTGTTAAAAAGTGGGCGTGGTTTAGAAAAGGGCGCAGTATAGAAAGATGGGCGTGGTCTAGAGAAAAAATTGGCGTGACGCAAACAGTAGGCTGACTGTTGTAAGAAAGCACTGATTGGCTTGGAAATCACTTGGGCGTGGCTAAAAGTGAACTTCAGTCATGAGGCAGCAGAACTAATGTGGGCGTGGTTCACAAGGATAGGCCTAATGGAAATGCAGAATTGAACATTATGAACAAGGCGTGGCACAGATTGATTGGGCGTGGTCTACGCATTGCTAGACTGTTGAGAGTGGGCGTGGTCTAAAAGCGCATGGGCGTCACTGAAAACAAAGGGCGTGATGTAAAAATTACTAACATGACAAATAGACACATAATTATAGATAGGTCTTTGTATTCTATATAATAATTAACATGAAAAAGTGTATAATCAGAAATTACTCTGACTCGGTCTTTGCAAGGTCTTTGCAAGGTGTGGATCGGAGTGGGCGTGGTCTAGAAGTAAACTGGGCGTGGCTGAGAGATTGATTGACGTGGTCAGGGATAAAGTGGGCGTGGTTGAGATGCCTAAGTCATCTTGTTATGATGTTGTGAGATCGTTTGAACTGAGGTCAGACAGAGGTCAGTAGACGGTGTAACAACCGATCTGATGAGGCCCCGCCCACACAACCACCATAATCACCACAGTGGTACTTCCTCGTCAGCTCATAATAATAAAATGTCCGCCAATGGACATTGGACGACTTAAACAAATTACTCACATCCTAATTCTCAGCATCATCATCTTCTTCCTCATCCTTATCATTTTCCTATTATTATGCACACGCCATCCTCCTCAAGTTCTCCCACCGAGACTCACTGATGGAACGACAGATGTATTCACAGACAGATTACGAAAAATGGAGGAACACCAGACATTTGTGTGCGTGCGTGTGTGTGTGTGTGGGTGTGTGGGTGTGTGGGTGTGTGGGTGTGATATGGACACAAAAACAATAAGACAGACGGACGGACGCACGGTAGGACTATATGCTAAAACCGAATTCATTTACAAACTAACAGATTTATCATGTATCATCCCATCATCATCATCATCATCATCATCATCATCATCATCATCATCATCATCATCATCATCATCATCATCATCATCATACATATATATATACAAAAGTAGCAACGACCACAACAACTACAATGAACGATTATAATGATGATGACTACAACGACAATTATCATGCTAACGACGACGACGATGACGACGACACTCATTTTGATGATGAAAACGACGGGAGACGAGAGGTAATGCATGTTTCTACCCTGACCCAGTTCTATCTAGACCGGGTCATGAACTTTGACCGAGCGGACACCAGCTCCACCCAAGGTGTGTCTATAGATCTTGAGCTCCACCTGTCGTCAGGTCTCGACGACGTCTCTTGCCATCGTCAGACGATGTTTTGGCTAATGAGGATGAGAGAGAGAAAAAAAGAGACAAACAGAGAGAGACAGACAGAGAGACAGACAGAGAGACAGACAGAGAGACAGACACAGACAGACACAGACAGTGACAGAGACAGACTGAGACAGACTGACAAAGACAGAGACAGACAGAGACAAAGACAGAGAGAGAGACAGAGAGAAAGAGACAGAGACAGACAGAGAGACAGAGACAGAGAGACAGCGTGTGACCTCAATGAAGAGACGAAAGGTCAGAGGAATTATTCCACGAAAATTATCAATGATGTTACATCGAATAGACAGACATACATTATACATACATACATACATACATACATACATACATACATACATACATACATACATACATACATACATACATACATACATACATACATACATACATACATACATACATACATACATACATACATACATACATACATACATACATACATACATACATACATACATACATACATACATACATACATACATACATACATACATACATACATACATACATACATACATACATACATACATACATACATACATACATACATACATACATACATACATACATACATACACACACACACACACACACACACACACACACACACACACATACATACATACATACATACATACATACATACATACATACATACATACATATATATACATATAATATTATATACAGACGGATAGACAGATAGTTCTTCTCTCGATGTAAGGTGGAGTCTTGTTATGTCCATATTTACATTGTCCATCTATCCATCCAATCCATTCATCCATCAATCATTCCTTTGTTTTGCCATTCTTCCATTCTTGTTGTAAACACTACAACTACAAACACCACACGTCCATTGCTCCAAAAAGAACAATACACGCAAAGATTTCCCATCAACACCATCACTCTTTGTTTAGTGTGTTAGGTTCCATTCAACAATGACTTCATGTATACATCTGACCGAACCTTATATCGATCCGGTGAATCGCGCGATCACGAAACCTGCTTTCTGCACCAACCCCCAATGCTTATTGATTGCTCAACCACTCGTCATGTTGTCACAAACAGAACTCTAAAAGCTGTCATGATTGTTTTGAAAAACAAGAGTTCAATATCCCTCGTGTTAAACGGACCGATTTGAATGTATGTCCTACTTTAAATGTGACTCGTGGAGAGTCGTATATAGCGCATCAACGGGGCAGCATACAGTAGGCCTACTCTAGAGAAGTAGCTTCCCACCACAAGGTAATGTTGAGCTTTCTCGGTCGCTGGCCCTGCCACCTGGAACGGGCTTCCAGACTGTTCTAGTGGCACTTCGTGACTTCACCGTGTGTCCTGGGTCGCTCCACCATGTTCTTCTCTAGCCTTAAACTGTCGTATTTAGCCGAAATTGGGTCGGGAGCGCTTCTGAGTAGTTAGTCTTGAAGAGGCGCTATATAATTGCTCTAAATAAATTGAGGAGTATATAATATATATATATATGCAATTTATCGGCATTTACAAATAATTGCAATTAAACAATCTCTTTCAAAAACATGCCACATCTTATCTTGATTAAGCCGACTGTTACAAATATAATCACAACATTTCTTAGAGCGCAATATAAACTTAACTCGTTGAATGCAGTTGTCGACCAAAACCTGGGACACAAGCGATGGCTAATTGGCTATTAATTAATTTTACTAATAACTAATAATAAATCTATCCAGTAAATCACTCATAAAATGGTCCTTAAGTTTACTAGGACTCGGTTCAGCTCAGTGCATTGCCTCGATAATGTAAACAGACTCAGGCGATAGCTTTCAAAACAAACACCCTCCACCACCATTCTTTGAACCGGACTTACGTAATAGCTGCTGTACAGCGTGTTCAAATAATATCAAAAGCCAAATCAATGTCCAGAAATTATATAAATTTTATTCCTATAGGCCTATATCTAAATCGAACATTTATTATTTCGAAGAACGACCTGTTTACAAATCTTTTTCGCGAGAAATAAAAACATGGGGAAGAGTAATTTTTAGGCCCCTACTCTTTGCTGGGCGGCGCGTTTTCGAATCAACATGATCATTCACGAACAAATAATACGAGCGGGTCGATCAATACCCACGACAATAAAAGCGAACGTTTTTTTTTTATTTGAGCGGTCTGTGTTTGCGTCTATTCGTCTAAGTAGGCCGGGGATTATAGCATAGGACGCAGCCGAAGAGTACCGCGTGTGCTGAAAATAATCTCCCTCATTCAAGACCAATGTCCGGTCGTTTAACTGTTCAGGGAGGGAGGAGGAGGAGTGGGGGAGGGAGTGAGAGAGAGGGGGTGAGTGATCGGGAAAGGGCAAGCTGTTGTTTACCTCTGGTTATAATGGTAGCGCGGTTCGTAGGAATGTGGTCGTGTTGTTATGGTTCATGCGCAGATACTTTGAGTGGGTCATTAAAAATGCGCTTCATGAGCGTTTTGATTTCTATTCAGCACTACTATGCATCGTTGCATTGTGGCCCAAAAGTGCAGTTGCACTTTACAAGCATCGATTTCATTAACGACATCATCGGCTTGTTTATAAACACTGCTTGGTCGTGGTGGTGGTAGTGGTGGTGTTGGTTTTGGTGGTGGTGTTGGTGGTGGTTTTGGTGGTGGTGTTGGTTTTGGTGGTGGTGGTGTTGGTGGTTTTGGTCGTGGTGGTGGTGTTGGTGGTGGTGTTGGTTTTGGTGGTGGTGTTGGTGGTGGTTTTGGTGGTGGTGTTGGTTTTGGTGGTGTTGGTTTTGGTGGTGGTGTTGGTGGTGGTTTTGGTGGTGGTGTTGGTTTTGGCGGTGGTGGTGTTGGTGGTTTTGGTCGTGGTGGTGGTGTTGGTTTTGGTGGGGGTGTTGGTGGTGGTTTTGGTGGTGGTGTTGATTTTGGTGGTGGTGGTGTTGGTGGTTTTGGTCGTGGTGGTGGTGTTGGTGGTGGTGTTGGTTTTGGTGGTGGTGGTGGTGTTGGTGGTTTTGGTCGTGGTGGTGGTGTTGGTTTTGGTGGTGGTGTTGGTGGTGGTTTGGTGGTGGTGTTGGTTTTGGTGGTGTTGGTTTTGGTGGTGGTGGTGGTGGTGGTGGTGTTGGTTTTGGAGGTGGTGGTGGTGTTGGTTTTGGTGGTGGTGGTGGTGATGGTTTTGGTGGTGGTGGTGATGGTGGTGTTGGTTTTGGTGGTGGTGGTGTTGGTTTTGGTGGTGGTGGTGGTGTTGGTTTTGGTGGTGGTGGTGGTGTTGGTTTTGGTGGTGGTGGTGGTCTTGGTTTTGGTGGTGGTGTTGTTGGTTTTGGTGGTGGTGTTGGTTTTGGAGGTGGTGGTGTTGGTTTTGGTGGTGGTGGTGGTGCATGGTGGTGTGGTAGTGGTGGTGTGGTGGTGGTAGTATAGTAATGATGTATTGGTGGTGGTGGTGGTGGTGGTGGTGGTGGTGGTGGTGGTGGTATGGTAGTGGTGGTGTGGTGGTGGTAGTATAGTAATGATGTATTGGTGGTGGTGGTGGTGGTGGTGGTGGTGGTGGTGGTGGTGGTGGTGGTGGTGGTAATGGTGGTGATGGTAGAGGTGATAGAGGTGCTGATGGCGGTGGTAGTGAAGGTGGTAATTTCGGTGATATTTGTGATTTCTGAATACGTCAGCATTTGTCAATTAAAATCTTTATTTTCCACGATGACCATACATTGTCCTATATTAAAACTCTTTATGTATTCGTGCATATACAATTATATATTATATATTAAATACAATTATACATACATATATATTTATATATATATATATCTGTGTGTGCACGCTTGTCTGCGAACATTTATATAGCGCATGATTGTCTCACATAAAATAATATGATGCAACATCAAAAGCATCAGGGTTAAGCTCTAATAATGATCGCAATTTTCTTTCGTCTATTCCTGATACAACAAATCTCGCTAAGATCTCGCTTAGACCGAATTTAGAATATTCGATTTCTAAACTAAGTTTAGACCGCAATTACCCAGAAGGCAAATCGTCTCAAAGACGAGTAAACAACTTTTCGACGACAACCATGACGACGACGACGATGACGACGACGATAACGACGACGACGACGACGACGGTGATGGGTTCGGAAAAGCTGTCTAAGGCTCAGCTCAGATGTGTTCGGATTTGTTCGGATTTGTTCGGATTTGTTCGGATATGTTCGGATGAGTTCGGATGCGCTAAGCTACTTTTCCTCGTTAATGATTTCTGCAATAATATGAAATGACCATACGATATTAAGAGGTCGTGCGCACCTTACCTTGATTAATTAAGATGGCCGCTACTTTCCCAGTTTGCGTCAAAGTCTATTGTAATTGAAGATTCAAAGCTATAAACACAATACAACAAACAATTTTTGGATTTGCTTAGATTATTTCGGATTTTTTTATGCGTTCGGATCTGTCTCTGGGCGTTCGGATTTGTTCGTATTTGTTCGGCTGCGTTCGGATATGTTCGGATGCGTTCTGATTCGTTCGGGTGCATCGCCCTGGGTTGAATGAACTGATCAACAAATGGAGTTGAATGTATCAATGCTTAGTGACGTTGGTCGAACACAGGTGGCGCTAATTACTCACCATTGTCTACGAAAGACATAATATAGTGAAGGTTCAGTTAAATCCGTGCAAACAAAATAACAACGACGACGACGAATTAGACATCGTTTTATCCGAAGAAAAAGAAGAGGGATAGGAAGAGAGACACAGACAGACAGACACAGACAAACATAAAAAGACATAAACAGACACAGACGGACATAGAAAGATACAGACAGACTCAAAGAAAATCTTTTTCTCCTCCTTCTTATCGTCTCTTCTTCTTCTCGTCCTCACTCTCATCCATAATCTCCTACTCCTCATTCTCCTTCTTCTCCTCTCCACCACCTCTCTAATCTCCTCCGCCTTCTCCTCCTCCTCACCCTTCTCCTCCTCCTTCTCCACCTTCTTCTCCTCCTCTTCCTCCGCCTTCTCCTCCTCTTTCTCCACCTCCTTCTCCTCCTTCTCTTCCTCCTTCTCCACCTCCTTATCCTCCGGCTTCTCCTCCTCCTCTTCACCCTTCTCCTCATCCTCATCTTCTCTACAGTATTGAATAAATATTCTTCTCCACTACTCCACCACTCCATCTCTTCCTACTGCCTTTCCTCCTCCTCCTCCTCCTTCTCTTCCACTACCGCTTCTTCCATCTATTCATCCTCTTCCACATTATTTGTATCTCATCATATTCCATCCACCCTCCCCTCTGCTCCATCTCCTCTCCCCCAACTGAACTGCCTCACGATAAACTCTCTTCCATCAATCTAAAGAAACAGGTTTGGCCTATAAACTGTAGTTTTTATATAATTATATAACGTTTATATCAATGCACTGATTATATATATATATATGAACTACAGTTATATATATATACATGTATATATATACATGTATATTTGTCTGCACAAAGTGGACCGCTGATCTTTGGGAGGCAGGAATGAAATGACAACAATACATGACTAATGCATTAATTATCTCTCTCTCTCTTTTGCTGTCTGTCTGTCTGTCTGTCTGTCTGTGTCTGTCTGTCTGTCTGTCTGTCTGTCTGTCTGTCTGTCTGTCTGTCTGTCTGTCTGTCTGTCTGTCTGTCTGTCTGTCTGTCTGTCTGTCTGTCTGTCTCTCTCTCTCTCTTGCTGTCTCTGTCTGTCTGTCTGTCTTTCTGTCTGTCTGTCTGTGTCTGTCTGTCCGTCTGTCTGTGTCTGTCTGTCTGTCTGTCTGTGTCTGTCTGTCCGTCTGTCTGTGTCTGTCTGTCTGTCTGTCTGTCTGTCTGTCTGTCTGTCTGTCTGTCTGTCTGTCTGTCTGTCTGTCTGTCTGTCTGTCTGTCTGTCTGTCTGTCTGTCTGTGTCTATGTTAGTGTCTCTGAGTCTGTGTCTGTCACTGTATCTGTCTCTGTCTTTGTCTCTATCTCTGTTTATCTGCCTCTGTATTTTTCTGTGTCTGTATGTCTGTCTGTCTGTCTGCCTGTCTGTCTGTCTGTCTGTTTGCCTGTCTGTATGCCTGTCTGTATGCCTGTGTGTCTCGCCCTCCCTCCCTATCTCCGCATTTACAATGTATAAGCGCACGCAATCTAACGTATTAAGGAGGGCGCCTCACACGGATTTTCTGGTTTTGGCTTCGAACTGGTTCAGAGAGACATCGCCCTATATATCCAATTGGCACAACATTAGTCGCTACTAATAATAATTGTCGATATCGGTTCACAGTGCAAACGCATAATAAATAATATATGTAGGCCTAATTATGTAAAAATGTGTGCGTAGGCCTATTATGCATTTGTTCATTGGCATGCCTAATTTATAGTTGTGTGTGTCCGTGTGTGTGTTCGTGTGTGTGTATGTCTGTGTGTGTCTTTCTATGTGTGTGTGTGCCTATGTTTGTTTGTATGTCTGTGTGTGTGTTTGTTTGTGTGTGTGTGTGGGTCTGTGTCTGTGTGTATGTCTGTGTGTGTGTTTGTTTGTGTGTGTGTGTGTGTGTGTCTTTGTTTGTGTGTCTGTGTGTGTCTCTCTGTGTCTGTGTGTGTGTATGCAATAGAGATAGTGAGACCTATGTGTTGTTTTTGTTTGGCGGTGGAACTCGATGTCCGGACATTGAACTCACGCTGACAACGATCCTTATAATTCTGGACCTATTGACTCTTTGTCTCTCTGTCTCTGCCTCTGTCTGTATGTCTGTCTCTTTGTACAAAATCTCTCGTAATTATTTTGATCAACAAAGGAAAATTGTCATTAGGCCCTATAATTTTTATTCATTCTCGTAATAGCAGTAATGGAATTAGCATATTTTTCTATTATTGGCATTTCCATTGCCGACTATAGCTATTATAGAGCAAGTAATCTTCTCTTCCTCCATCATCCACTCCTTGAGTATCACCCACTCCGACAATCCGTCTTTCCAGGCCAACCTTCTGCTCTTCCTCCCTGCCCCATAACCCATCACCCTCCCTCCTCATCCTCCTCCTCCTCCTTATCCTCCTCCTCCTCTCCTCCTCCTCCTCCTCCTCCTCCTCCTCCTCCTCCTCCTCCTCCTCCTCCTCCTCCTCCTCCTCCTCCTCCTCCTCCTCCTCCTCCTCCTTATCCTCCTCCTCCTGTTCATTCTCATTTCCCCCCAAACTGTTTGCCACACCATTTCCATTTAATCGCCCCACTCGAAATCACTCAACGGGAAACAGAAGTCGACTTCAATCGCCACCGCCCCTCCCCTCCCTCCCTCCCCACCCACCCACACTCCCCCTACCGACCCACCCTTCCACCCCTCTCCCTCAGTTCGACGAAGTTCAATGGTCTATTAATAATACTTAAAACTGGTCCAGTTTCGCCCCCGACTCTGTCTCTGTTTCTGTCTGTCTCTCTGTGTCACTGTCTGTCCGTCTGTCTGTCTGCCTGCCTGTCTGTCTCTCTCTCTATGTATATGCCACTATCTGCCTCTTTCTCTGTCTGTCTGTCTGTCTGTCTGTCTGTCTGTCTGTCTGTCTGTCTGTTTGTCTGTGTGTCTGTCTGTTTGTTTGTCTGTCTGTCTGTCTGTTTGTCTGTCTGTTTGTCTGTCTGTCTGTCTGTTTGTCTGTCTGTCTGTTTGTCTGTGTGTTTGTCTGTCTGTCTGTCTGTCTGTGTGTTTGTCTGTCTGTTTCCTCCTCATTCTTTCTGCTATTTTTCTGTAAAGATAAGTCGACGTAAGAATTATTATTGTGACGTATAAACGACAGTGCGAACAATATTTCAGACAAAAAATAACAAAAAATTACCTACTCTATAAATAATTACCGGCGCAAAATCTATGACGCTATACATTATTATGCATGACATGTATGAATTGTGGTAGGTGATTTTTTCTGATAATCATGCATCCATCCATCCATCAATCCAATCATCCATTCAATCATCCATATATCCATCCATCCATCCATCCATCCATCTATCCATGTGAAACATGGTCTGCATTGTGACGGGTGTTGGTCTAACCATTAACCATTCAGTCTGTTTATTTACATTTCCACACAACCTCCATTCCTCCGTCCATCCATCCGTCCGTGTCTATATGTCTCTCTTTCCCTCTTCCTCTCCTCGTATCTCTCCCTCCCTCTCTCTCTCTCTCTCTCTCTCTCCGTCCTACTCTCTCCGTTGCAGGGTCGACGACCCAACGGACAACGCTTCCTTCCATCGGATCCCAATTCCGCCTCCTTTTCCTCCACCTCCTCCCTTTCCCCCCACCTCCTCCTCCCTCCTCCTCTTCCTCCTCCTCCTCCTCTTTATCCTCCTTCTCCTCCTTCTCCTCCTCCTCCTGGTGCCATGGTGTGAGTGCCTGTCTCGCCCGCTCCCCCTCGCCGGTGATAGGAGTCAATGCAAGGTTCTTTGTGTGTGTATAGATCTTGGAGTCAATGGATGTTTGTGCTGTGCTTCGAAGAAGGCAACTGTACGGCTAGGAAGAAGTGGCACGAGTCAGAGAACATTGACCTCACGAAGTCACCTTTAACCTGACCTCCTTTTAAACAGGTCACAAGCGGATAAATTGTGTCGTTTGTAGCATAGGATTGTTTTCATTTGCAAGACAAGAGTATCTGCTATGGGTTCATGTTAAAGCATGTACTTGTTTCTACGTATGTCTTGTATGTATTTCTTGTATGTATGTCTTGTATGTATTGTATATATGGCTTGTATGCATTTCTTGTATTGTTATGTCTTGTATGTATGTCTTGTATGTATGTCTTGTATGTATGTCTTGTATGTATGTCTTGTATGTATGTCTTGTATGTATGTCTTGTATGTATGTCTTGTATGTATGTCTTGTATGTATGTCTTGTATGTATGTCTTGTATGTATGTCTTGTATGTATGTCTTGTATGTATGTCTTGTATGTATGTCTTGTATGTATGTCTTGTATGTATGTCTTGTATGTATGTCTTGTATGTATGTCTTGTATGTATGTCTTGTATGTATGTCTTGTATGTATGTCTTGTATGTATGTCTTGTATGTATGTCTTGTATGTATGTCTTGTATGTATGTCTTGTATGTATGTCTTGTATGTATGTCTTGTATGTATGTCTTGTATGTATGTCTTGTATGTATGTCTTGTATGTATGTCTTGTATGTATGTCTTGTATGTATGTCTTGTATGTATGTCTTGTATGTATGTCTTGTATATATGTTTGTATATATGTATGTCTTGTATGTATGTCTTGTATGTATGTCTTGTATGTATGTCTTGTATGTATGTCTTGTATGTATGTCTTGTATGTATGTCTTGTATGTATGTCTTGTATGTATGTCTTGTATGTATGTCTTGTATGTATGTCTTGTATGTATGTCTTGTATGTATGTCTTGTATGTATGTCTTGTATGTATGTCTTGTATGTATGTCTTGTATGTCTTGTATGTATGTCTTGTATGTATGTCTTGTATGTATGTCTTGTATGTATTTCTTGTATGTATTTCTTGTATGTCTTGTATGTATGTCTTGCATGTATGTCTTGTATGTATGTCTTGTATGTATGTATTTCTTGTATGTATTTCTTGTATGTCTTGTATGTATGTTTTGCATGTATATCTTGTATGTATGTATTTCTTGTATGTATTTCTTGTATGTCTTGTATGTATGTCTTGCATGTATGTCTTGTATGTATGTCTTGTATGTATGTCTTGTATGTATGTATTTCTTGTATGTATTTCTTGTATGTCTTGTATGTATGTTTTGCATGTATATCTTGTATGTATTTCTTGTATGTATTTCTTGTATGTCTTGTATGTATGTCTTGCATGTATGTCTTGCATGTATGTCTTGTATGTATGTCTTGTATGTATGTCTTGTATGTATGTCTTGTATATATGTATGTCTTGTATGTATGTCTTGTATGTATGTCTTGTATATATGTTTGTATATATGTATGTCTTGTATGTATGTCTTGTATGTATGTCTTGTATATATGTTTGTATATATGTATGTCTTGTATGTATGTCTTGTATGTATGTCTTGTATATATGTTTGTATATATGTATGTCTTGTATGTATGTCTTGTATGTATGTCTTGTATGTATGTCTTGTATGTATGTCTTGTATGTATGTCTTGTATATATGTTTGTATATATGTATGTCTTGTATGTGGGAAGATAAGACGACGAGGGAGAGGATTGGCCACCCGTTCTTCTTTCATATTATATGCTGAGGTTAAGAATATGAAGTCGCTAGCACTGCATAGCCATGGATGTTTCACGGATCAATCAATCAATCAATGGATCAATCAATCAAATCGAAGCAATCATTCAGTAATCAGTCAGTCAATCAATCAATCAATCAATAAATTAATCAATCAATTAATCGTCTTGTATGTATGTCTTGTATATATGTATGTCTTGTATGTATGTCTTGTATATATGTTCGCCTCTGAGTAGATATCTTGAAGAGGCGCTATATAAATTCTCAGAATGAATGAATGAATGAATGAATCGATCAAACAATCAAGCAATCGATCGATCAAATTATTCAGTCAGTCAGTCAGTCAGTCAGTCAGTCAGTCAGTCAGTCAGTCAGTCAGTCAGTCAGTCAGTCAGTCAGTCAGTCAGTCAGTCAGTCAGTCAGTCAGTCAGTCAGTCAGTCAGTCAGTCAGTCAGTCAGTCAGTCAGTCAGTCAGTCAGTCAGTCAGTCAGTCAGTCAGTCAGTCAGTCAGTCAGTCAGTCAGTCAGTCAGTCAGTCAGTCAGTCATGTAAATTTTGTGGGACCAACCGATTATTTTACAGTTTTTAAATTGCAAGTCACAATAGTCAGAGGAGAAGAAGGCCACAGGGACCTATGCCATCAAGAGATGGCTGGCGTATTGGATCACACATTGGCACAAAGCGCTCGGAAATCAGCAAAGCTGAGTTCGATTCCGAAGCCCGCCGTTACGTTAGTGGAGACATGCTTTGTAGGCTGATATTGGCGCCGTTGTATTGCAGACTCTGTTGTGTTAGTAGCAGTGGTGTAGTGGAGGGGGGACGCGGGGGAACGCCGTTCCCCCACTTCATTTTTTAGGACTACACCACTGGTTAGTAGTTAAGATTGATGCTAATTAAGATAACTGATCTATTGTATGAATAACTATCTATTGTAACCGGATTGTTTGAATAAAGGAAACTTATTATTATTAGGCTGAGCAAATGAAGTGACCACCAACAACAACACCTCATAATTATATTCGCTATCGCCGTGGCTCTCGTGAGTTGACTAAGAGGAGGAGGACTGGTGACTGGTCCAGGCCCCACTTCCGTCTTCTGAATAATTTCAGGAAGAGACTCGAGTCTTCCCAAGGGAAAATTACAGAAACAGAAGAAAATCGGCCTAGAAAAGACGGATATGAACTTGGACCCATTCCACATTGACTTCCACCCTCCCTTCCTCCCTACCTCCACCACCATATCAAGTTCAGCCCACCCCCACCCCCGGTTCGTATTACCCGGGGCTAAAGTTGCAGAGTTCCTCGTTAGGGTCAGCCGTGACGACCCCCACGTGACCTTTGAAAACTGGGTTAATTGGAGTTCTGGCTCTGGGAGAAAGCGTGTGTGGGGGTGGGTGGGGGTTAGAAACACCGGGTGTAGTAGCGATCATGGAGTTGTATCGTGGACTAGATTCAGGGTGCGTAGGTCACTGTGTGGTGACCTCTATGCTAAATAACCTTTCCAGAACAACTGCCATTAGGAGATTGAGAGAGCGAAATCTGGGCCAGGCAGCGAGACACACAGAGAGAGACACACAGAGAGAGAGACACAGAGAGACACACAGAGAGACACAGAGACACACCCACACCAACACACAGACATAGACCGACCTTTACCCTTTTGATTGACAGGTGTAGAACCTTGGTCCACTGTCCAAGAACCAGGTCGGCTTCGTTTTCAATGAACGGCTTCGATGTAGCCGCGGGGGCTACACGTGGATACACGTGTATTGGTAGGTATTCAGACGAACAGGTAGACACACACACATGATCAAAGGGAGAAAGGTGGGTTAATTAGCGACACCCGTTTCGACGAGATTCATTTTAGGTTTACATACGCAAGAAAGCGGATATGCAGCTGCCTATCAGATATCTCGGTCGCCTGTCTGTCTGCGTGTCTGTCTGTCTGTCTGGTGTCTGTCTTTCTCTTTGTCTGTCTGTCTCTTTGTCTGTCTGTCGTTCTGGGTGTTTCTGTCTGTCTGGGTGTGTCTGTCTGTCTGTCTCTCTGGGTGCTTCTGTCTGTCTGGGTGTGTCGTGTCTGTCTGTCTGGGTGTGTCTGTCTGTCTGTGCCTGTCTCTCTCTGTGTCTGTCTGGGTGTGTCTGTCTGTCTGTGCCTGTCTCTCTCTGTGTCTGTCTGGGTATGTATGCCTGTCTTCTTTCTTTTTTTGTCTGGTTGTGTCTGCCTGCATGCGTGTCTGTCTAGTCTGTCTCTGCGTTTGTATGTGCACTTGTGAGTCGGTCTCCTCCTTTCTTTCAGACGGTCAGTTGGTTTGACATCTTATGGTCACTCGTGTCCGGCTCTGACCATAATAACCCGATGAAGTCCATTCTTTCTATGTCTCATTAATTTATTAAACTTAAGGCAACTGAAGAAGGGTGCACGTCATGGCAACGCAGGGTATTCAATGGTATAGCTTAGTTACCACGAAGAAGAAGAAGAAGAAGAAGAAGATGATGATGATGATGATGATGATGATGATGATGATGACGACGACGACGATGATGACGACGACGACGACGATATGGTGGTGGTGGTGGTGATGACGACGATAGTGGTGGTGGACACTGGTGGTTGTGATGATGATGATGATGACGACGACGATAATGATGACAACAATGACGATGATGACGACGACGACGATGATGATGATGATGATGACTACGGTGATAACGATGAGGGCCGTCCATCTGGAATGACATAATTTCAAAGCTGCGTTTCAATCTCGTCAAACAAACTTTGTTCCATAAATAAATCTATTAAAGACTTTATCCTTTAGCCGTTGCTGTGCTGGGAGCGCTTCTGAGTAGACATAAATTTAGATATTATTTACAAATTGTACTTTCTGGAAACTATCCTAACGAACAAGCCTGCGTTGCGTGTAATCTACCGCCACCTTGCGAATATCATGGCGTCACGTTTGCTGTGTTAGTCGCTAGATGGAAACGCCTCTCCAGTCAACCAAACGACACTCAGATATTTAACGTATATTAAAAGATAATATTTTAAAGTTAAAAATAAGATGAAAGTCAACAGTTCTGGAAAGTCGCAGATAGCGGTAAATAAACTTTCTCAATGTAGCTATGAGTTTTTGTATACATTAAATAAATCGGACCTAATGTCTCTTGTTAAATTGTTAATTTTAATTCTTATATTTTTGTCCTTTATAATGAAAGCAATTTCTGGTTAAGTGTTTAAAGTTAAACGCTGGCGGTTTTGGTATAATTATTTCATAGATTAGATAATCAGACTAGCACGGTCCTTGAACGAATAACAAATATTAATTAAAAATTTAACTGGGTCAAGGCCATAAAAATTTATCACAGTTCCATCATGTGGTTCCATTTAATTATAAAATCGAGAGCATTTACATTAATTACATTCATGACGCAAAAAGCCTTTGAAACATTTCAAAAACAACTGCGCCTGTTTGAAGTGTTTTTTGCATTTTGCCATTAATAATGTATTTCAAATTAATTGTCAATATTATCAACAAATAAACGAAAATGACATTCAGTAAAGACATTGCGTAATTGAGAACAGCAACATCCCTAAGTGACAGCGCATTCGCCAGATGGCGTAACCGTAACGCAACGTCCAGGCACCTTCTGCCACCTATCGAATCGATGGAAAACTGATAGCACAGGAGGCAGTGAGACAGACTACGATCATGTCTCGTGGTGTCGTACAAGCAACAGTTTATAATTATCGCATTGACGAAACATTTCCGCTCGTGCATCGCATTATCGACGAAAACGTCAACTTCTCTTCGCATTTCGTAGCTAAAACGACGGAGATTCGCGCGAAGGACAGCGCAGAGGAGAATGCGACCAACGGCACACCGTGCCTCATGAATATTCACGAGCCACGCTGAGTATTATGCAAATCATGACGTCACCCGGCGGTGGCGGCAGAGATGCCAACGTGCGGCTGTGAGTGCGCGCTGGGCCATTGTAAAGACGGAGGGAGCGGTGGCGGCGGCGAGCAGCCAGCCAAGCCAGAGCATCGTTGGCCCTTTGGTCCGCGAGTACTGTTGTGTTCTAGTAATTATTATTGCAAATCGACAATTAATCGCCAAAAGAAATGACCAGCTCCGCGGAAATTCAGGTAAACTTGCGACGAATGTTTTCGGCCGAACACGGATTCGGTCAGCCTTTCGCTTTCGACCGATTTATCGCGAAGAGGACGAATTGTACTATTGCAAAGTTTATCGCCAACAATATACATACATAATAGGGCCAGGCGAGTATATAATCATATGCGAGCGTGGCGGCCGCCTTAGCGGTGGCCGGGGCGGGCGGGCGGGCGGGCGGGTGGCCGGGGCGGGCGGGCTGGAGGGAGGGTGGGTGTTGTCAGAGGCCGAGTTGGAGGGAGGGTGGGTGCGACTCGGTCAATGAGCCGATGTGGCCTATTCTGGAATATTGTTTTATGCATGCGTGTGTGTGTTTGTCGGATGAGTTTGCGTGTGCTTCTAAGAGAAAGAGAGAGAGGGAGAGTGTGCGGAATATTTTAAACTCCGGCTGAGAGAGAGAGACTTGGAGCTGCAGCCGGGCACGAAGGCTACACCGCTCCATCGGCGGCTGCTCGCACAGGTAGCGGCTGAGCGGCGGCCCCGTTGCCCCCTCCCTCCCTGGCGGTACCGCAGCAGCTGCCCCGAATGGCTTTGGACGGCTGTGATTTGGTTCTTGAGACCCGGTTGGGCTGCGGAGATTAGTTTGTTATCGGTGATGTGAACGAAGTTTCTTGGACGGTTTATTGGTCCGTTTGAGACTGAGGGAAAGGTTGCGGGTCCAAGATGATGCGAGAGGGCTGGCAGAAAATAAAACAATAACACCAGTTGTCAGAAGATATTGCACTTCCTACTGTAATAGTAATAGTAATTGTTGTTTTCTGTTTGTTTTTGTAACAATTATTGTTGCAATTCTTATTATTTTATGGCGTCCTGGTGGTCGAAATTTGCAATGTTGATACTTTGCTCAGTTGTTAAATTGTGGGCCTCTGTGCTGTATTGAAATGTGTCGTATTAAGTAGACCATCTTCAAACGACACAATGGGCGCCCGCAAAAATTTTTGGTGGGAGGGGGCAAACACGGCCACAGTTACTAATTTATCAAGAGCTTGGATTTGACGAGGGCCTATGACAACAGAGGAAAACATTGTTTGGCATATTACAGCAAAAGCTATAGAGATGCAAAGCAAGAAATTAAGTGCATGGATAATTTTAATAATGGTGTCTAAATTAAATTTAACGTAGTATAGGTTTGTGTATCATTAGAATTTTAGTGCAAAGAAATCAGTTAAAAACTGAAAAGTAGTAGTAAAAATTAGGTGTCGATTTTCCGGGATAAGTGGGCGTCCAGGGATGGCGCACGAATAAACGCACTTTACACACGTACATGCCTTGTCATGTTGGTCCTTTTAAAATTCAGAAATTGTCAGTTTCTTATATTCATAGCCCCGTTTTTTGGTTTCTACCTGAGCTTGCTAAGGTATTTCACATAATTTTCACATAATTTTAACAAAAATATTGACTTTAATAGTGGTGTCTAAATTAATTTAAATTAAACAGCCTTTAATCACCGCAAGATTTTAAGAAGTTCTTTTTTTTATCAGTGTTACTTATCGCGGGAAGGTTTTGCGTGAGCAGACTTTTATATAAATTGGAATGATTAAAAGAACTTTACGTGATTAGAAGTTTAATCGATGAAAGTGATTCTTTACTTAAACAGAAGTTATATTAATGAGACGAACTCTTGCGTAAATAGAAGTTATTTTCGCGTGCATAAAAGTTGGATTAATTACAACAAGAATTATTATGGACATTGGGAAATTGCATGTAAGGACACAAGCCATACATTATTATCGCTACTACAGTAACGAACCTGAGTAACAACACACTTACATTATTTTAAGACTTATTAAAAGTTTGCGGTGAATTTAAAACATGCACCAGCAATGTGAATACATTAGAGAAACAGATTTTTGCACTTGCGGCCATCGATATTTATATTTACGTAGTGTATCCGCTCACGCCCCGAGCGTGAGCGTAAACCATGTGCTGAAATTCACGCCCGTAACATTATTGGTTAGAGCCTCTCACGTGACGCCCCTCTCTAGCGGAGGGCAAAGTGGAAGAGGCCAAGACCGTAGGGGAGGAGGTTGTCCAGTTTAGTTTATGACCATCCCTTTTTAAGCTATCAAGAACACGTGTGGGTCGGCAGGCTCTGAAGATTTTAGACGAATTGCAATGTAAAACGTTTAAAATTTCTTACAAATGACCTTACGTATGGAGGAACATTTTGCACAGGTAATTATGTCTCACTATAGCGCTCTTTATCGTTAAATTGAAGCATGGTTATAACATAGAAGACGTAGGTGTGGTTCGCGTATAGGGTATAAGGTTTCGCGTGAGGGTCGGTTAGGGTTAGTGTTAGGGTTAGTGTCGTCATTAGATTCTTAAGATTTTTGCGTCGTGAGGGTCGGTTAGGGTTAGTGTTAGGGTTAGTGTCGTCATTAGATTCTTAAGATTTTTGCGTCGTGAGGGTCGGTTAGGGTTAGTGTCGTCATTAGATTCTTAAGATTTTTCCGTTGGTTCTTTAGCAGTTGTTGGCCAAGCTAATAGCCTACAGGTTGACCAATAACTCCTAACATCAACTACCTTTCCCCCCTATGGTCTTCGCCTCTTCCACATTGTATTCCCCTAACCGGCGGCTTCCCCTTTCACGTGCGCAACATCACGTGACATACAATGACCAATTGCGAAGCGGGCGTTATTCTAATTCAGTGTATAGCCTCACGTCGGGCGTGAGCGGATCCACGACCTTATATTTAAAGCCTTGACTTTTTTAAATCGCAAAGCCACCATTTTTTAAAAGTAACATCGAAGCTGAAGAAGTGGTCTGATGCTTTGTTGTTTAGTTTCACAATAATTATTTCGGTGTTGTGATTTGTGAACTGTTAACTAAGAGATCAGAGGTTAAAAGCCATGCCAGAAATTTGTTTTTGAGATTTCTGGTCCATTTGCGCCCTTCACCAAATAATGCAAACGCTGACCGTAAATAAATTGTGGGTTGGAAGAACAGACGGTGAGGGAAAGGACTGGTCACCCATGTGGCGAGACTAAGAAAATGAAATCGCTAACACCTCATAGGTCTATATATTCGAGGGTGCCTCGAGGGTAGGGTGATGTGGGTGTTAGCTTAATGGGACTCCTCGTCTTCACAGGCTGGTCCCTTCTTTGGAAGCTCTCGCCATTTTAATTTTGGTTTTTTAGGCTACCTATAAATTTATAAATCGCCTCTCACAGTGCACACCAATCAGAGGCGCTCCCAGTGCTAAAGTCCCAGACAAAGAAAGTAGTTTGAAGACGGCGAAAAGATGTGATTCGGGTATCAGCTTATAACAAAGAACATGTGAATGAATAAAGAACCGATTCCACAGCTTTAATGACGGACCCCCTACGCTCTCGTCTTTCAATGTCTCAAAGCTCACTCACATAATTATTATGTCAGAATATTTAGTCAGTCACGTGTACCTGCACGCACATACACATACACGCGCATACATACACGCACGCACAAACGCACACACACAGACAGACACACACACACACACACACACACGGGGCGGGGCTGCCTACACGTATGCGTCGTATAGGTACTATACGTATACGCATGTACTCCCGTATTTAATATAGGGGTCGATTGTGAGAATTTAGTGTAATCTATTCTCCCTCGTCTGCGGGGGTGTCAAGGGTTCGGGGTGGGGGGGGGGGGGGGGAAGCGAGCGTCCGGTGGGTGATCACCGAGGCGCGTGGCTTCGAGCAGGGCAGGGTTCTGAGGCCATCCCCAACAGACTGACAGACAGACGGAAAGAAAGAGATAGAAAGAAAGAAGACAGACGGGAAGAAACAGAGAGAAAGAGAGGGGTAAGGAGAGGAAGAGAGGGGTAAGGAGAGGAAGAGAGGTATAGAGGGAGTGGAGACAGAGCAAGTGAGAGGGAAGAGGAGAGGGAGAGAGATGTGCCCAGTTTGTATTATAAATGATGAGGAGGATGTAATGATGAAGAGAACATATCAGAGAGAGATATAAGGATATAGAGGTGAATTAAAGAGATGTTGATTGTCCTTTGTTTTCTTCTTCTTTCATCACAAGCCGCCGCGTGTGGAACTTGGGCAAGTCCTTCACTCGCAATTGCTTAGCGCTTCGGCGTGAAACTCCGATGCAGTGTCCGCTCCGTAGTCGGGAGCGCCTCTGAGTAATGAGCTTGAAGGGGCGCTGTTACAAGTGCACATACAAACAAACCGTATCTCATGTACTAGAAATTGTCGTCATTATTCTTATTATTATTATTATTTTAAAATATATTATTAATAACATTTAGGCCTATTTCTTCAAAAACTGACACAATCATGTACAGACGAGTAAAATAATCGTTTTAAACATTAGGTCATATAGGCCTCTGATTATTATTATTCTTATTATTAATATTATTATTATTATTATTATTATTTATTCACTTAAAAATATTTAAAAAGTATTTATTATTATTGTTATTATTGTTATTAGTTATGAATTAATGAGGATATAACATCAGTTGTTGATTGTGCTTTGTTTCCTTCTTCTTCCATCACAGTTCGTCGGTCCATCGTGGGGACACCACGGTCCCTACACCTTCTTCCGTTCCTTCTCCTACCGCCCTCCTCCTGCTCCCCCTTCCTCCACCAATGACCAATCCACATCCACCCCATCCTCATCCTCTTCCATCCGGTCCTTCGCAGTGGGTCAGTTCTTCTTCGTCCGCATCCTCTCCCACCTTCCCATCTGTGTCGCTGAACTCCAGCTGCTGTGGGAAAGCAGAAGGTCCGTCGGAACAAAACTCGCCAGCGTCAAACTCTACTTCACACCAGACAGCACACCATCGGGACGCCTAGCTCATCACGGACTGGTAAGTGGGGTGGGGTATGGGGTGGGGGGGGGGCAGGGTAGCCGACTCGGAGTCATCTATTCATGCTTTGTCATTATTAGTTACTGTACTACTACTGCTACACCACTGATAATGATAATAGTAGTGAATTATAATTAATAAATAGATAATATTGATTCTTCTTCTTCTTCTTTGGGTTTTCTGCAAAGCGGCACGTCCAAACGTCCAATGTCTCCACCTTTCATGCTGTTGTGGTGCCATGTCCTAATATTGATTAGTAATTAATAAATGACAATGCATTGCTTTTGTAGTTTTTAAGTTCCTGGAGGAATGCAGTACCTCAGGGTCAAAAATAATAATAGTAGTAGTAGTGGTAGTAATGGTATGCCCTAGTAGTAATAAATAAATAAATAAATAAATAATAATAAATATTGAATGGTATCAATGGTATATTCTTGTGTGTAGTTTAGTACTAGGTCTATTTGTGGCAGGTTTGTCAATTAAAAAAAATCTCTGTGAAAAGAATGACGGTAATGACAATGATGTTGACAATAATAACAGGAATGAACAGATTTAAATTGTTGCAATATTTATAATTATTTTTAAATAATTATAGTTAGTAATAATTAAAGTGATGTTACTCTGACGGTTTTACGGAGCCTATCATCTCGGTCTCAGAGCCTAATGTCTTGGAGCCTATTGTTTTAGAACATATTATTGTCTCAGTCTTGGAACCCGTTGTCTCAGTTTTGGAACCTGTTGTCTTGAACTCTCAGAGCCTAATGTCTTGGAGCCTATTGTTTTAGAACATATTATTGTCTCAGTCTTGGAACCCGTTGTCTCAGTTTTGGAACCTGTTGTCTTGAACTCTCAGAGCCTAATGTCTTGGAGCCTATTGTTTTAGAACATATTATTGTCTCAGTCTTGGAACCCGTTGTCTCAGTTTTGGAACCTGTTGTCTTGGACTCTCAGAGCCTATTGTCTTGGAGCCTATTGTTTTAGAACATATTATTGTCTCAGTCTTGGAACCCGTTGTCTCAGTTTTGGAACCTGTTGTCTTGGACTCTCAGAGCCTATTGTCTTGGAGCCTATTGTTTTGCAACCAATTGTCTGGGTGTTTGTCTCTGTCTGTTCACTGCCTTGTCTTCTTCTTCTTCTGCTAAGGATGAATTGTTGGTGGCTGATGAGAAAGTTGTCCTTGAGGTCGTTGACCTTGTCAAGTGGGTCGTCGACGGACCAGTCACGTGGCCTTATGGCTATCAGATGCCCCGCTCACATCACCAGCCGAAGCAGGAAGAGGGGGAAGAGGATGCTGCCATGGTAACGGAGGAGAAGATAAAGGATGCCAGTGCCTCTAGTCACTCGAGCAGCAGCAGAAATGGATTCAAGGACCATGGTAACATTACTGAATATATGTATGGACAGTCTGGCTAATCAATCAATCAATCAATCAATCAATCAATCAATCAATCAGCCAATTAGTCAATCAATCAGCCCATTAATCAATAAACCAACTGACCAACCAATCAAATTAAATAAATTAATCAATCAATCAATCAATAGAATTTTAAAATTCAGGACAGACTGTCTGGGTGCAGCTTGTTTTATTTGATAGTTTTACGCATGACATTGTAATTATTGTGTTCTCATTACACACCACAATTTAACAATCTACGATTCTTTAACAATTGATGTAAATTTTGTTTTGATGTTGGAAGGTTTGCCTCCATTTTGTTGCAGTTGTTTAGATATCGTAGCTAAATAAAAGTAGAGATTTCGCCATGAAATATTCACTTTTTAAAAAATGGACACATTTTGCATATTCATTTACACTCTGGGGTTCTCCATATAATTATTACGTGAAGGAGGGTGGGAAAGGGGTGCATGGGCGGGGAGGGTTTTTGACAAAATGTGTGTATGCAAAGTAAATTTCCAATAGAACTTATGACATCCACATTAGTCTATTTTAAAAAACTCTGTATTATCATATAGTCGTTTGATGGCATATGAATTAATTACAATTAAATTCTTTTTCAGATGGATCCTATTGTCTTCAATTAAATTCTTCTTACACGGGGTGGAAAAAAAATATAATAGCAATAACACTTGTGGGGCGCGGTGGTGTAGTGGTGGCATCGTTGCCTTGGAGCCGGAAAGTTCGAGGTTTGAATCCACCTCGCCGCGTAAGGACCTTGGGCAAGTCCTTCACTGACAATTACTCAGCGCTTCGGCGTGAAGCTCTGATGCAGTGTCCGCTTTGCATCGGGAGCGCGTCTGAGTAGTGAGAGCGCTTGAAGGGGGCGCTATAACAAGTGCACATACAAACAAACACTAGTAGTGATAATAATGACATTTTATAATTACAGTAAAGCGTAACAGTTAAGAAATTTTATCTATCAAATAATTTTGTTGCAATAGAAATAAAAACCCGAAAAGTAGATTAATTAACTAAAAAAGACTAAAAATAGAAACATCATGTCCAACCAATCAGCTTCTCTGTCTTCCTCAGATGATGATGATGATGATGATGCAACTGGTCGTCGTCGTAGTCATGGAGACCCGTCCGTCGTCATAGTAACCTACTCGCAGTACTGTCGCTGTCGAGCGTTGGCCAAACGTCTCGATGGGAGAAGCAATGGAGCGAGCGGTGATTGGATGCGGAGCGTCGTTGTCATGGCAATGATGGGTGGACTGTCGGTTGCTAGGGACAACAACAACGACGATGATGATGATGCAGATGTAAATGATGATACGAGGATGATGTTCTGTCGAGAGACGTTTTCACATCCGCAACTGATGTATCACGACTTCAGGAAAGACAGATTAGGTAAAATGAATCATGAATGGTTATATGAATGAATACTACAAGTACTGGACTGTGTGGGTACTGGTACTGGTTTTGATGCATACTACTTGTGCTGCTGCTGCTAGTACTGCTAGTGTTTCTACTAATACTATTTATACCACTATTACTGATGGTGATGATGAATACGAAATACTAGACACAAGTTCTATTTCTATTTCTTTAGAGTATTTTTAAATTTCCAGTTATCTTATTTATTTTTGAGAATTAAACAATAGCACATTAGGGACTGAGAGAATTTTTCTTCTTTGTAGCAGTTTGCTGTTGTTGTTGTTGTAGCGCAGAAGCAGTAGTTGTTGTGAGTTGTTGTGATAACAACAACAGTACTTGGTAATATTAATAATGGATATAGTAATAATAGCAATAGCACGTTGGAAATGAGAACCTATGACCTGAATTTATTTTTCTTACACTTTACAGCCTGAGGGATCTTTACTACCTCGGGCGATAAAAAGAAAACAAATAACAGCAATAATAGCAATAGCAATATATTATAATGAGAGTACAATGTGAGTTCTACAAATTATGTCACTAGTATGCCTACCTGAATTATTAAGCAAAAGATAAACTTGAGAGAATGTTGTACATTTGAATTCCTGTCTCCTTCATTAGTTGTCCTTTGCCCTCCATTGACCTCTGTTTGACCTCTGCTCTCAGCTCCAAAGTTGAAAGGTCGGAAGCGTCGCAGAAAGTTCTCTCGTCTCGATTCGATGGAGTCGGTGGATTCAGACGCAGGACAGGTTGCCATGACGACGGAGGAGGATGGAGAACAACAGCAGCAGCAGCAACAACAGAGGATGAAAGCAACGGTAGATGGAGGCAGAGTCGACATCACCCTCTTCTTGTTACTTGTTCTTTTCATCTGGTGCATTCCTTCATCAACTTGACCATAACTGGTCATAGCTAGAGCTGCTCTGGCCTCCCATCCGGCCAAATATCTTGCCTGGACCGAGTTTTACTCTCTGAACCATCCATGCTTCGTTTGGCAAATCCATATTTCTGGCATAATTTATTAGATCCTGTCTTTCAGAAATTACTTTCAAATAATTGTTTTATTGTTTTATTGATGGCTATTTCCTCAAATTATTTTTCGATTTTTTCTGTACACTTGTCTTTGTTTACTTTGCTTAACTGTCTGACTTTCTCTGTCTCTTTGCGTTTGTCTCTTTCTCTGTCTGTATGTCTGTCTGTTTGTCTCTCGATCTAAATCTCTTACTTTCTGTGTCTCTATCTCTCTCTGTATCTGTCTCTATGTCTCTGTCTTTTTTTGTCTCTCTGGATGTATCTGTCTGTCTGTATGTCTGTCTGCTTCTGTCTGTCTGTCTCTTACTTTCTGTGTCTCTTTGTCTCTCTCTTTCTCTCTCTGGATGTATCTGTCTGTCTGCCTGTCTGTCTGCTTCTGTCTGTCTGTCTGTCTGCTTTTGTTCTATTCAGTCTCTCTCAATCCTTCTGCTTTCATTTGTAGGTGAAGCGTTTCAAGGGTTTATCGTCAATGCCTTCATCTGGCATTGAACTCATATCGGCTGGAAAGGACACGTTCGAACAACATCTGTACAAGTTCATGAGGGATCGGAAGACACCGATAAAACGCATCCCATCGCTTGGATTCAAAGAAGGCAAGCATTCTAATTCTGATTCTATTCTGATTCTTGTATGAATCTTATCTTATTCTAATCTTATTCTAATCTGATGCTATAATCTTATTATAATCTAATTCTAATCTAATTCTAATTCTGATTTTTATCTCATTCTAATCTAATTCTAATCTTATTCTAATCTTATTCTAATCTGATGCTATAATTTTATTCTAATCTATTCTAATTTTAATCTGATTGCCACTGAAAATTGCTAGCACATATTGCAAATCCTAGATCAAATCCAAGTTTTTCCACTTTTCAGCTTCTATTGCACGCCAATACTACGGTAACAGTTGTCATAGCAACGGTGTACTGAGGAAATGTTTTTCGTTTTCAGTCGACTTGTTCCAGTTCTTTATCTACTCGCAGAAGTTCGGTGGCTACGATAAAGTGAGTGGAAGAAATAGTTGCGACCAATTGTATAGTCATTAAATGGTTCATGAAAAAAAACAGTGATGTACTGTACTGCAAGGGTTAAAATCCATCTGTAACATCATTGTACGAGTTTTTGAATGATGGTTGTTTGGGGGGAGGGGTTAGAAAATTTCACATCGTGTTTACAAAACAAAGGCATTCAATGTATAATTATGAATTCAGATTGTGCTTTAAAAATAAAAATAAATGCCAGTAGCAGATTTGTTCGATGTAGTAATTTTTTAAATATTTTATATTTTAATTTTTTGGGGCTACATCTATGTTTAAGAGTGAAAAGGAGGTACACAATGCTTTCACGAGTGTTTTGAGTATGTAGAATTGTAGATTTTAAATCAGTGGTTCCCAATCTTTTTTGACCTTAAGGCCACTTTTCGAGGTTGGAGGACAAGAAGACCACTTTTTCTTAGTTGAAGGACATTAGGGGCCACAATGCTAAAATTCAATTATCTAGAGCATATAAAATTGTTATAATTGGTTCAAAATAGAATGTTTGATGTTATTTATAGACGTCAAAATAAAATAATTTGTAATAGAAAATAATTATGTGTTTCATCTGATCAAAATTGTCAATTTTTTCATATATTTTTGTCAATTCTTTGAGAGTTGAGGACCATTTTTTGAGTCCTCGCAAGCCACTTTTGGCCCACGGGCCACGGGTTGGGAACCGCTGTTCTAAATGTAGATTCTTTGTTCTAGTCTGTTTCACCGTTGCACTTCAGGTGACGGAAGGACGACACTGGAAGCAGATCTACGACCAGATGGGGGGACATCCAGGAAATACGAGTGCAGCCACGTGCACCAGACGTATCTATGAAAAGTAAGTAAGAGAAGTCGCGGGTCTCTTTTCGGTGGTTTTGGTTGAACTTTGAAGTGACAAAAATTCAGTTTAGTTAATTTTAATTCTTTGTTCAAATATTTATTTAGGGTTATTTTCTAGTGCTGTTCTATTTTGTATTGTGTTCTATAACAATGGTTCTCAAAGTGGTGACTGCTTGATCCTACTGATTGCTATGCTACTATTTTCTACTACCAATTATTACTATTGCTATTGCTACTACTAATTGGCACTACAAATTACTACTACTATTACTACTACTGAACTATTGGTACTACTAATTGTCACTTCTGATTACTATTGCTACTTTTGACTGACACTACAAATTGCTACTGCAACTTCCACTGGTAATTGCTACTACTAATTGCAATACTACTATTTACTAATACCAGTCTCTACTACTGCTACTGCTAATTTCCACTACAAATTGTGATCACTGTTTGCTATAATAACCTATACTAGCACAACCACTTGGTTTACTGCTACTAATGCTACTACGACCATGGCTTCTGCTTCTACAGCTACTAATTCTAGTACTGTTTATTGCTACTACTACTGCTACTGTTTATGGGTTCTTCTTATTATCATAGCAGCTTAGTAGTGGTAACAGTAGTTGTTGTTGTTATTTTCAGGTTGCTGTTGACATTTGAGCGCCACGTGAGATGTGAAGAAGACAAACCGTTGCCGATCTCCTACATGCGACCAGCGCGAAAGAAACTGCGTGAACTGGCTTCCATGCGCAGCCGACACACCGCAGCGACGCTCTCCCCACACGATCGGCCAACCGAAACCGAATCGGTTCCATCACCCATTGTTGACGATCCATGCGTTACCATGGTTACCGCAGACAATAAGCTCTTGGAGACAATCGAGGTGGTAGTACCAGTTGATGTGGTAAAGATGGAGGCTGGGGCGCCGGTCAGTGTGAAGATGGAAGGGACCACCGGTGGTCAGTCTCTGTTGACCGATGGACTGGGAAAGGGGATTCCCCTGCTGGCCACGTCGCCTCCTCCTCAGCCTTTGCAGTCGAAACTGAAAGTGAAACTGAAACGCGCTAATTCCCCGCCTGCTGTCGTCGAATTCAAGAGCCAAATTCTTAAGGTAATTTATTCGATTCTCGTGGCACGAAGAAATTCACAAGATTTATGATTACATGTGAACTACACCAATTGCATTTACGCTTTCGATTACATTTTAGATGTTACACTTACATTTACACTTGCAATTACATTGCGATTTACATTTTAGTCAGCCTACATTTACAATTGATTTGTATTTATCTGCTATGTTTCTTTTTATATGTTTTAAATTGTATCGGTATTTTGGTCGTAGCCTGGCAACAATTACTCTGAATTATTATTATTATTAATTACTACTATCTATTATTATTAGGATTATTTTCTATTTATTACTATTATTTATTATTAGTATGATTATTATTATTATTAGTTATTGCTATTATTATTACTTTCATTATTTCATTGTTATTTTTATTATGATAAATAATAATAATAGTAATAATGATAATAATAATAATAATAATAGGCCTAATAATAATAATAATAATAATAATAATAATAATATTGATAATATTAATAATATGGTAAAACTAAGATTGTGTGGATATCTCACTTTTGAGTCTTTTTGCAAATGTTTATTTATGAATCTAGGACCAAACCATAAAAACCGGAAGTAACGGTGATCTACCACTGGCGCCACCTACCGTCCAGGAACCAACTTCACTTCCAAAACTCAACCCTAGTCTCGTGTCACTCAGCAGAGCGTGCATTGCAAGCTCCACCAATCGGATCATGCAGACTGGTTCCAGACTCTCCATCGAACAACCGCCCATCAAGGGAGACAGTCTCCTTAAGTCTCCTCATCCCCTTCCCACCTTCCCAATTCAATTCTTCCCCAACAACCCCTTCGTCACATCAATCGCCGGAGTACTGCAAAGACCACCAACCCTCGACAGTACCACAACCGCCCCTGGGGTTGTCGGGGTCCTCGTCACCACGACAACGACAGCGCCTAGCAACCCGCTGAGCAATCCCACAACCGACCTAAAGTCGATGAGCAAGGACCAAGTTGCGCTCGCTCCGTTTAGGTTTTTCCCACCAAAATTCCTGCTCGGTTCTCCCGCTCCAGGGACCATGCGGAACCCTCTCGTGCGCCCCACGTACGGTCCCCCAAACGTCGTCGCCCCATTCACCCCAACCAGCAACGGTCTCCTCGTTCCCATCTTCGACGCAAGACCCCCATTCCTCTGTCACCCCATCCCAAATGACCTTCAGAAGTCCTTGACCCGGCGTGGTGACCCCGATAAACCATCGCCCGCTAAATCCGACCCTGGGGGTTCCGCCCGCCCATCCCCCGGCCCTTCTGCCACCACCCCCATCGTGTCCTCCTCCTCAGGGGCGTGGTTCAACTCCCCCATCAAGCAATTCCTCGACCGAACGCGAGCGTTGACCTCTGAGTCAAGGTCGAACGAGGCAGACGATCAACCGATCGACCTCAGCATTAGGGCGACGCAGAAATCGTCTCACGAGTCCACCCGGGGCGCCGACGTTTGCACGCGAGCGGAACAGGACGAGCCGCTCAACCTGTCGCGCAAGCACGAACCGCATGCTACGAAGCCGACGAATCTAGTCTTGCCGTCAACAAAGAAGCTCGGGGGGTCATCTCAGAGCGGATTGAAGCTTGGGGGGTCGTCTCAAAGCGGATTGAAGCTTGGGGGGTCGTCTCAGAGCGGAATGAAGCTCGGGGGGTCGTCTCAAAGCGGAATGAAGCTTGGGGGGTCATCTCAGAGTGGACTGGGTCGCGTAGTCTTGCCAAAGTCGTCGTCGGACCTTATCATGCCTTTGATTCTGTCTGTGCCTTCACCCGTCAGCATCTTAGCGCAGTCGACAGCGGCTGCCTTCAGCAACGTACAGAGCCTTAGCGTTGCGCAGGGTGTGGTGACGAATTCTGCATCGCAGGGAAAGAAGGTCCCGGCGAATAATGGACTCCTGTCGACGCCAACGGTACGTATTTGTCGGCACCTTTGTGAATTAGTTGTTTATGTTTAGATTAATTTTGATATAATTAGACGATTTAAAGATTATGTTAATGTAGTTAGAATAAATCAATGCATAGTTTTAATGGAAGGCTACTGCACGACATTATTTTTCTTAACCATTATTTATTATTATTTATTATTATTTATGGCTGTTAATGATGTTGGTGATAATTGGTAATATTGTTGTTACTGCTATTTTTATTGTTATTATTAATTTGTATTGTAGCCATAAATTTTTTAAGTGCCTCTCACAGTGAACACCAACCCCAAGGTGTTTCCAGTGCAAACATATGCAATGCATGTTGCGACGTTGTATAAGTGTGCTTCTACCATCTTGTGTAATATTTTACAGACTATTATTTAGTCCTTTTAAATAGGCCACGGTTGTTCTGTGAACCTGGATTGATAGGCATGATGGTGCATGGAATGTGTGCTGCTACCAATGCAGCTCTGCTGTCCTATCCTCTCTGGTAGTCTTTCGCCATCTTTCTCTCGTCTCAAAACCTGCCTTTTCTCTCGGGGTTGCACTTGCACGCACTGGGAGCGCTTCTGAAAAGCTATTGATGCGAGAAGCGCTTTGTAAGTTTTCAGATACAATACAAGATGAATATGCTCAGAGGTTAAAGATGCAGACATTTAACTCTCGATGTTTTTCCTATTTCCAGGTTCTGTCATCTTCGCCTTTTCCGACATCTCTCGTCGGAACAGCCATCGGACCCGTCTTCCAGTTCTTTCCTTCGCATCCTCTCGCGTCAAACATCGCCTACACTTCCGATGGTGGCCGTCCAGTCCTCCTCAGATTCCCAATGCCAGTGCCACCTCCACCATCTCCACACACCCAGGCTCCTCCTCCTCTTCTTCCACCTCCATCACTCCTTGCGTCCAAAGGAAACAAAACGAACTGAGACGAAGGACGTTACATACTTAAGAACGCATATTATTATTATTACTCAAGTGTTTATTCCGCTGTTCTGTACTGTTATTGTATTTTCTATTATCAATATGAATATAAATGATGCTGGTGTGAGAACAGAGTTTTTGTGGGTAATCTATCGTTTTAGCGGTCGAAATTATTCGCCCGCTGTTGCAGCATTATTATTTTTTTATCAATCCCATATCTTCTTTGGTATGAATCCTTTTACCAATCCAGCTTCTGTTTAGGCTAGAATTTGTTTAGTCAGTCCAGCTTCTAGTTGAAGATTAATTAATTTTCATCAATCCAACTTCTTCTGTTTAAATAACAATTATTTTTTATCAATACAACTTCAATTTAAGTAGAAATCGTTTCATCAATCCCACTTCTATTTAGGCAAAAATTATTTTCACCAATCCCTCTTCTATTTAACAAAAACTCTTTTCGTCAATCTAACTTGTACTCGACCAACTTTAAGGCCCCCCATGCAAAGGCGAATAATTTCGAACACTAGAACGATAGATGACTTTTCTGCGCTCAATTCATGATTTGTTGACGGGAATTTGTGTCTCTAATTTGTTTCTCAATGTTTTTTCAAGTCCCATAATTATGGGTCCTATTGAATAGCTGGAGCATAGAGTCTGTAACACTTGACTAACTAGAATGCACGTTTAGTTGCACATAGAAGCAAGAGGGCTCTGCCACCCGCCCCTCTGCTGGAGATTTGACACCTCTTTTAAAACTACTCCACCACTTTCAGAATCTTAAAAAAATTCTTTGATAGTGATACACAAACACATTTAGAAATCTCTATGACAGATATTAAATACCATGTTCTTAATTTCCTGGTTCGTATTATTTAAGCCCCAGTTTAAAATGTTTACCGTGACCGATGTGCGTTGCCCACCCCCACACCCCGCAACAATATCTGTGGAGGCCGTGTTTGTGTGATAACAGGAAATTTTGTGACACGCCTTGTTGCAGAACGATTGCATTGTGAAAACCTTTCATTTGTTGTAATTATTATAATTGTAATTTTGATTGTAAGTTTGATTGTCAGTCTAGGCTAATTGTATTGTGTTTAGAATAATTCCTGACTTGTAGAGCTGAACCTCATTGTCTTGCAGAACTTCTAAAGTGCCATTATACAATAAAGATATGCTTTTGTCTGCCAGATGACCAACGGCTAAATATTACTACATCTGTCCACAAGTCTCGTTAATTCCAGATTTTAAGTCCACAAAGATTTTCAACGATATGTGAGCTGATCAGTACGCAAGTGTTCTAATATATAGCGTGTTGAATTCTGAACTTTTCGTATTGGTATAGTCAATTTTGTTTTCACGTAGTTTTGGAGAATGCTGTGTTTAATTAAAATGCCATGTTTTCAGCAGAATGTTGTTATGTGTAGCATAGCGTGATAATGCTGAATTTGTGTGGAGTTTGAGTTGAAATTTGTAAGATAGCGACTTTTTGAGACATTGGCGCTGTGGCATTTTTATGTCACTCTATGGATGCCACTGATATCTTTGAGACACTGTAGCTGTGGCATTTTTATGTCACTCTATGGATGCCACTGATATCTTTGAGACACTGTAGCTGTGGCATTTTTATGTCATTGTTTGATTGATTGGATGACACGGATAGTCCAATTCATTGCAGAACTATTGCCATTTTTACTGGTCCGTAGTGTTGACTTGAAGAGATTGGAGTATTAGAATTTGTTGGCCTAAAGTAGATATTGCAAATATATGTTAATTACTCAATCAAGCTCATGATGCGGAGTTTTTGTTTTCGGTGCCAAACTTGGCTCAGGTGTGTGTTGGTGTGTATTGTTTTGTTGGTGAAAGACTTGGAATAATTTCTTGAAGATTTCTTGATCTGTTATTAGAGGCCTTATTCGATTTATGCATCATTGATATCCATGTTGATTGCGCGTATTTAGACTGTCATATTGAAGAGCAATTATTGTAAATTTAAGTTCTGTTAGTTTTGAACGTGAATCTCTTTAATATCTGTTGTTCGCAAGAAGGTAAACATGTATTTCAGCGTCGTAAATTATTCGCTTGTTACAGCATTATTAATTTTAATCAATCCAACTTCTAGTTTATCAAGAATCCTTCTCATCAATCCAGCTTCTGTTTAGACAAGAATTCGTCTCATCAATCCTACTTCTCTTTAGGCAGCAATTGTTTTTCATCAATACAACTTCTTCTCTGTTCAACCAACACTGAAACCCATGCAATGGTGAATAATTTACAACACTAAAATACATGTTTACTTGCATTAAAGTATTTAATTACGCTGAGTCATTGTGAATCGGGTGTTTTTGCGATCAAACTTCCGAAACGTTGTATCGCTTTTGGTTGTGACTTTCAAAAATCGAGAAGTTTTGAAACGTTTGCTCAACAAGTTTCGGGTTGTTTTGAAAATGTGCCACGTCTGAAATTTAGGAATTTCTTTCCAGTATTATCAGCGGAAAATTATTTAAATGAAACTTGCCAATTTTACGGTTGATTTTCCATCTTATTTCCGAACTGTGAAGAGGAAAATATTATATTTCAATTCTTCTTCCGTTTTTCCTGGACCAAAGAACAGTTTACGCTCACAGCGTCCTGTTCTCTCGTTGTCCTCTTCAAATGACTGTGGACTTTGCAAAGAATATTCATATTGAGGACAGGAGAAAAAACTGGATCAGTGAGGTTCTTTCAGGACAAAAGTCGCGAAGCAACTCGGTCGAGGATGACGTTTGAAACAGAATTCAGTACATTTATAGAGTTTTTGAAGTTTGAATTATTATTATTATTGATAAAGCAAATACGTTGAGTTAATTCAATTGATATTAGAAATAATGTTATTATTATTGTGTCTGTGAAGTATGTTTGAAATCTATCTTCGTTTTTAGTGACAACTTGACACTGAATTTGTGATTGACCTCGGAGGTTCTACTTAAAAGTGCTGCTTTCTGAACTTAACATCAGGGTGCTCTACCTTTCAATTTCTGCCCTTACCAAGGACCATATAAGAATTCAATATGTCTCTACCTGAAGGAAAAATCATCCTTAGCGGCCTTAATGCATCAGATGGTGTAATATAGTCTGGAAAACAGTGATCCAGTCACAATTGCATTAAATAAATGCAAAAATCAATAATCATGGTTTCAGGTGAAAATTCATTTTCTCAACCTGATCTAGAAAGCGCCAAGTGGTCCCTTCTCTCGGCCAAGGTCACACGAGTTGTCAGAATATCTGAACATTAGCATTGCAATTTTAATAAAGAAGGAAATAACGAATAAAAGACAATTACAGAATTCAAAATTCATTCTTAACTCCAGCATAATACAAGTTTTAGGTCTTTCAAAAACAATTTTGCAGATATTTTTTACGTTTTAAGACAGAAATTTCTTACCCACAACTTAAACCGACCAAAGCAAACCCACAAACCTAAATATCCCCGATGAGTTCCACCCATAAACCATCCCCAAAACATTTCCACCGGTTCAGTGGTGTCTGCAATCATCACAAGCTAATGTGGCCAGACTAAAAAGCATGTCTAGTATCGATTAGTGACCGTTGTCCAACAACGAAGAAAATTGACATTAACTAGAGAGAAGCTGTTCTTGCGCCAGACAACACTCTAACGACGTTAAGAAGAGTCTCTCGACCCCACGAGAGTCTCGTTAATCAAATTCCGGAATGTCATCGAAGGAATATCCGGCGTATCCTTTCCACGCGCTGTACGCCAGGTGAACGTGGTAGGAACCGGGGATGAACATCATCGTTCCGAGGATGAGGACGGGCCACGTTCGATCGGAATACTGGAACACACAACGTTTTCCAGTTAGAATAGTTTTTTACAGTTAGAATAGTTTCCCAGTTAGAATAGTTTTTCCAGTTAGAAGTTTTTCCAGTTAGAAGTTTTTCTAGTTAGAATAGTTTCTCCAGTTATGAATAGTTTCTCCAGTTAAAATAGTTTCTCCAGTTATGAATAGTTTCTCCAGTTAAAATAGTTTTTCCAGTTAGAATAGTTTCTCCAGTTATGAATCACCTTTTTTTGTCTAAACTTATTTTAGTCGTAATTACCATTAAAATGTGTAACTTCAACCATCATAAGGTTCCATTTATTACAAGATTTCAACTTGAAGATCACCCTTTTTTAATTTCGTCTTTTTCTAACTCACAACCTTTTGGTCACTTTTTTATAGTAAACAAAAAACGCTAAGGAACAACTCAACTTCTCTTCTGTTTTGGTCATCAAGTCAAAATATTTAATCAGGTTTTGCGCTTAAATATCTCGTGGATCTCGTTCATTCTCCTCTTTCTGCATCTTCTCATTGACCTCTCTGTTCTCTGGACATGTCTGACTTGTTTGTTCCACGATCTAGGACCACTATTGCTCAAACTCTACCATTGACCATCATACTTAAATGGGATTACCGTACCTTCACTCTGCGTTGGAATCTTCTTTCTAGATCATTACCTACGTCTCTCTTCTTAAAAGCAATTTCTTCTCTTGGGGTTCTTGCACTTGGAGCACTACTGAATGGCCACGGCTGTGAGTGGTGCTATAGAAATTACTAATTACATTACATTCTCATCTTTTTACCATAACTTTAAGGAAAATCTTATCCACAAACCATTGTTTTATAGAAATCACTAGTTACATTACATTCTCATATTGTTTTATATTGTAATTGTAAAAGGAAGATGTTGTTACGAACCGCTGTGTCGATGTAACCGGTGAGAAGCAACGCTCCGAGAACGATGAGGATGGAACCGATGAGGAAGAGAACAACGGCCAACGTGATGGCTTTGTATGGAATCTTAGGAGGAGGCTGGTGGAACTGGAGAGAAAAGAAGAATTCAAGACAAAGGAAATTAAAACAATGTACAACGATATCTACAATTGATGATTGAATCCATATATGAATTAACTTGATAAATATCAAGCATGAAAATCTCCCAACACGCAGGTCCATTTTTGCTAATTGGCTATGCATGCAATACAACGCAATGACACAATATTATATAAATGATGTTCACGTGGCTCTATATAAATGGCCATTTGCATCACGTTATGTAATTTTAGACACAGCTCTTAGGTCATCATCAAGTTCTGCTCATCCGAAATTCTGCCGTTGACAACATGTATGCCCAACCATCTGAGAATTATTAACGATGAACTCTAGGTTATAACAGTGGGCACCTATCGTGAAGACAGTCACTCGTGAAGTGGTGCTATATAAATTCTTTGTTACCACTACATATACCCAGGAGCAAAACAAAAGAATCAGGGACCTATAAGTATCGGTTAGGCGTTGTGAAGGTTGGTTAGAGCTAGTGTTAGTACTATCATCATCAGATAATATCCAACGGTACTGTATATGACGGTCCCTGATACTATAGTCATGCCAATACCTGCATATCCACGAAGCCATCGTCTGTTTTCGTTAGTTTATGGTAGTGAACTTTCGATGGCGATCCAGTCGATTCGGGTGTTGAGTTACGTTTCTTCATGGCTGACCTCTGAACCTTAAAAACGAACACTTTTAAGCATGAGAACATAGAAGAATAAACAGACTCATCAGTGTCATCTCGCTGTGGACGCGGCCGTTTCCATCTAAACTACTAAATTCATAGGATTCCTGCAAAAAATCAAGCAAGTGCAGATGAAATAAATAAAAAGGCAATAAATAAATACATTTCAGAAACATGCCAAAGTACTCTAGTAGAATAGGACCTGTTAAATTTGCGTGATGAGATAGCCTAACGATTTATTTTTGACAATTTTTTAACCTATATTTCAATTGTCGTTTTACTGAAATAATCACCCGACTTTTTGTTCTAATTTAGTAAGACTGTGGTCCTCTTACCAAAGCTGTTTATTAAGTTTAAATCAAATTTTAGGTGATATTATAAAACAACTTAAATAATCAAAACAATCCAACGCGATGTCATAGCTAAACCATCGATGTCGAAATCAATAGATTAAATAAATTATGTAGAGCTATTATTTTCTGAACGAATATACGTGCCAGTAAATCAAACGGACCAGAATATCGATGCTCTAAGTAACTACATAAAATTTAAATGAAATTATGTGCTTAAATAAATGTGGCGCATAAACGACACTTTATAAAAATAATTGATTCGAAAGAAAACCTTTTGTCGTGATCGTGCTAACAGCTCAATGTTCTAACTTCTAATCTAACAGAATCCATCAACGTGAGCGCCCTCTGGATTTTAATTTGACTGCAATTGGCTAATTCGTTACAGAATATACAGTTTTTTTTAAATAACGCTACAATCTAAGAGGAATAAAATGTAATACAAAAATGTAGAACCCATGGCACTTAAATCTCTACATATTATATTATTATAAATAAATCTAGATAAATTAATAGACTAATAGATTTAGTAAAACATTATTATTAATAAATAGATTAATATAAATAAAATGCTTTATTTTCACAATCTATAATCATCATTACGTACGCGTTACGTCAGCAGCTGAGTCTCTTTGAAAGATAACAGACAACAGAGAGACGTTTTGCGATTTAAAAATGGCGTTTACTGCTTTGCAAGTCTTTATTTGTTTTACTTGTATTTGGGGATTTGTTGGCATCATTTTGCCATGGTTTATTCCGAACTGTGCAAGTCGATCGTTAGTATATTATTATATTGTTTTGTGTATATAGTATTTTCTGTGTCGAAATTCGAATACATTTATGACCAGTAGGCCTATACAGTAGGCATATAGATGCCTATTTATGCCCCCTCCCGATTGTAAAGTTTGCCCAAGCCTATAATAATCACATAAAGGTGCAGAGACTGGATGGAGCACAGATAGCTGCAAATACGCATATCAGTAGATTAAGGATTAATTATTGACCATAGATCTACTTCAAATTACCAATAACCCAGCTGCAGTTTATGATTTCAGATTGAAGCTGATTAAAGTCATTATTTACAGAGAACAGACAGACAAACATAGACAGACCTGCAGAAATAGCATTACAATGATTGGGTTGGAGTTGTAAATTATGCGTTAATTACATTAATTAATTAATTTGTCCGTTGTTTTCTCCAGGATTATCCGGTGCATTCTGGTGGAAACGGCTTTCTGCTGTTATCTTTTGTGAGTAAATCATCTAATCTTTTGTATTATATAATGATTACGTAGCGTTGTGTTACATTGGTAACTATAAATTTTTTCAACTATCAAACGAATAAAGACAAATGAGAAACCAATTTCTTAAATAAGAACGAGGGCAGAATTAAAGACTTCTGCTCAACCTGCGTCCTCTATCCAGTATCCAACTTACCTACAATGAGTACATTGACCACACACTGTCAAACCAGTGTTCGTGAGAGAAGGTGGGACAGTAGGGAGAGGACTGCTTGGCCACTGACACTCATCTGCCAAGAATAAGAAAATCAAATACAACACGCAGTCTACGCCTTCTGTATTCATTTAAATCATACTAAAAGAAATTAAAAGAAATTTATTTACACTTGATTATGGCAAATAAGCCTACCTATAGTTACCGATGATTAATATTTTGTCAAAACGAGGCATTGATCAAAGCTTTTTTAAATAGTGTGCAGTTCTACACAAAAATGGCAAAATTTTCTAAATGAATCTGTGCAGAGCTGTAAAAACATTTTTCCCCATTTAAAAACTTCATTGTCATCTGATTGAAAAATAATTTACCATGGTTGATGGGAACAAAGAGAAGGGTTAGTACAGTTCTAAAAACTTGCTAAAAGTTTTTTGCAACTATGGTTATATAAAATATTGTTCAAAAATTGCTGTTGATTTGTATGAAATTATTGTGTAATTTCAGTTGGCTGTGCGCGTTTCTTATGCAGCTGTACCCACTTGAGGGACCAATCATCGCCAACAGATCTCTGCACATCATGAAGCACGAATGGCACTAGAACCATGATCTTCATATTTAACAGCATGATAAATTTAATATAACAGTGTTATTTTTAATATAACAGTGTTATTTTTAATGTAACAGTGTTATTTTTAATATGACAGTGTTATTTTTAATGTAACAGTGTTATTTTTAATATAAAAGTGTTATTTTTAATATAAGTGTTATTTTTGCACGTCAGTATTCGCCTGTGCGATGCAAACTGCCAGACTACACCAGCGACATGTTTTTGTTTGTTCGAGAAACTTGCCTTTCGCAGATTGGATTCAAGAGAATTTGGTGTTTCTCTGTAGACTGTGTCGGCGTAAAATCTGCGAAAGTTATTTTGTGTTCTTTGAACGTTGTGCAACAATGTTAAAGTTGTGTTAATTTGTTATTAATCTGCTGTTATAATTAATTATCTGACTCAGTGACTTATTTTTAATCTAGTTTTTATAATTAGATTTATTGAAATCTAATAACTTAGGTGGCACCAACTATATTACTATTATTAGAGTAATTAATTAATTAATTGCTTCTTAATTTTCAATTGGGTCTTGTTCTGAAGTATCTTTATGATCTCATGTTTCCTCCCTCTTTGCCACTTCGCTGTGTCCTCTTAGGTCCTCTGATCAGCTTTACCTCTTTGTACCCTGCATCAGGACTCAGGACCGCCATGGCTCAATGTTGAATCCTGATGCTTTGCCTACATAGGTCCCTCTCTATGGATTGGACTGCCACCATCAGTCAATCTGCCTTTCTCTCTGGTGGTCTTTCCTCATTTTTCTCTCGCACCTCAAAACTTGCCTTTTGCACTGGGAGCGCCTCTGAAAGCCTCTTGCTGAGAGAAGCGCTTTATAAAAGGTCAGATACAAAACAGTACACAATAAAATTAACCTACAGTTGTGATCTAATTTTGTAAGAAGTTAATTGGTGCAAAATGGGTGTTGGTAACAGTTGGTTAAACCTTCGTTCAAAATCCTTCAACAACTTGGAAAGACTTTCAATAAAAAGTAATGCGACTATAAAATACAGTTTTAAGAAAACAGTTCACTAATTATCAGTTGCTTCATTGTGTAAACATCGGCTTTCAATGGCAAAGCAAGAAGCTGGATGTTCAAAGAAGAGTTTGTTTATGGCGGGTATTCATGTGTCTTCCAACAAATTCCTTGCATTGAAAGAGAACATAAATCTCTCATCGTTGGAAGGCACATGCTTCCTTCAATTAGCCATTTGCCTGGAAAAGAATGACTCCCAAAGTCCTGGACAATGGGCCAGTGCCAAACTAAACCTGCCACAGTGGTTCCGAGTAGATCTCTCTCGACGAGGCGCTACATAAATTCTCGGAATGAAAGAAATACTGGATTTACCATTTACACGTAACCTTACAGAAGAGCAGTCCTAAGGCAGCCATGGACATATGTAGTGGCAACTTCAATTTCTTAGCCTCAGCATATGAGGGCAGATGGCCATCCCTCTCCCTCGCCATCTTATCTTCTCACCGACAGTGTACGATCAGTGTACACCAGGGCTGAAAGTGAGCCGGGTCGGTCCGAGTCTGCGACCCGGCATCGATTTTCGAGACCTGCTGTTGCTGGATCTCAACCGGGTCGCACAAAAGGTCTCCAGGTGCCAAAACTAGGTAAAAATGGTAAGATTTTTGATAATTTTGGGCAAAAGACTAAGAAAAACGTCGTCAGAAAAATGTACGGGTCAAAGACGTGCTCGTCCGCCAAAGTGAGACCTGGCAACTTTTCCAAACCACTTTCAGCCCTGGTGTACACATCACAGCAGAGTTCGCTAAGGGGAACAGATTAGACAGGAATCTTGACATAAAATTCTGCCCTTGCGGGAATTTGAACCCCCTCCCCATCCTCTTGACTGAGCTCAGTACCCACTTCACTATTGAAACCCCGGGAAAGACATTGGAAGGTTATTCCACACAATGGGGTGAATAACAGAGAAAGCGTGGTGCAGAAAAATCACTACATTTAGGCTACACTCTTACAAAAGGATGGATGGATTTCTAACTGCCATCTTGTCACGTATCACCGTCGTGACACGTGGACGATCGCTTGACCGCTCCTCGGCCCATCCTCGTGCGGACGAACCTTCTGTTGCTGGCGCCCTCTGGTGTTTTCTGAAGGTAGCTGGAGGTGCGTCAGTGACGAGTCTGCAGTCTGCTGACCGCTGCCGACGCGTCTGGACGAAGGCTGGAGCGAGAGGGAAGGGACTCGGAAGAAAGACTGTCTTGGAGAACTGCGACGATTTATGAAACTTATGTTACTGTCGACGCCTAGAGAAAGGCTGTTTCTGTTTGAATACAAAGTGTTGAATAGTGAAGGCGTGTTGAAGTTTTGTGATAGTAAAAGAACCTGGTGAATCGACGCAGTAGAAGGGTCGATGTCACACATCTTCTACTGGCGGCTATGATTCATATTTCATCTGATATATGACCTCACACACGTTACAATTTTATTTAATAAAAATCATAAAACTCAAATACACAACCGCTGCTGTTCTAAACCACAAGTTTCGGAATAATTTTTTCTGTAAAAAACGCGCAATACTCACACAATAATTAACCCCCGCTAAAAAATTACTCCCAGCCAGAACAATATAAAAAAATCCAATTCATAACAAGCGATTTCATTTTTAAAAAACCATTGCAACATAATTATTATTAAACCGATCAAAAAGATTGCGTACGAATCGAATAAAAAAAGAACTTTTTATTTACTTCATTTTCGTAGTCCGATAATAATAATAGTCCTGTCTCGCACGCGCACAAACACACAACACTGCTGCCTTAATTATAAGTTTTCCATGCGCATCGCAAGATCGTCATTGCCCGCTCTCCCCCGTAGACCGCTCTCCCCCGTCACACCTTCTGCCCCGCGTCCGTCAACGTACTGTGCTTACCGCCAACGCCGACGACGAGTCCGTTGGCGAGTTCCAACGGCAACACGGAGGAACTCTCCGTCTTAATCGACGTCAACGAACTGTTGTTTCCCGCCGTCCTCGGTTTTTGATTCTCTCTCTCGTTCGCCGTCGTCGACCCCGAATTGTTTGTGTCCATGGCGACCGACTCCGCGTTGCCATGACGACCGTTGCTAGGCTCCTCAGCTCGCTGCGTTGTCGCCACGGTTCCGGACGGCGTCCTGGACTCGGACGGGGAACCAGTAGTGCCCTGTCGAACGTGGTGCCCCGTCCTGCCACTGCCACCTGCGCTGCCACCCCCACTGCTGCCCTTTGTGGTCGCTCGGTCCTGGTTGCCATGGGAACCGGTGCCACCCCGGTTCCTGGCGCCGCTTTTGTAGTTGGTTCTGTCGGCGCTATTGTCTGTTCTGTCCGTGTGTCGGCTTTTCGGGCGAGAGTTCGCGGTCGCCGGCGACAGCGGTGGGGCAGTCCGTTTTAATCGGTTCACATCGTCCGGGGGGTTAGAGGAGTCCGTCCTTTGCTTAACCTGCGGGATCAGTCCTCCGTCTGGGGCGCTCGGTCCGACCCCGGGGGTCTCGGGGGCGGCCAGGGGGGGCACGGCTGGAGATCCTGTGGAGGAGGAGGATGCAAGGGTGGCGCGCAATCTCCGGTTTTCGTCCTGTGCATGGTGAAGTTGTTCTGTTGTTTCTTTAAGGTTCTGTTGAAGTTGGTAGATGGTGGATTGAAGCGCCTCCATGTCGTCACTCAACTCATGAAGAACGTATTCAGCGTCTGAAATGAGAAAAATCACGACCAGACAAATATTTAGACACAAATACAACAATAGGTAACGAGAAACTAGATATTAAAAGTTAAAATTACAATTTAAGAATCTTAAATCGTTCTCGTTTTGAAACATAAAGGTTTGTATAACAAAAGGTTTTCTCCCGAACCAATAATCTTTTTAATATATTAATAATAATCTTTGTTTTCTTTCAAACTGACACTGCGCAGTATGATTTTATTTTAGTAATTAGGGTGTAAGTCCCTGAGAGATCATATGCACCCCAAAAAAAATTAATTTTAAAATGAAAATAAATAATAATAATTATGACAATTTATATGGCGCAGTAACACAGTCATGCCGTTACAAGATCGCCTTACAAAAGCACCTTGCTATGACACCGAGACGCTGAAGTTGGAACAGCCTCCAATAAACCTCCTCTCATAAACAGGCGCTATATAAATAATAATGCAACAGTAGCAACGCGCGCGCGCGCGTGTGTGTGTGTGGCAAAAGAGGTCGTGACCTTTCTCCGCTTTCCTCATCTCCTGCGATAGTTTCTTTTCCAACGCAATCGTCGATTCCAGTTTTGCGACGCTTCCAGACGAAATCGTTCGTCCGAGTTCCTCGTTTTCGTTCAACAACAAACGACATTTCGCCATCAATCGCTTTCCAATGTGACTGCAACCGAAAAAAAACGCTTGATTAAATATTTTTAATGATTAATCAATAAAATATGCAGCTGAAAAATTATATTTTATAATAATGTAAGTTCTGTTCATTACAACAAAGCCTTTGTTATTATTGTCCCATGCTTAAAAACTGTTTATTATGCTCTAACGTAGAGATCAATGTTTTAGATATATCACTAAACTAGACTCTGAGGTAGAAATTTATTACTTTAGTGAACATTGTGTTAAAAAATTTAATGATTGATGAGAGTGTACTAAAATCTGAAAATGTAACTCACTGTTGAAGAGCCAAACAACCATTTTAATCATAATAATACGACTTCAATAACGACACCTACCTGTCAGGTGTGAACTTAAGTAACGACACCTACTTGTCAGGTGTGAACTTAAGTAACGACACCTACCTGTCAGGTGTGAACTTCAGTAACGACACCTACCTGTCAGGTGTGAACTTCAGTAACGACACCTACTTGTCAGGTGTGAACTTCAGTAACGACACCTACCTGTCAGGTGTGAACTTCAGTAACGACACCTACCTGTCAGGTGTGAACTTCAGTAACGACACCTACTTGTCAGGTGTGAATTTCAGTAACGACACCTACCTGTCAGGTGTGAACTTAAGTAACGACACCTACTTGTCAGGTGTGAACTTCAGTAACGACACCTACCTGTCAGGTGTGAACTTCAGTAACGACACCTACTTGTCAGGTGTGAACTTCAGTAACGACACCTACCTGTCAGGTGTGAACTTCAGTAACGACACCTACTTGTCAGGTGTGAACTTCAGTAACGACACCTACCTGTCAGGTGTGAACTTAAGTAACGACACCTACCTGTCAGGTGTGAACTTCAGTAACGACACCTACCTGTCAGGTGTGAACTTGTAGGCTGAGAGGTCATCCTGCGCCAGCTTGAGTTGCGCTTTGCTTTCATCGAGTTCCTTCTTGAACGATTCAAAGAGAAGATTGACGGCTGGATCAAGCAACATCGATTGAAGTTGCGATGAACCGGGACAAAGTGATTGCTTCGTGTCTTGCAGCTGAGTCTACACACAACACAACGAAACATGCATTTATATAGCACCTTCAGATATGCATTTATGTAGCACCTCTAGTAGAGATCTTGAAGGGGCGCTATATAAATTTATGTGATTCAGGGGTAGTAGCTGATGTGCTGGAAGTTCAGAAATCACGATATGCCATTACAAGGGCGTCTCACAAAAATAATAATATAGTAAATACAACAATACAAATAATATTTCTATTATTAATTTTAAAAATAATAATACTAATCATCATTATCATATAGAAATCATTAATATCATAATTATATTTAATAATAGCATTCAACAGTATTATTAATAATAATAACTTTTGTCCAACCAGAATATGATGATGCCTAAGTCATGTCTAACAAAAAACAATACCAATGATAAATTGTAAGGGATCGTTGATATCTCGGGTAAAATAATACTAATACTTTAGCAGTTGTTGAGGCGCACTTGTAGCGGTATGGCTGCCATATAAATTGTCGTTATTATAATTATTATTATTAAAATAACGATATTATAATATAAATTTCTAAACAATAACTCACGAGTAGATCTTGCACTTCTTGTTCTTTCGCCGTCAGACGCATCACAAGAATTCCTTCTCTCTGCGAACTTTCCGCTCTTAATTTCTCGTTCATTTCCTTCAGTTGAACGAGATCGTCGCCTGTGAAACAGAAATCCATCATCTCAACAAACTCAACAAACAAAAACCTCATCACGGCAAAAAAGCAAAGTAGTATTGAGATGAGTAATTAACATCTCAATAAGAGTCCCAGAAAGCAGACGTAGGTCCTGTGGGAGCCCATTCCAGACAACTGGACCCACCATGGAAAAAACTTGTTTCTGCATAGTTGCAGTTCGTGCGAATCGAATCAAGAGCACGCTCGTTTACAAGTGCAGAACGAAGGGGAAAGGCGTGAAGCAGCAAGCTGACTTTGCCGAACCAGATGAGGTATCTATGACCACTTGCTATAGCGTCCATTCAAGATTTCTACGCAGAGTTGCTCATACCACAGCACGGACACTGAATCAGAGTTTCACGCCAAAGCGCATGAGCATTTGTGAGTGAAGGACTTTTGTGCATGGTGAACTCACTCGATTGTTTTCCAGACATCTGTTCAATGACTCCTTGCATCTTCAAACACCTAACAAACAACACGAAGATCATAACAACAATTCAAACGTCATCATCACAACAAGACAAACATCATCACGGAAACTCTAGCTAATAACAACAATAGGTTGGTGACAATACAATCATTGCGAGAATTTACATCTAGCGCCTCTTCAAGCGTAGTTGAATCTTCGGTTGTTATCAATGAAGATGGCAAACCACAACCCGTAGCAATGCAGGAAAACATATCAAATGAAAGTTCTCAGAGAGTCAATTACGAAGGACTATAATTAAAGGAAGAGTTTTAAAGTATTATGGTTAGCTGTTTTTAATTTAAATTAGTCATTAGACTTATTTCTCCTTAAGTAGACAGGCTTTAAAGAGGATCCTAGGTTGAAATTTATGTCATCTTTTATTTCCAGCACAAAGTCGTGAGGTTTAGGCCGAAGACCTATAGATGGTCTCGTCAATGTCAGCGGAAATAATTTCTACGCAGGACGTGGTAGGCGTTCCTGCCAAAAGAATTCCCAAGGTTGGACAATCCAGGCACCTAGTCTGACATGAATAACACCGTATTCTCCTCCATCTAGGATTCAATTTGTGAGAATGCAACTTTAAAGGTTGGAAAGTTCTTCAGATCCCTGGCAGGGTACAAAGTTATTTTGAGATTCAAACCCAGGACAGAAAGTTCAAAAGGTCACTCACCTTTCAACGAGTTCTTCGCGCGGCTCTCGAAGGAGGTCGCTGCGTGTCGTCGTTCGAGACTGTAAAACAAAAAACAAAGACGAACTGAAGTTCAGAGATTCAGCCAAGTAAGTAAGTAAGTAAATAAATGTATTCTGATTAGACTAAGTAAGTAAGTAAGTAAGTTTATTCTGATTAGACTATCTTGTTAGATTATTATTATTACACCACCAGCAAACACACATAGCTTACAGAAAAAGGACATAACAGAAACAATTATACGTCATATATAGAGGAGCTGCTGATTCGAACACGGCCAAAAAAAACCAGTTTTTTAAGTGCTTAGATAATGTGCAACATTAATGCAGGATCATGTGGCCTGCTTCACATATTCCTAAGTCCTGAGCGACCTGACGAAAAGAGAGGAGGTTGTGAAGGATATGGCAAGAGTTTGGCAAGATTGCATGGAAAACGAGCTACAACAGTGTGCATCAAAACTAGGAGCACCACTGGCACCAGCCACTCGAGTGAATTGTTTTCAAAAGACAAAGTATGGAAACAACTATTCTAGCTAAAGGAGTGCAACTTTTAATTCCTAAAACTGCGACAATGCTCATGCTGAACGAAAGTAGAATTAGTAACTTTATAGTTTTACGTGATCTTGTGGCTGTCAAAGTCAATCCTCCCTCTTTCTCCTGGCTTGGGACTAGCACTATCTAGGTCCAGAGGTATGGACTTGTACTGGTGAAGCTGAACTGTCAGAAAGTCGTCAAAGGTTCAATACAAATGTTTAGATAAGTATGCAAAATATCACATGCCAGTCCATCATATTCAGCGTTAAAAGGACAAATAAGAAAACAAACCCTTTTGACAGGAGTTGCCGCATAGTCGGACATTTTTCACAATCGAAGGCTACTGAAATTAATCAGACAACACCAAATGAAATAAGTGTTTATCATGCTCATCCAAATTCGTCTTTAGAATTAAAAATCTGATTTGAACACAAGAATGAACCGCCTTTTGCAATTAAAACAGAAGAGGCAGGAATGACTCTTCAGCAATAACTATTGGAGTAATTAAATATATTAAAGGCAAAATGCAGGACACATATTTTTGCTGATAAACGCTGAGAAAATAAAAGTGGCTCATTCCAAGCGTCACGAATAAGCAATATCGCTCTACGCATCTATACAGGTAGATTAGTAAATGTCTATATACTAATGTGGCTTTTAATATAGCGCTTCATTTCAACATCTTACAAGAAACGATAAGTTTCAAATTCGTCGTCATCTGGCTTTCCGCAATGTAATGCAATTTACGTCACAAGTCACGTGCAGAAACCGAAAGTCCGTAAAATTCCCTAACTCAAAAGCGATTCAAGCAATAAAGTAACATGTCGGCGAAAAGATGCACATCTACATGAACCGCTTTATTAATCACATAACGCGTTCTGCAAATACTGGCACTCTACATCTTACTTACCTCGACGCTGCAGTGCGTCCTCAGGAAAATGCTTACCACTGTACAAAGCAGCACAAATCGTGCCTACGAACAATCAAATTTTATAATTTATATCAAAACTGAAACGTAATTGAGTGATTTACTTACTTGACGTAAATATATGCACAATTTAAATTAGAAAATAATCCAATATTTCACAACATGAACGGCGCCATATGCAAACGCACAGAATCCTGGGTAATGGACTGGCTGTGCAGCCGCTTAATTGCAACGGCTGAACAAAGATGCCAGCCGCTGAACGCTTAAAATCAAAGCGAATTATAACATTTAAAATACATATTTAAAAGAATTAATCGTTTTGCAATCATTTTAAAACTTAATTGAATTTTTCTCTGCTTAGTAACGAATTATATGGGCACCACGCAATGGCAAAGAGTAAGAACTTGGTAGTAATTTTGTTAAGAATCTCGTCTCTGTGCATAAAAAAATTGAAAATGGATCAAACTGGTTTTCAGTGCTTACATCTGATTTTCGATTTAAAAACCATTACGCATGCTATTGTATTTTTAAAAGCTGTTTATGTTTATATTAATTACTCATAAAACCTTATTATAATCGTAGGGGACGGCCTTGTTGACAGCTGCTGTTAAACCTTGGCCTACTTCAAAATAATAACCTCGTTTAATGGATAAAACGTATCTATAAGAAAATATATAAAGCCAGAACTGTGCTGTCATTAATTATTATTATTATTATTAAACTGTTACAGGCTAACAGCAGAATAATTGAGTAATTTACTTTTTTATTACTATTATTACATTAATATAATATTATTATAAAAATATTATTATTATAATTATTAACACACATTTATTTTTCCAAAGAAACTGACAAAGTCGTTTAAAGTCTAATGGAAATGCTCCTGTTCACAATAAGAGCTAACATAATTCTTCAGTGCAAGACCTCCATGTGTCTTGACTTATTATTATTATTATTATTACCCTGTTGCAGCAGAATAATTCAGTGATTTGCTTATTATTACAATAATAATTATCAATAATATTAATAATTAACAATTATAAAAATTAGTTTTAACCTTATAACAATGTTGCAGCAGAATTTAATCTTAACTCTGAATCCTGACCGCTAAAAAAACAATTCTCAAAGTTGGCACAGGATCAAGACCAACTTTCATCGAGACTGAATAATAGTTCAACAAAACTAATATAAATAGTTTATTATAATAGACCAACATCTGGGACTCAGCTGAAAAAATGTCGCTAGTGGCCATAACCCCCCCCCCCCACTCCGAGCAAATGACCAACAAAGCCAGTTAAAATCAGGTCAAGTATGTAAAATCAAGTTTTATGGGATTTATTCAAAAAAATAAGACATGTCATGTAACAACTTTACTTTCCAACTAAACAATGGTTCATTATTATTATTATTAATTTATTATGCATTCATCAAGTTTCACCATTTAACCTGACAATAAATATAATTTGTGAGTAGAGTACGCATAATCCATCACAGAAGAAGTGAAGGCATGAACCCTACAGTGCTCAAGTACTAGAACCAAAGAGATTTTTACAGGAGAGGCAAAACACAAAGGTGAAGCTTAAATTCTTAGCAAGATCTTGATAACTGATAAATGCAAAGCAGGAACATCGGTATTTTGCATAGAGGTTTCAAAATTTAAATTTCACAGTTTCACTGTACCTGCCCTCCCTATCATCAGCCCTATGAATAGTGACTCCTCTTTCCCATATCTGCAGCCACCTATACCCAGGGCTGAAAGTGCGACCAGGCATCGATTTTTGAGACCTGCTATTGCCGGGTCTCAGCAGGGTCGCAAAAAGGTCGCCAGGTGCCAAAACTAGGTAAAAATGGCCGAATTTTCGATAATTTTGGGCAAATGACTTTTTAAAAATGTGGTCAGAAAAATTTACGGGTCAAAGGCGTGCTCGTTCGCCAAAGTCAGACCCGGCAAGTTTTCCAAACCACTTTCAGCCTTGAGCATCTCTCGACGAAGAAATAAAACCGGTAATACTAACCAAATTATAAACATTTCTTTTGATCAATCACAAACAACCAATTCATCTCACGAGAACACAATTAATCAGCGAAACTTAATTCGAAAACGACAACATTCGCTTCAAACGACGACAACAACAATAATTATTCTCAGACAGTTTCTTCTTCGTAGTAGACGGCTTCTTCTGCCGATGAGAAGAGTCTCTTCTTAATGACGTACAGAACAGAAGCGAAGAAAAAGATGAGCGCGAGAAAGATGAGCAACTTGTCCGTGCATTCGCGTCGACCGTATTTCGTCAGCAGTTTATGCGAACTTTGGATGTGGCCGGACATGTTGCGGAACTCCTCAAACGTCTCACCAACCTGCTTTGAAGACGTCACTGCAGACGAGAAAGACAACATCAATTAAAATAATTAAATAATTACACTGACTAAAATAATCACACCAATTAAAGTAATTACACTAATTAAAATAATTACACTGATTAAAATAATTACATCAATTAAAAATAATGACACTAATTAAAATAATTATGCTAATTAAAATAATGACACTAAATAATTATGGATTTCAATTACTAGACGAATAATTTTCATGCAGTGGTAAAGTTTTAAATAACTCCTACACAAGGAAGATTTCGATTCATGTGTTAAATAAATAACAGCTCAATAATATTTGCGCTGGCTGGCTCTTTGTCCACTAGAGCCCATCCATACAGGGCTTTTTTAACGTGCAGTTGTACACAAAATGTGCAGTTGTAGAAGCACTTCTGTACAGTTGAAACTAGCAAAAAAGGTCGTTGTTCTCCGATTGGAAGTAATTTAGCATGGATGATCGAAAAGGAAAGTTGTGCAGTTCTAAAAATTCCTTAAAAACAGCCCAAACAATTTTTGTTTATTCAACCCATAATATGATAATGAAGAACAACGAATAATTAAACCAGTGATATACGCAAACACTTCATAATAAAAAATCGAATTCCCTAAACGCGTGTAACAGTGGAGCGACCCGCAGACCATTAAGACCCCCAGAGTTCCCATCATCTTACCCAGAGTTCCCATCGTCTCTTCGCTCTGCTTCACCTGCGATGCCATCATTTGTCGTAGACTTCTCAGACTGTCCGTGATGTTTGAAGCCGTGTTCGTCAGCGCCTCTTTGCTCGAATGCGGCCTAAAACACACACGAATAACAGCGCTCAATGGTTCCGTTCTCAACATGCCAAACACTTCACACAAAACAAATGTAATTTAATAACATATGGTTGCATGGTCTCAAGACTGTGTCTTGGTCTCGAGACTGTGTCTTGGTCTCGAGACTGTGTCTTGGTCTCGAGACTGTGTCTTGGTCTCGAGACTGTGTCTTGGTCTCGAGACTGTGTCTTGGTCTCGAGACTGTGTCTTGGTCTCGAGACTGTGTCTTGGTCTCGAGACTGTGTCTTGGTCTCGAGACTGTGTCTTGGTCTCGAGACTGTGTCTTGGTCTCGAGACTGTGTCTTGGTCTCGAGACTGTGTCTTGGTCTCGAGACTGTGTCTTGGTCTCGAGACTGTGTCTTGGTCTCGAGACTGTGTCTTGGTCTCGAGACTTTGTTTGGTCTCCAGACTGTGTCTTGGTCTCGAGACTGTGTCTCGGTCACAAGACTGTGTCTTGGTCTCGAGACTGTGTCTTGGTCTCAAGACCGGTATTGAAGTCTTGGTCTCGGAACCTATTGTCTCGGTCAAAATTATGTAGTGACTCTTCAAGGAGACCCGTAAGACCACAGAAGTCTAGGCTGGTGGAATAACCAAATCACCAGCTCTGCAGAATGGAGAAATCTGCGCATGGGAAAGGTAGATAAGATAACTGGAATGCAAAGACCCTTAATTTAAAGTAAGATGGACTACAACCAGGCAAGCATTAATGCCTTAGATGGCTTAGAAGCATCAATATTGCGTTGCGATTGGCCATTTATAAAGCGCATTCATTCAAACAAAACTTTATCTATTCTGTACCTTACAGCCTTTTCGAGAGAAACTTTTAGTGAGAAACTAAAATAATAAGAATAATAAAATTGCAAATATGTCCATACAATTGAAGAGATTAAACCGAAGCTGTGATTGGTTGTTGAGTGTATATCTGACCTGCGCTGTCTGACCTCTGACCCTCCTCCTCCTCCTCCATCACTGAACAACTCTTCCTTCTCCCTCTTCTCCATCGTCAACTGACAAATGACGTTCGCCCTACGAAGTGATCCCTGACTTCTACAATCAACAACAAATGAGAGCAACTCAGTAATATTATGATTATTATTCATTTATTTAATGAATTTTTATAGCGCCTTCTCAAGGCTAGTCAGAGTCGCTCCCAACCCCACCGCAGCCAAATAAAACTGCTTTAAGATGAGAGATGGGAATGCTGAGGATTTTTATGCCCGTGGCGCAATGGGTAACATGCTGGTGTAGAGAACGAGAGATTTGTTTGTTTGTATGTGCACTTGTCTGTCAACCGGATTGTTTCGATAATTTGATTTCATGTGAATAGTTTAAACTGCATGCTTAACCAGTTCTGCATAGTAGAGGTACAAGCAAAATGGACGGAGAGCAGACTCTGTGCAGACGAACTAAGGGAGCGAGCATACACAAATACATGCACAGTTGCACACACATACAATGTAAATGTAATGTAAATCTTCGAGAATTTATCAGCGCCCCAAAAGCCATGTCAGGGAGACCAGCTCATTCACCGGCACTACAGTCATATACACAAGTATGCAATAACTATGCATACATACAGACATACACGTATGCAATAACTATGCAGTATGCATGTACTACATAAATACACAGTAACAAAAAAAGTAGTTAGTTACGCTGTCAGTTGTTTCCTGTTGTTGTCGAGATCTTTGAGCAACGAAAGACGAGTCGTTTCCTTGTCTTGTTCATTTGCGATTCGTTCCAATTCCTTTTCAACAGACAGACACACACACAAGACATTCATTCAATCGCGTTTCATCAACCCTTTACTTTCACAAATATATTTAAATAAAAGAAGATAATAAAAGAAGCATGTCCTTTAGAACTATTCTGCATTCAAATGATCATTATATGGAACTTGATACACAAGGAAAGCTTAAGAAGGTTGCCATACTCATCAACTTGCCCAGGCAAGAATGGCAAGACATGGTAAATATGGCAATGTGTGGTAAGTTTGGAAAGGTATGGTATGGATGACAGTGCATGGCAAGTAAAGCAAGACATAGCAACTATGGAAATGTGTGACAAGTATGGCAATGTGTGTGGCAAGCATAGTAAATAATATGGAAAAGTATGGAAGACCAAGGTAAGAAAGGTAATGTAATTGGATATTAGAATGCACTGAAATTCACATTATGGTGTACTCAGCAACTCGTCTAATGTAAATTAAGAACAATGCATTGCAGCAAAAAATACAATTTTACCTCAAGTCTCGTCTTAATCTCTTTAATCTTTTCTGCTACGATTCGATTCAGTTCTTCGAGTTTTTCCAGCGGACCGTCGCATCGTTGAATGTCCTGAATAGAATAAGAATAATCCAAAATGAAAAATGCTCAGGCCAACGCAAAATATATGCACTACGCAAACTGTAATCCAAAGGAGCATTAAATATGCAGTATCAGGAACTGTGAGTTTTGGTTATATTAGGCATCGTGAGGGTCGGTAAGGACAAGTGTTAGTTATTGTCGTCATTAAATACTTTCCAAATACTTCACATATATGTTTCAATCCTCGATACAGCAATTACGCCATCCAAAGGATCATTATGATGATACATATATTTGTTTTATTGAGTTCTTGCTGACATATTACACAGCTATTCACAAATAAGACATGATAAAGAAAATCATAATAATTCAATCAAATGGGTGGAAGTCAGAAAGAGGGGCAATGGTCGAGTATCTGTAAAGTACTCGAGATAATGTAGTTTCTTTCGCCCTTAATCGGGAATTCAAAACTGTGAGGACGAGGATTATGGACTATGCTGCACGTGAAATCAAGAATTTACTTTAAAACGGCATTTTCCCCAATTTCAATTTACTTACTCGTTTGCCTTAATAATTAGAATAATCGACGTTTATTATTTCAAACTGACGTGAACGCAGTATGATTAAAGAAATATAGTTTGAACGGATGATCACTACTATACTTATTAGGCTGTGACTAGCGGACCGCCAAGCGGCCGTCGAATCTCAAATACTAGCGGACCGCCAGTCACGTGTAACCTGTCACATGACTGGCGGCCGTCCAATACGGAATACTAGCAAGCCGCCAGGCTTTCTATTTACACCAATTCACAAGAGTTTCTAATGGCTAAACAAACCCTAAAACTAACCCTAACCGACCCTCACGACGCCTAACCTGAACCTAACCAACACTCACGAAAAAATTGGTTGCTTACTCTGTTTCTAGTAATTTTCTAAGTCATTAAAACAAGAAAACTTTTGTCCGACATAAAACCAACTATCGGTAACTGCCGCCATTGTAACAATATTCAAGAATCAAGACTCGTCATGTGACAGGTTACACGTGACTAGCGGCCGCTAGTATTTGAGATTCGACGGCCGCTTGGCGGTCCGCTAGTCACTTCGTACTTATTATTGCAAGCGATGACGTTGACTACATTTCGAAAACAATTTTTAAATAACTTATAAAACCTCAAGCACATGTCTGACATATGAAACAAATTGGCAGATTGCAGTATTAATGAAATATAATAAAAGAAATTACTTGAATGACGGCTTTTATTTCCAAATCGAGTGTAACAATCTGTTGTTGACATAAACGAACACGAACATCTTCACCGGCCATGTTGACGACGACGACAATGAAAACAGGAGATCCATGCAACATTGTTAATTTTTAAATGATAATAATTTATTGCAATAATAAAAGTAATTTATTCTTACTAAGATAAACCTATGAATAAAAATTAAGCATGATGACCTAATAACATAGTAATTTTCCTGCACAACAGAAAATTCAGCAATAATAATGGTCAAAAGGGAGAGGCATTACTCAGAGGACGAAATGGCTTTTAAAGACAATAGGCTTGATAATTGTAAATGCAAAGTTTGTAATTCATGCCCCCTAAAATAAGTAATGGACAAATCAAGCAAGCATACACTCTCCTAAAATATTAGTTTTCCGTTTAAAGACAAAGTTGTCTGAAAAATTCTGACGATAGTCTAATATTTTAAAAATGGATCCCAATTCTTTCAATAACGAAATTTATAGTTGCATTCGCTAGATGGCAGCACAGCTTTAAAAATCACAAATATGGGGATGCTACCAGTGCGCATATACCCGAATCCCAAGCCGTATGCATATACCCGAATCCCAAGCCGTATGCATATACCCGAATCCCAAGCCGTATAGCACTTCAGAGATATTTTATTTCCATAAACTGGAAGTTGGATGAACGATGAAAACATGATATTACTGCTGACGTATTGCAGTGTCATGGTCTTCCTATGTTGAAAGTTTTATTCGCATTCGCTAGATGGCAGCACGTTATTAGAAAGTCATTTACATGAAGCAAATCGTGAACTGTTGTCTGTCCCACCGAAATGGACTGTGGGTAATTGAATATCACACGATTAGGCTACACTACATACAGGTTGATTTCAGAGGGGGCTAGAGGGGCTAAGCCCCCCCCTAAAAGGCCATCAGGCTTTTTTATATGGAAAAATGAAATATTTCAATGATTAGCCCCCTAAAAAATGAAAGTACTTGGCTTCCATGTATCATTGGTTTCATGTGCTTTGCCAGAGACATTGGCAGATTTATAAAGGCAAGCTGATAAAGCCAAGTTTTGTCATTCTCATGGTTAAGGTTATATTAAGCGTAGCCCACGGTCTTTCGATCATCCATGGATGACTAAGGGGCTGTTAAAATCATGTAGAAAAAAAGCTAATTTGTACCGTAAATATATAAAAAACCCAACTCCAACAAATAAAAATAGGTTTATTGCATATAGAAACAAATTCAAATCAATCAAAATTAAAGCTGAACGTAATTACTATGCTGCCGAGTTCTTAAAATATAATAAAGATATTAAAAAAACCTGGAACGTGATAAAATCTATAGTTAATTCGAAAACTGAAGATAATATAATTGAATCGTTGACAATTAATGGGAAGCCTATAACTGATAATAAATTAATGGCAGAAAAGTTCAACAGTTATTTTGCTGGAATTGCTCAGAATTTATCTGATAAAATCTTGGACCCAAGTACTTCGTTTATGCAGTATCTTAAACCGCCACCCCTTAACTCTTTTGCTGTCAACCCAACATCGCCTCAGGAACTGATGGAATTTAATCTGACTCTAAAGCGCACTCACAGTCCGGGACCCGATCAACTTGATCCTAGTATAGTTAGTCCAAACTTAGACCTTATTGCTATCCCTCTGGCTGACATAATTAATTGCTCATTATCAACAGGAATAATACCTGATAAACTGAAAAAATCCTCAATTACACCTATATTTAAACAAGGCAATAGAGATGACGTAGCAAATTATAGACCGATCTCTATACTGCCTTTTTTTCGAAACTATTAGAAAAAGTGATGTATCAGCGACTATACGATTATATCTCTAAACTAAATATTTTGCATCCCTTTCAACATGGTTTTAGGTCGGGCCACTCGACGGCAATGTCACTGATAAATATTCAAGATAAGATTACAGAAGCCATTGATAAAAATGAATTTTCTATAGGACTATTTTTAGATTTAACCAAAGCTTTCGATACTGTAAATCATAATATATTAATTAAGAAACTTGAAAGCTACGGCATAAGAGGAATCCCTCTTTCTTGGTTCAAGGATTACCTTAGTGGTAGACAGCAACAAGTTAAATGTAATGGCATAACATCAAGTTGGAAATCGATTAAATTTGGAGTACCCCAAGGGTCAATATTGGGTCCTCTATTATTCCTGATTTACATTAACGACCTTCCGAATGTATCCCCCATCCTACACTTTGTACTATTCGCTGACGATTCTAATATTTTCCTCTCTCACAAATCCTATGAGGAATTATTCCGAATCCTTAATGAAGAACTTGTACTAGTGTCTGACTGGTTTAAAGCAAGCAAGCTATCTCTTAACTTGACAAAAACCAACTACATTCTTTTCTGCTCTCATAGGAAAGCAACACCACAACTGAAGGGAAAAGTCCACATAGACAATATTGATATTCCACAAGTAGAATCTGTAAAATTCCTTGGAGTCTATGTGGACCAACATCTCACTTGGAGTGTACACATTGAACACATTGCATTAAAACTGGCTAAAAACATAGGTATACTTAAGCGAATATCTTACTTACTGCCTAGAAACATTTTGCTCACTTTGTACTACTCTATGATATACCCATACATATCCTATTGTAACATGATTTGGGCATCTAACTACAACTCTCGATTTTACAGAATTATTGTCTTGCAGAAAAGAATTGTCAGATTAATAGCCGGTTCTCCTTACTACTCACACTCAGAAAAGCTATTCACGCAGCTCGGGATTCTAAAAGTTTTACAAATTAAGCAACTGCAGATGTGTGAGTTCATGCATCGATATACATATAACACATTGCCTATCTCCCATGCCAATCTCTTTACTCTAGCCTCAGATATACACTCATACAACACGAGAAACTTAGCCTCATATAGAACTGTGCGCGCCCGAACAAACTCAAGAAAATTCTCCATTAAGTATGCAGGTCCTATTGAATGGAATAGAATACCTCTAAACCTTCGCAGTATCCCAATTCTTAAGTCATTTAAGCATTGCTTGGGTTTATGGTTGATTAACCAGAACTGTTAGTCGGGTTCATACTTTAAACTTCCTTCTCCCTACTTAGTTAAGGCTTTATGTTTTTTACTTAAGGTTTTCTTACTTTTTTCAGTTTGGTATTGATTTATTTTTTAAAATTAAGACGTGTTTGCTTAACATCATGCTTAGATATTCATATTATGTAATATCGTGATGTTAAAATTTGGAACGTTTAATTTTCGTAGTTAAGTTTTGATTTATTTTTGATTTATTGCATATATGATGGAAAATAGAATATAATTTTATTGTGCTGAATTTGTTAACGCCTAGAACCAGAAAATGTGCTTAGGTGGCCCTAACCAGCGGGACTCTGCAGTCCCTTCTGGGTTTCCTTTTGTTGCCAATAACATTCATGTTTTATTTTTATGTGATGATATGTACCTTGTGTGCTTTTCTCTGGCTCAATAAAAAAATTTGATTGATTGATTGATTGATTGATATCTGCCAAGTGTGGATACCCAAACTCTTAGCAATACCCCAAATACATCCTTGGTGTAAAAAATATGCACATTATAAGGTTGGTTAACCCTTTAATTCCGAGATGGTATTGACAAGCCGTTTATTGACAAAGCATCAAACACGTACAAAAGAGCAGTAATCAGTACAAATTCAATGACTTTCGAGTGATCGGTGCATAAGTCAAAGGGTCAATCCAAAAAGGTCGTATGGACCTGCTGGTAGTAAATGGTATGGGAAATCCTATACCCTCCGTCATCAAAGGGTTAAGGGACAAAACTGGACCAATAATTATTCATTCACATATACTTAGCAGGACAAAAGCCAGCATCACAGACACACGGACAGAGAGACAGACAGACAGACAGGCAGAGACAAAAAGACAGACAGACAGTCAGCCATACAGTGAGAGATATTTGCTCTATTATTCGCGATCAATTCAAATTTCAAAACCCCACTGATAACCTTTTATTACAAAACAAAAACACAAACGTGCAATGTGAAAACTATGACAATACCTTAACGTGCACAAAAGAACAATGCGTGCAAATTAATTATCATTATCATCCACCACATTAAATGCAGGTTAAGTATAGTTTATCACTGACAGTAATCAAGAGCTTCACAATGAGTAGAATCATCAACAACTCAGTTTCATAGACAACCTGAAGTAAATCAGCCACAGCAAACATCTGCTCTGAAGTCAGATGTAAAGCTAAAAGCTTAAGTGAAGATGAAGAATAATATCAAAAGGGGCCATCCATATATTACGAATGCAGACAGGGAGAAAGCAGGGCTTTTTTAACGTGCAGTTGTACACAAAATGTGCAGTTGTAGAAGCACTCCTGTACAGTTAAAACTACCAAAAATGGCCATTGTCCTCCGATTGGAAGTAATTTACCATGGATGTTGGGAAAGGAAAGAAGGAGTTGTGCAGTTCTACAAATTTCTTAAAAACAGCGCTGGGAGAAAGGGCGACCGGATTTAGGTGATTTGGGCATGAGTGCGTACGGTGGGGAGGGAGGGGGAAGGGGCCTCAACAAAATCTACATACACAAAATGAATTTATAATTATGGTTTCCAAATTAACCAGCCTATTTAAAATTCTGTGTTATCCTATAATTTAGTCATTTTATGGTATTTTATTTTATTTAAATTAGAATTAAATTCTTTTCAGATCTAAACACGAAACCATAACAGTTAAGAAATAATTTTAACCAGCAAATAACTATGATGCTTTACAAAAATAAATAAACAATACCCTATGATAAAATATTTGTTATAGATGACTTTAGCTAATTCACTTTCGTAAGGAAGAAGAAACTTATTTGTCTGTGCGCATAGTGGTGGGGTGGGGGTAAAAAAATGTAGGAGTTGCAGCAGAGGGTAGGGGGTAGAAAATACGTTTTTGTCTACGTAATATATGGACGGCCCAAAAGCCACATTTTTCACTTTTTGTAAAAGTGGACAAAGCGGAATTTTAATTATTTTTTAAAGCTCAATGTTTTCACAGCTTCTGGAATATAATGAGAGATATGATAATAACCATTCACAAGAGTCAATGTGTTGTAAAAAGCTCAACACTTTTATAGTAATGGAGGTCAACATTATTAACGTGTTGAAGATTACAAAACGTCTGCTTAGAAAAAATGTCTTCTTCTTCAATCGAAGAAAACTCTAAGTAGAACAATCCACCGAAACCGAAATACATATCTCCAACGCAAGAGCTGCACATCCCCTACCGTTATTATTATTCACTTTTCTATTTGGACCATTTCTTAGAACAATATTAACAAGTTCACATTCACCTTCATACGAGTTATATCAATATTAAATGTCCCAATATATATACAAAAAATGTCATACATATTATACGACTAATATACATACATATTACATACAAACATGCATACAAACTTACATACATACTTATATACATACACACATACAAACATGCATACAAACTTATATACATACATACTACAAGCATACATACATACATACATACAAACATGCATACAAACTTAAATACATACACACATACTATGTTGAAGCATACATACATACTTATATACATACATACATACAAACATGCATACAAACTTAAATGCATACATAAAAAACATACATACTTACAAACATACATACACACTTACAAACATACATACATACAAACATACATACAAACTTATATACATATATAAAACTGATGGTGAAACTGTACATCTGATGCGAGTAAGATGAGTTTTGCTCATACTGTGTTTGAAGCACACCCACCAATTCCAAAGACAACTTCCCCTATTAATGCCTTAAGGCAACAATCACCCAGTAGTTTAAATATATTATGGAAGAGGTCATTTCTTGGTTCCTGTGATTCATCAGAACTTCAATGTTTTGGGCAATACACAAAAACGTTAAAGAGGGTACAAATATTTTTTTATTATTAAAATTATTATAATAATGCTAATTATTTTTGTCATTATTAAAACTATCATCATTATTACCTATATTACAATTGGTGTTGTTATTATTATCATTACTATTATAATTATTAAAATGATAATAATAATAATAAGAATTAAATGTTAATTATTATTATTACTATTATAATAACTATCATTATTATTACTTAGATTAAATTAGTATTATTATTATTATTACTACTCCACAACAGAAGACAAGTCCTCTAATCAACAATGTCCCAATTAAGAATAGCAATAATAATACTAATCAATAGCAATAATAATACTAATCAATAGCAAAAATTATATTAATATTGACATACAAATAATGTGCATTCAAAACACAGAAAATATTACAGGACAACTAAACAACCAGCAAGACAACCTCTTAATATGAGCTGCGTGGCTCAGTGCAAGTCATTGAATACCTGTGCAGTGTGCAATGAATACATGCCCTAAAATCATTAACTCAAAAATTCCTGACGCACTAACAAAATAATAATTATAATTCAATCAAAACCAATTTCTCATAAAAACTTAACCCTTACCCGCCGGATCGGGTCGCGGGTGACCCGATTAACCCAATAGGTATCGGAACAATTCCGGCGGGAATGGGTTAAGTCAGTTATCTATTTGAAAAATGGCCAACAATTTACTGTTCTCAACCGACACAAAACATTCAAAGGCATGAAACGTTATAATTACAATTGATATTATGAATGTTGTCAGAAGACGTATTTTGTAAACTATTCATATTTGGCCGAATAGTTGGTTCAATTATTCGTATTCAGCCAAAATGACAATCGCCTATTTAGCAGACACCTATTTTAAATGATTGACCAATGAATTAATAATTAAAACCAGCAGTTCTTACATACTTACTTAACATACAATTGAACAACAGAAACATTCACAAGTACCTCCACATCCACTTAGATTGTCGACTAAATTCACGAAAAGCTAATTTCATCGTAATACTTTAACATAGTGAGTAAATCCATTTGCTAACACACTGTGCTTCTCTCAACCCTCAGAAACATTAGAAGACAAAACTTTACCATAATAATAATAATAATAACTCTACCCTCCAGGGCCGATGCAAGAAATTCCGGGGCCCCAGGCAGAGCAGTCAATGGATACCAAATTATCTGAAGTTTTTTTTTTTAATTTGAGGAAACAATATAAATTGATATAATATTTAAATCAAAATAATAATAAATAATAATAACTTGATATATAAATTATAAAAAAGTGCAAGTACAACCTATGTTATAATTTACTTATATTTATATACAATAACCATTTTACCTCGTTCCCATTTTGAAATTTGAACAGATTGTCGCTAAGTGTGAGTAATTTCATATATTTAATAATACATAAATGATAGACTTCAATGAATAAATAACTAACCAGCTCATAAGTTGCAGCGCAGATTTGTCTCTCTTGTGTGCCCCCTCTTCACAGGCCTGGCATTTTATATAGTTACTGACAGAAAAAAACTGAACTCTGGCTGCAATTTTTTATTGGTTTGGTGGTATCCGATAGCGACCACTTTCAAAAGTGACACCATTTACACCAATGCTCTTCTTACAATGGCTCTATATAAATGCCCGAATAGGATTCATAAAGTGTATACAAGCAAGGCCACAGTAATAATGCCTGATTATATGGGCCACTTTTTCTTAACATCGCACAATTGAGGTTTACAGGTGCATGGCCATGCAAGTGTGACTTATAAAAGAATTCAACACAGTAAGACCTGTGCCTTCAAAAAAATCATTGGCAAAATCCTTTGCAACAACCGCCCAGATACTTAGCACCCACTGCCCAGATACTTTGCACCCACTGCCCAGATACTTTGCAACCACTGCCCAGATATTATGCACCCACTGCCCAGATACTTTGCAACCACTGCCCAGATATTATGCACCCACTGCCCAGATACTTTGCACCCACTGCCCAGATACTTTGCAACAACCGCCCAGATACTGAGCACCCACTACCCAGATACTTTGCACCCACTGCCCAGATACTTTGCACCCACTGCCCAGATACTTTTGCAACCACTGCCCAATACTTTGCACCAACTGTCCAGATACTTTGCACCCACTGCCCAGATACTTTGCACCTACTGCCCAGATATTATGCACCCACTGCCCAGATACTTTGCAACCACTGCCCAGATACTTTGCACCCACTGCCCAGATACTTTGCAACCACTGCCCAGATATTATGCACCCACTGCCCAGAAACTCTGTACCACTGCCCAGATACTTTGCAACCACTGCCCAGATATTATGCACCCACTGCCCAGATACTTAACATCCCACCCGCTGCCCACACAATTCAACTCACTGCCCAAAAGCAATCATAACACAGCTCATTCTAACTCATTGCCTAATAAGTCTAAATTCATTCCCTAGTCTAGTAGGCGACAACCAACCAAAAACATCTGAATAATTAGCATAAAAGACATGGCAATAACAATTCGACAAATCGCCTCATTCGTGCAAAATTACATGAGGACCAATCCAAAGACCAACACACAAGAACCGTAACATCAAGACCAAAACATAATGACCGAAACATGACGCAAACGCATTGGTCCCCAAACTTCACAATAGAAGTCTCAAACTTGTCTTCTCTCGAATCATCTATTTAAATCACATCTGCACGACTTGAATTTCGCAGTTTCGCCCAGCAGGACCAAAACAAAACGAGGACCGCTGCAAAGACCGAAATGTCATCAAGACCGAAAGATCTTGATGATGTCGCGTATCGGTTCCCTGCAGATGGGACAGAGACCGGTCTGATTGTTGACAATATCGACGGCGCATTCATAACACATGCACATGTGTCCGCACATGTACAGAGCACAATCCGTCGACCGTTCCATACACACAACACATTCCTGGCTCGACTCACTGCTCGGGTCGAGCGGAGGAGCGCCCCTCGCTCTCGTGGCACCAGTCTGCGGCGCTGGCACCGTGCTCGTTCTTCTTGGCGGCACCGGACCACGGCGCCTTGGTCTCGTCGGTTGCTCAAGCGGCTTTGGTGACGATATGACTTTTCCTGGCATTGGAATAAGCGGCGGAGGGAGCGACGAAGGCGCCTCGGAGACGTTCATCACAAGGTCGAGCGGAGACGGAGGCGGCGCCGCGATGGTCAAAGACAATGGAGTCGTCGCAGACTTTGGCGCCGAGTTCGAAGACAATGGCGCGGGAGTCAAAGACTTTGGCGCCGCGTTTGAAGACAATGGCGCCACGATCGGAGGACTCATTCTGGGCAGGACTGATGCCGAGCGATTCTGCGAAAGCTTCGGAGGCAGAGCCGGAGCGTCGGCGTACGAATGTCGTCGCGACGCGTCGGTTGAATCCGACATCGACTGACGAGTCGCGTCGGCAAGCGACAAGGCGGAGAAAGCATCGGTGAGTCGGTTTGGATTGTCGAAAGTAGAGATGGAGCGTGTGTATGGATGTGTTGCTGCGGAGGAGGTTGTGGTGGAGGTGGAGAAGGCTGGACTGCGAGAGGATGTGGAGATGGGAGGAGGAGGAGGTTGATGACGTGGTGCTGTTACGGAGGATGAGGAGAAAGGAGCGACGAACGGAGTTATGACACCTGTGGGAAAAATGGAAAATAAAATGCAGATGGAGATGGTTTTATCTTTGAACTTGGTCATCAAATCTTTAGTCATTCAATTCAAAAATGTTTCTTCGCAGAAAACAAACTAAAATTACAGAATGATAACTTTGCCCTTGTCGTCATGAACTTAAACTTCCACTACAAGATAATAGAAACACATTTTAGCGATGGTCCTATATAAATAAATTTGTCTTTTATCATATGACATCCATATCAAAAATCACTTTCCGAACTTTCTATTTTGGGTAAAATAAACTAAAAGCAGTTTACCGAGGCTTTTGATTTGCTGTGTGCTTCCATAGATGTCAAAGAATGCCCAGAGAGCGAGCGACGTATCAACGTGCATCAGCGTACCAATGTGATGACCGTTCTTAGCGTAACGTACCTCACCTGCAAAGACAACAGAATCATGATTTTCTTTGTATGTGCACTTGTTATAGTGCCCCTTCAAGCTCTCTCTCTACTCAGAGGCGCTCCCGAATGCAGAGCAGACACTGCATCAAAGTTTCACGCCGAAGCGCTGAGCAATTGTGAGTGAAGGACTTGCCGAAGGTCCTTACGCGGCGAGGTGGATTCAAACCTTCCGGCTTCAAGGCAACGATGCCACCACTACACCACCGCGCCACACTAATCTTTAATGAGACCTCAGCAAACTGGAGAGAATTTTTAGACAGGGCAAAGCAGTCTAAAGCAGAAATGGTGATGCAATGTAGGAAGGCTAAGATCTAAAGAAATTTTTCGTATTGCACAACCCGTTCTTTCCTTTCCCATCATCCATGGCAAATTACTTCCAATCGGTTGACAATGACCTTCTTTTAAAACTATTTTTTAACTGCACAGAAGTGCTTCTACAACTGCACAGATCCATTTAGAACAGAACATTTTGTGTACAACTGTATGCTATGAAAGCCTTGTAATGTAGAGCCAGATATATCTGAATAGCAGTGCACACACTGCACAGGTTTAGTCTACTATGATGAAACTACAACCACAATAACAACAACAATAATACTATGACCACAACACCGCTACTAGCACACAACTATCACCACATGACCACCATGACACCACTACCACCACCATGACCATTACGAAGACCACCATCAAGACAACCACAACCACCACCACTACGAACCTGTCATGGTCAAATGAAACGAGAGCTCGTCGTTGATCTCCGGTTTCGTGTAGACGTCTTTATGTACGACCCAGTAATCGGGGAAGTCGAGGAGGAGATCAGAATCATCGGGTAGCATCAGATCGTTTATCGCGCCAGGATTACACGACGTCATCCCGAAAGCCAGTCCCCCAGAATACTCGTGCGTCACCGCCTGCACCGACACCACGAGGCGTTCCCCGGGCGCGAGGGGGCGATTGGTGAAGACATATCCGTTGCAGTAGTCGTGCTGCCCTCTAGCGGCAACCATCCGATTCATCGAAAAGAAAACGTTTCGACCCGAATTGAGGTGGAAGGGCATGGGGTCGATGACCTCTAGGACGGATTGACCCTGATGGGGGTTTTTGTGGAGGATGGGGAGGGACGTGGACGCGTGGTTCGGCCATGCGGGGGCGATTATCGGGGGACCACCGGGGTTGGGCGATTGGGGGTAGAATGGGGCGCTGTCGGGGATGATGGGTTGCGTCATCGGTGGCAGCCAGGTCATGTCGATGGGGGAAGGGGCGTACGAGTTGGAGAGACCGAAGTGAAAGCCATCTGCGAGTTGAAAGAAAAGAGTCCGTGTGAGTCACGAGTTGAAAACAACGAGTTAAAAGCGATATTCAATATGAAACCTATTTATAACAATAATATTCGTAATAATAAAAATCTTCCTTTCATTTCAAACTGATATACAATGTGGTATGATTACAGTTCATAGTATAAATGGATGGTCACAAGTTACATGTATTTATACAGAAGTAAAATTTAAGTTTGGGGCGCCTCGCATGGCTGCTGAACAATCAAATTTGAATCCCGTGATAATTTGTGATAATCCGTTCACGGATTATCACAAATTATCACGGGATTCATATTTGACTGTTGTATCAGTTTGAAACAAAATGAAGAGTATTATTATTATTATTATTATCAGAATAATAAATATAAATATCATAGTTGCAAAAATTTATTTATCGCTTTTAATATCTATAATAAATATCATTAGCATTATTATTATGTTAATCTATATAAATAAAAATGAACTTTCCAATAGTTCGTAACATCACCACGCTGAAAGTTACGCACCGATTGTTTTGAAAATTTTACAACACCTTCCATTCCCATACAACCATGTGTTAAGATTTTTTCAACCGAAAAAACACAACCTTTTCCACAATAAGTGAACTTTGCAATCCGTTCGCCCGCCATTTGCAAATTCAACACGTTCCACACTAGAGTGTTCAGCTTTCCTATGGTGAACAAATAATTTCAAATAATCACCTCGCATACCCTCTGGATTTGTGACATTTGGTGTCATGAACAACTCAGTGAAATCTTATGACTCTGGGACCATGTTAAGTGACCTCTCAAAGCTAGTGAAGTTTTCAAAAAAGTGCGATTTTTCTTAAAAATTGAAAAAATCACAAATATAATGCATTGTATCATTTACTGCCACACAATGGGTTACTGACTACAGTAAACAAGCAAGGCATTGTATTGTGTCATGTCTATACATTTGTATGGCGCCTCTCACAGTGCACACCAATCAGAGGCGCTCCCAGTGCATTAGACCGAGAGAGTAACAAGTGGTTTTAAGACAATGAAAATTGGGCCACCAGTTTATAAGGAGAAAAGCGTTGAAAGAGGAAACTGGTTCCACAGTGCAGGCCATTGAGGGCAAAGGCCCAAGTTTTAACAATGGTGGTCCTACAGCTCGTGGAACGAGGAGATCATGCCAGTCAAAGGAGCGGAGCGGGCGAAGAGAAGTGACAAAGGTCAGCAGACGGATGAGGTCACTTAGGTGCTTGGTGGCTCGCAAGTTATAAATTTGTGCCAGAAACCTTGAGTTGAATCAGAGCAATAAGGGGAGCAAATGAAGAATGGTCAAGCATAAAAGTGTGTTGCAGTGTTGTGAAACAATACAAAGTATAGTTGCATTTATGTTTCCGATATCAAAATAATGTCTAGCTGTAACTGAAGGGTGAGGCTATCGGTGGTATTCAGCCACTTAGAAGATGAGCTGACGTTGCAGCTCATCATGTGTGAGGGCCAAGTTAAAATTAGTTGCTAACTTTACTGCACGCCCATCAAAGTCATTAGGCTTAATAACAGAAAGTGCAGCAATGGTGTTCTTAAAATGTGATTGTCGCTAATGTTCTCGTCTAATGCACATTTTGTTATCATAAGAGAGAAAATCTTGTCCGACTTTGGGGTATCAAATAGATGCATCGATTGCTGTGTCATGAACTCGGATAAAGTTTTCTCCTGAAATGTCCTAAAGGGTTTTGGATCAACAATCTTTAAATCAGTTTTCATCTGTGGCTTACAAAGAGAAGCAAATTTGTTACGGTCAGTGAGAGGCAACTGACGTCTGAACCTGGCGAAAACTGCAATTCGAAGCCCATTGGAGACAAAGAGTAAATCAAAAACTGCATGCTGCAATTAATTCAGACCTGTGATGTCTGCAAACAAGAATAATAGGCGTTTGTCAAAGACCTTTTGAACAATGCCTATTGTGGCACAAAGGGCTCCTGTGTTACCACTGATTGTGTCAACCAAGCAAACCATTCTGATACCCCTTTCCTCATCTCTTAGTATTTCAACAATTTTATTCCACATTAGGAAACCAGTTTCAGAGTCAGGCAGTTTGGAATGGTTAGAAGCTTTTTTCAATTCCTAAGCCAGACACAACAACTACCATGCGATCAGCTTTAGCACTCTCATCACCTGGCAGCAGCTTATACCATCGAAATGATCAAGGGCTGCCTCAGGGTAGAATTCAATGGTCTTTGAGCCACATACAGAAGTTGTGCACAGAATAGGATCATTTACATTGATAGGCCTACCCACCGGGCCACTTTATGCATTGTCTGATGTGTGATGTTTTCTGTCCAAACTACCCAATAAATAGCGTCATCAATCAGCATTGATTGTAAATTATAAATAATGCCTAGACCTACTAGAACAATAAATAAATAATATAAGAAAATAAAGTAAGATAAGTATTTATGGAATAACAGTAACATGGATTGGAAAAGCTGAGAAATAGTAGATAACTATTTTCTAAAGCATAACATAATTTTTCACAAATACCGCTTTTCTTCACCCTAGTTGAAGAAGTTACACCCTGTTGAGAGGTCATTTGCCATTGAGATATGGACGTAGAATTTTGGTAGGTTAATTGTGTGCATAAATGTCACATTTTAAGACCCTATGCATGTGATTCAGGCAAAATTATTTTTTCCTGAACAGTCTATTCCACACGGCTGCCACATTTCATAAACGCGGTCTCCAAACACAGCAGACGAAGCATGAATGAGGTCGCGTGCTGTGACGTCATAAGCGAGTCGCGATTAATTTACCAAAGAGGCCTTTTCCAAAGCGGACTTTCATCATTATTGGGCTTGGAATGGACGGTGCGACGGAGGAAAGGAGCGGAGGGAGCGGGACGAAGACGGTGGGGAGGGAGCGGAGGGGGAGGGGAGGTGGAAAGGGAGGTGGAGGGGGAGCCTCTTTTCAGCCACAGCAATGCGTGGCCGGGTTCAGCTAGTATCAATATAATTATTTAATACTATTATTATGGTGCTAGGACAAAATGTCCCAGACAAAATGTCCCTGGACAAAAAGTCTCCGGACAAAATGTCCCTGGACAAAAAGTTCCCGGATAAAATGGATGAATAGATGGATGAATAGATGGATGGATGAATAGATGGATGGATGAATAGATGGATGTATTGACAGATGAATGGATGAATAGATGGATGTATTGACAGATGGTTGGATGAATAGATCGACAGATAAGGCCTAAAAAATGTTGTGTTTCCGGTAACAGAGCTAAAAAAAATTGGGTAGGTAGGTCGAAAAATATTTTTATTTTGGTAAAATATTTTTATGCAGTGACAATCCGAAAAAGTATACCCCACTAGTCTTTTCTGCACAAAGGTACACGCTGCAACAAAGTAAGTGTTCTAAGCAAGTTATAAACTGCCTATTTCCTGACTGTCTGCACCTAAAACTGCTCTAGAAAACAGTCCTATTAATTTCATTTTTGACGTCTTTTCTGTTATGTCAGTAAAAATGTTTTAAAAATATTTGTAAAAAAAGTTTGAAATTTTTTATAAAAAAAATTTTATTAAAAGAATTTTTTAATAACTTTTTTACAAAAATTATTTGAGTCGCGGCAATAAAAGAGGGTCGGTCGGGTTACCGGAAACACAATTTCTTTTAGGCCTAACCATTCTATTCTGCTGAATCCTTCAGGACTTACCAAGTAGTTCCACGCTGCAAGTCGTTCCATAAAGATCAAGCAACGCCCACAACGGTAAATCCGTCTGCACTCCTCCAAAGAAAACTCCGATCTCTTTTCCATTCAATCCATACATTACGTCTCCGGTTGCCGTAACGTAGAAGAAGATGACATTGCCAAGTCTTGCCATCTGCTCTGGAACTGCCTTCGCCCAATAGCCCTGTTCGTACGTGATGTCAGGGCAAGCGTACGTTGGTAGGTCGGCCGTGTTCAGCATCGATGGGTCGTCGGAGAGGAGACCGACGCGAAGAACGCCCTGACAACAGATCATTATCATCATTATTATCATTATTGTTATCAATATTATTAATATTAATATTACTAATTGGGGGTACCCGGTGTTGCCCGGGAATTTTAGTATTTACCCCGTTCCCAGCCAATCCCCTACTTGCCCACCCGCACTTCCCTCTCTACCTCCTTCCCCCATCCTCCCCTTCCCCTCCCTACCCCCCCAGATTACTCTCCCAAGCTGGGACAGTAACCCATTATACCAGCGGTTCCCAACCTGTGGCTCGCCATGCCTCAAAATATGGGCTTCGTCTCTCAAAGAATTAACAAAAATATATGATAAAAATACAATTTTAACAGGATAGAACACATAATCGTTTTCTATTACAAATTATTTCATTTTGAAATCTTTAAATAACATCAAACATTCTATTTTGAATCAACAATAACAATTTTATATAATTTTAGGTAATTAAATGTTAGCCTTGTGGCCCCCTAATGTCCTTCGACTAAAAAAAGTGGCCCTTGTGTCCTCTAACTTATAAAAAGTGGCCCTAACGTCAGAAAAGGTTGGGAACCTCTGTGTTATACAGACATGTATTAAGTTATGCATTTGCAATCACGTTCCATGCACAAGTCCTTCCTACTCACATCTCTTCCGACGGACTGTGCAGACTGCGACGTCTCTGCGATTCTCAGATGGAGTCGTTCGCCGAGGCAGATTGGTCGATTGCTGAAGCAGATGCCACGGAAACTAGCGACACGCTTCGCCACACGACTGTCGTTCGACAGACGAATGCTGTCGCTGTGAAGACTGTGGAACGTTATTGATTGGCCACGCAACGCGGATGTGTCAAAGTCATCTACAATATATGTAACATAGCGTGTAATGTAATGTAATGTGGTTGGTCCGGAGGTCTGGAATGGCCTTCCTTTTGAGCTATGTCTACACCCTGGGACTCTCTACCAGGATCGTTCCTTTAATACTAAACTTAAAACTGTTCTTTTTGAGCGTGCTGGAGTCGGGAGCGCCTCTGAGTAGTTTCTTTTACTTGAAGGAGCACTATATAAATGTCCGAATGAATGAATGAATGTAATATGAAATTTAAGTAAGTAAGTAGTCCTTTTTGCATCAGAAGTCTGTTTAAAGTGGAACGTAATCCACTGGCCACGCAACGCGGATATGTCAAAGTCGTCTAGAAGATGATTCGCTCGTTGCAGAATATGGTTTGACCATCAATCCAATTTCTACTTACGCCGGCATAATTTTTTAATCAATCCAGCTTAGAACTACTTGCATTATAGCATTTTAATATCACTTCAACATCCATTTATGCAAGGATAATCTTTCAGCAATCTATCTACCATTTAAACACGAATTTCATTCACCAATCCTACTTCCATTTATGCATTTATGCAAGAATTCTTTTCAGCAATCCAACTTCCACTGTACTTGGCGTATGGAGTATCATTTCCACGCCTTAATCCAGTCTTACCCAAAAATAAGTAAATAAATAAAGGACACTAAGGCGATAGATCACCTTAAATTCCACAATGAGTTTCATTTTAAGGTTGCATACACAACGATATTAGCAGGGCTTAAAGTGTGCCAGGACGGTCATGGACGGCGTCCATACACTTATTTTAAAATCTGAACGCCGTCCTGCCACTTATTGGCCAGCACTGACTGGAAAGATAAGGGGCGTCCAGGCACCTATTTTGGAAAAGTAAGGGGCGTCCAGGCACCTATCTATCCACACTTTAAGCACTGGGTATTAGTCAAACGCGTAGGGACATTAATAGAATGTTGACTTCCATTGCGATAAGCAATCGCTGGAACTCAATCAATAACAGATCCCTGATCCCTTAAAAAGTACCTTATTCAATGCCTATAACTACTCGCGCTACATAAACGATGAATATTAACCACAATCATCGATAATAATTTCGGGAATGGTTAAGCTTAGGACCGCTTTACCTTGCAGGCGACGCGCCTGGTGAGAATTCCCCATTTTTTCTACAAAGTTTTCGCAACAAGTTCTGTCAAATTCAATTTCATTTCAAACGGAACACTTTCTAGGTGTGACAACCAGTGAAGATTGGAGCAGAAATTAAATTTAATCGACTGTTTACACAACTATGAACAATATTTTCCGATTAAAGGTGAAATCGGAAGTAGACTGCAAAAGTAAGTAAGCAGGTGTGTCGAGGTTTAGAAATTTAATTTAATCCATAAAAAAATAAATTTTACTGCTTTATTAAAAGAAGGATTGGGTAATTTTCGCGTTTACATTTAGTCCAGCAAGAGGATAATGATAATTAGCAAAAGTCGGTGGTTAAGGTTGATTTTGTTTCAGAATTTTACATTTCTTTTAAAAGTTTATTCATTAGCTTTGCAAAATTGCAAGTAGCCTATGTTTCTCCGAGGAAATGCCCTATACCTAGATAAGCTGCCAACTAAAATATACAGCTCCGTAAGGCACTTATCTCTGTCTTCCCAAAACGTTTATCATACCAGTGATTGCAGAGAATAACTGAGTACAAGGCCAAATATGATAACTGAGTCAACGACCCAAAGGCACCAGCGCCCTTTGACCTGACCCAATTATTTAGAAACAAAGCTATGCTTCTCTAAAACCATGTAATAACTCCAACTGAATCTTTGACGTTAAACAAGTTAGAGATCAAATTAAAACTACGAATGCTGTTGAAGATTATCATGGTTTTTGTCTCATAATTCTTTTAAGTCTTGGCCTTGGCCTGGACATTCCCTAATGCATGACGTCACGAGAACCTGGGCTCTCTGATTTTTTAATGGTGAACTCAGGGATGCCACTCATAGCTTTTTTCGTCTAGATCTAGGTTTTTCGCTCTTTTTATGTTTCTGTTGTTGTTTTTTTTGTCAGGATGACCTTTTTCCTCACGGCGGTTTTCCGACCTTTTCCACAAAAAAAGTTTTTTAGGCAAAAATGCACAAAAGACGTAAAGAATTCAAAAAAATTTGCGAATACGTTCCCAAAAATAATAATAAGGCTATTATTGTAGATTTTGGAAAGAAAGACTAAAAAGTGGTCAGCAAAACCTTCGAAAAAGGAGCACATTTTCGTGGGACTACTAAAACAAAGATGTCGAAAATCCATGTATTTTCTCAGAGAAATTCTCGATCTAGCTTTTTTCCGGCCGGATTTGACCTTTTCTTAAAAGTTCAGAGTGGCATCCCCCGCAATGGTGGTTACGTCGTCGAAAATGTTTAGTACCAGATGCAAGATGGCGGCTGTTATGTTGACGTTCGTCTCTCGATTATTATACGCTCGACGCTAGCGAGGAATTCGGAAAAATACCGGAACGTAGCAGCCCCAACCAACAGTTATTTAACCCCTTTAATGTTCCCAGCGAACAACTGACCCAGAAAGCCGTAAGTTGGGTGATTTGCGTTTAATTGGTTGGCTTGACGCGGGCTTTCGTTGAGGGTTTGGATAGACTTCGGTGATTTGCATATAAAAGGGTGAGGGTGGTCCGTGGGTGGAAAACAAAGTGAGTCATCTTTCCTCGGGGTTATACGCTGCCGGGGTGGCGAGATTACGTGTCTGAGTGGCTAGTCTGAGGCCAAGTTCTGTTGTTTTGCTCGGGTGTTAGTTATTATTGTCTTGCAATTGCGTATGAGTTGCGAGCTCTGAGTTAATTATTATTTTGACGAAGTTGCAATCTCCCTTTGTTTACTCTCGTCGGACTTTTTCATTGTGTACCGTTGACCAGTGTTTATTTATAGACTTGCCTAAGGACGCATGCGTTTTCGAATATAATGTTAATTTTGTTGTGGTGGTTTGCGCTATATGAAAATAAATTGTAAGTTGGGTTGTTTGTGATTATGTTAAACAGATGATATGGACTTTGACCTTCTTTAAAATTGATTAGCAATTACCAAATGATGATGTGTCAGTCAATCAGTCATTCATTCATTCAGTCAATCAGTCATTCATTCAGTCAATCAGTCATTCATTCAGTCAATCAGTCATTCATTCAGTCATTCACTCCGTCAGTCACTCAGTCAGTGCAGAAAGGGCAACTGATTGCATATCAGGTGTTAATATTTGATCAGGCATTTGTTAGATAAAACTCTCCAAGTTCTGTTACACAATTCCTTTAATTTAAAATACATACTCCAATCTGTAAATTTGCTGCTGCATAATTTTTCAACATGGCATATAGATATTAGTTTACAACATTACTTCCAATTACATTTCAATGCTCCCTAAGATTCGGCTAGCTCCACTTAAGTTTGTACTCAATGCTGCTGCTAGGCTCATTACCTGTTTTCCTAGATTCTCACACATTTCTACACTCATAGCTAAACAACTTCACTGGCTTCCACTCTCAGCCCGTATACAATTAAAAGTTCTTATTTTGGTACTCAAGTCTCAATTGGGTCTTGATCCTAAGTGACTTTGTGATCTTATACTTCGCCCAATTTCTGCCACTTAGCTGCGTCTTCTCAAATCCTCTGAGCGGCTTGACCACTTTGTTCCCCACATCAACACTGGACTGCCCATGCTCAATCCAGATGCTTTGTCTGCATATGGAAGGAATTCCCCCCCCCCCCCTATCAGTTCGCTCTCACTTTCTCTCTAGTGGTCTTTCCTCATCTTTCTATTGCCTCAAATCAACTGCCTTTACTCTCAGTGCCGATTGCACTGGGAGCGCTTCTGAAACACTTTTGCTGACCTAAGCACTTTATAAATGTTCCAAATACAGTACAATACAAACTCAATGTTGTCCATACATGTATTGACATGTTGTGTCTGGTTGCAGGGCACAATGGACCCGTTAACGCAAAACCAGAAGTGGTCATGTGGCTACTGCACGTACGAGAACTGGCCAGCGACGAAGAAATGCGTCCTCTGTCGCGCCCCAAAGCCTCCCCAATACATCGACGAGGACGTCCCCATTGAGCAGGACATCTACAAGATGGCTCCCCTCGTCTACCCCGACTCCATCGGTCCGTGCTCCTCCTCGACCCACACCACGAGCAGCACTACTCAGCCGGTGGTGAGCAGCGACCCAGCGAGCACGAAGTGGACGTGCCAAACATGCACGTACCTCAACTGGCCGAAAGCGAGCAAGTGCACGCAGTGTCTGACGGTGCGGCCACGCTCGGCCAACGCAGGCTCCTCCGTGAGTCCCACGCAGCCGCTGTCCATCGACGTCAACATCGCCGAGTCGAGCGTCTCCGCGAAGAACTCGCCGAGCTCCCCGGAGGCGGCGAAGGCGATCAACAACGACAAGAACCGAGCGGTCGCCACGGTCGTGCCACGCTCCTCGAATCCTCCGCCGGCGGCGCTCGTGAGCAAGTGGCCGTGCCGGAGTTGCACGTACGAGAACTGGATGCGCTCGCTGCGGTGTGTGCTCTGTGGGGTGCCGCGCTCAGAGGGAGTGGTGGCAGGTCTGCAGCGGGAGACGACGGGGGAGAAGGAATCCAACCGATCCGGTGGAGGGAAGAAGAAGCAACGCCGGTCGCCGATGTCGTCGATGCACAATCTCGTTGATACGATCGAGAGTTTTCACCATCCAGGTGGCGCCACCGCGTCTCCCAGCATCCACCTCGAGCGACAGCAACAGATTCATCCGCAGCAGCAGACGATTCAGACGGAATCGTTCTCGAGCAACATCCGCAAGAAGGACGACCGTAAGATGCGTCAGTTCCGCAATCGACTTCGCGACCTCAACTGGCTTTGGCTCAACGCCTGCCAGGGCGTCGTCAACGGCGACCCGCACGCCGTCGAGGCGTACCTGGCGTCCGGGGGGGACCCCACGCGCCAGCTCACGGCCAACGAGAGCGAGCTGCTGAGCCGACCGAGCGCGTTCACCGTCGGTCACACGCTCATCCATCTTGCGCTGCGTTTCAACCGCGAGGACATTCTGTCGGCGTTACTTGCGACGCCGGAAGCGGCGAGCAAGGCACGCAAGCGAGTGCCTTCGTATGTTGCGCCGGATCTTGCGGCCGAGATCGTGAGGGACATCGCGAGGGCGCTGAGGCAGAGGAAGGGAGATTTCCCGTGCTACTTTCTCACCGACTACTCCACATTTGCTCTTCCTACGGGTAGGAATTCGTTTTTCGTAGAAAGTTCGTTTGTTTTGCTGGTTAAATTCTGAGTGTATGAGTTTTTATCAGTCATTGTCTCTGTTAACAATGATAATAATTGTAATAATAATTATGACAATCACAGGCATACGAGGCGGGTGTCCAGAGGGGGCAAATGCCTCCCCAAATTTCAGGCAGGTCTGGTTTTTCAGGCAAACACAGCCCCGGGCGACTGAAAAAAAGGTCATCAACTTTTTTGCCAGATATATTTTTGGGGCAGAAGTTCAATATTTGCCCCCCCCCTCCACTGCTGAAATCTTCCGTATGCCTATGATGACAATAATGATGATAATAATAATATAGTAGTGTTCTGAATGAGTGAATGAATGACCGAACGAATATATATTCGGAATTTAAATAGTAGTTTGCATGGCATTCTATGCAGTACTTTAAAATAGGACATTGTTTGGTAACTTATATTGCAATTTAAATCTGGAGGAGCTTACATGGCAATTTATGTGGGGTTTTTAATAGCAATTTACGTGGTAGTTTGTGTGGCAATTTAATTAGGAATTTATGTTGCAATTTAAATAACAGTTCATTTAGTAGTTTATGTGGGAATTTAATTAAAAATTTATGTGGTGATTTAAGTGGCAAGATAAATATTAATTTATTTGGTAATTTAAATGACAGTTTACGTGAGAACTTAAGTAGAAATTTATGTGGAAATTTCTGTAGAATGTTTACATGAGAATTTATTAGTGTATTGGTTTATTTGACATCCCATAATGCTAAAAAAAGCCATTTCTTTAGTTTGACTTAACTAAGCACGTTCTCTGTGACACGACTACAGAATGACTTGTTTAATGCTGTTGGTGCTATAAAAATGTCTTTATTACACTTGACATTAATTATGCTCTTCACGTACGTCACAGATGTTGAAGATCTGCCGAATGAAGTTAGGAAGCAGCTATTTGAAGAGTTACTCGATTGCAACGTTCAGAAAGGTTCGTATTTATTTTGCGTGTCATATTGTAGCTTTCGAGACATTTGAAAATACGACTGTCATGCAAATTATGTTTTGTAAATCTTATGAAATTTCTTTACAATGAAAAGCCACGTCAAGAAAGTCAGCTTATTTGCTGAACTTGTGTTGGATTAGTCATCTTCAACTTGCGTGGGCTTTTGATTGCATGGCTAAAAAGTGGCTGGGCCCTGGGGCATTTGCTCCTCCCCATCTCGGTGGGCTATAGTTTGATTATACCTTTTGAATAAAGTTGAAATGACTTAGTCTTTATGTGTTGCCTGAAGCTGTGATGGAGTCAGTCAGCAAGAAAGTCAGCCAGCCAATCAGTCAATAAATGAGTCAGCAGGAAGTTAGCCAGTCAGCCAATCAATAAGTCTGAAAATAGGTCAGGAGTAGGTCATCCAGCGAATTGGTTGTAAAGTGGGTCAGTCGTGGAGTTAATCAGTCAGCCAATCAATAAGTATGAAGGTAGGTCAGAAAGTTGATCAGTCAGCCAATCAATGAGTCTGGAAGTAGCTTGCCTGTTAATCAATCATTAAATCTGAAAGTATGTCAATGTGTTAAATTTATATTCTGTGTAGAACTGGAGGACGATGAGCCGGTGATCAACTGGAGTTCAGAGATCACGGATCGTCTTGGCAGTCGTCTCTATCCGCTGTGGAATCGAACGGCTGGCGACTGTCTTCTCGATTCCGTGCTGCAAGCGTGTTGGGGAATCATGGATCGCGACAACACGCTCAGACACGCACTCGCTGACAGTCTCAATGAAGGCGCCATGCTGTGAGTCTTCTACGATGATCGACTTGAGAAGAATCGTGATTTCTTGTGTTATTGACTCCTGTCTCTCAATCACCTGGTCACCTGGTGCCGTCAGCTTCTGCAGCTCTGGCGATATCCCTGATGTATCCTCTCCAGTTGATCCTCTCCCTAGTCGCCTCTCTTAGCTCCTCCAGTCTCATGCCAGACTTTTCCTGTACCTCATCCAACCATTTCTTCCTTGGCCTTCCACATCTTCTCCTTCCCTCACCGCATGCCGTCATCAGCTCCTTTTCCAAACCATTAGATCTCATCACATGGCCGAAGTAGCTCAGTTTCCTCCAAGTTGCTGTTTGCTGCAGTGTCTCCTCCCTCTCTATTCCGAGCTCCACGCGCACCGATTCGTTAGTTCTCTTCTCCGTCCATGAAATCCTTAGCATCTTTCTCCAAATCCACATCTCACATGCATTGATTTTCTTTTCCATATCCCGTGTCTTTGTCCATGTCTCGCATCCATATAGGACCACTGGGAAGATCAGTGCTTTTACCAGTCTTTTCTTTGTTTCCCTGCTCACATATTTATCCTTCCAAATCTTTTCCAGACCGTTCATTGCCGTTTTCCCCATTGTTACCCTCCTCCTTATTTCCATATCACTTCTTCCCTCCTTCTCTATCATAGATCCCAGGAATGTGAAGCTCGATACTACCTCTATCGTTTCTCCATCCACCTCAAAGTTTTCCCATGTTGCAGTTCTTTGTTTTCTTTACATTGAAGTATAGTCCCGCCTTTTCGCTTTCCTTCCTGACTCTTCTTATTAACTCGACTAGGTCGTCCCTCTTACCCGCCAATAATGTCGTATCATCGGCGTACCTCAGATTATTCAGTATTTTCCCCGCTATCCTTACCCCCTCTGTTGCCTCCTCCAATCCAGCTCTCCTCATAATTCTCTCGGCATACAGATTGAACAGGAAAGGGGACAAAATGCACCCCTGCCTCACTCCTTTCCTTATTTTAAATTTACTCGTATCTCCATATTCAGTTCTTATCACCGCCTCTTGATCCACATAAAGACCTTTTAGTAGTTTTACCAGATGTAGCGGTATTCCCATCTCAATCAATGTCTTCCACAGTAACGTATGGTCTATGCAATCAAACGCTTTGCTGTAGTCTATAAAACACATATGCACCTGTTGACCGTATTCCCTCTGTCTCTCCATAATCCACCTTATATTGGCGATGTGATCGCGCGTTCCTCGCGCCTTCCTGAATCCCGCTTGGTTGGCTGGTAATTCCCTTTCGATTGTCTTCTCCATTCTTTTGTGTATTATTTTGAGGAGTATTTTGCTCGTGTGCGATATCATCGCTATCGTTCGATAATTTTCACACTCTCTCGCGTCTCCTTTCTTGAATATTGGTATGAACACGGACCTTTTCCAGTCCTCCGGCCACTCCGCAGTTCTCCAGATTTGATTGCATAGTTTTGTAATAGTCCTCACCACTGCTTCATCTCCCGCTTTTACCAGTTCTATAGGTATTCCATCATGTCCTGGCGCTTTGTTGTCCTTGAGCTGTTTTATCGCCCACTCCACCTCTACCTCCAATATCTCTGGTTCGTTTTCAACTTCCTCTATTTTGACGTTTTCCTTCTCGACACATTCATCTTCCATGTACAGCTCTTCCGTATACTCTCTCCATCTTTCCTTTATCTCCTCCTCATCTCCTATTATCTTCCCATCCTTCGTCTTGAGTGAACCCATTCTAGGGCCTGCTGTCTTCGTTATTTCCTTCATCTTTGCGAACAGTTCTTTAGTTCTTCCTTTCTTTCCTTCTTCCTCCAGCTCCCTGCACATTTCCTTGAGATGGTTTTCTTTATCCTCCCTTGCCTTCCTTTGGAAGGTCCTATTCAACGTTTTTACCCTATCTCTGTTCCCTTCCTTCTTTGCTTCTCTCCTTTCTATTGCCACCTCAATGGTCTCTTTGGATAGCCATGAGGTAGTTTTCCTTGACGTTTTCTTTGGTACATGTTTCTCCGCAGTCTCCTGGATCGCAGTTTTCATCTTTGTCCATAACGTGTTGGTATCCTGCTCTTCCATTGTATTGTCTCTCTCTAAGATCTCAAACCTATTCTTTATCTCTACTCTGTATTCTGGTGTTATGCCTTTGCAATCAAAACTGGTCAGTCTTTTATCTCTCTTCATCTTCTTCAACTTTAGCTGCAATGTAGCCACTAATAGCTCGTGGTCTGTTCCGCAATCCGCCCCCGGTCTTGTTCTTACGTCTTTTATCGTGCTCTTCCATCTTTTGTTCACCACCACGTAGTCGATCTGATTTCGATGTTTTCCATCCGGCGTCGTCCATGTATAAAGTCTTCTTTTCGGTTGTTCGAACCATGTGTTCATTATTCTTAGCTCATTGGAATAGCAGAACTCCACCATTCTTTCCCCCGCCTCATTCCGTACACCCAGTCCGTACTTACCCACTACTTCTTCCTTTCCATTTCTGTCCTCACCAACTTTCGCGTTAAAGTCACCCATAATCACCATTATATCTCCTCTCGGTGTTGTGTCAATTGTTCCTTGCAGGTCCAAGTAGAAAGCTTCCTGCTCCTCCTCCGTCGCCATCGCTGTAGGAGCATATACTTGTATGATTGTTGTGTTGATCTTTCCACCCTGAAATCTTACACTCAGTACTCTGTCACTCACTGTATTGTATCCCATTATCGCATCAATACTCAATACTGTCCTTTAAAAATCTCTCTCCATTTATTTTTTTCCATTTCTGTATATGCCTTCTTAGAATCAATGGCTTAAATGGCTGCGCACTGTCTTTTGTATGTAGTATGCTGTCAAATGCCTCTGTAATGTCAATGGAAACTGTTTTTCCATCTGCGTAGGTTTTACCGGCGTTGGAAAGAGACAGAGTCGATTGAGGCGGAACTGTTGAACTTCAGTCTCGAGGAAAGTCAGTGGGAACAGGAGTGGGCCGAACTACTCAGTCTCGCCAGTCAACCAGGTTAGTCTTCGTACAGCTATTACCAAACGGTGTTGCTATATTCTTGAGCTCCATCTCATGGAAATTGAATCTATTGTCACATTGGACAATGCAATTCGATTGTATTGTGTGGTATGTTATAGCATTGCAATTAGCACATCTGAAGAAACAAAGAACCACAAACACAGCAACAAACACATGCAGACAGAGACAGGCACACAATCAGAGAGACAGGCAGACGGACAAAGACAGACAGCGAAACAGAAAGGCAGACAGACTGAGACTGAAAAAGTTACAGTTAGTTGAGCAAAGGCATGCATATATCGTACAGGTGTTCTGATTGTTGTTTTTCTGTTGTCTTCAGGTGCTTCTCTTGAGCAGGTGCACATCTTTGCGTTGGCTCACATTCTCCGTCGTCCAATCATCGTCTACGGAATCAAATTCGTCAAGAGTTACCATGGCGACAACATCGATCTCGCGCGGTTTCAGGGTACGACCAACCCATCATTGTCTCTGTCTCCCCCATAATTGTATTGTATTGTATTGTATTTTATCATTTATGTAGCGCCTCTTGTAGGGTGAACCGTTCAGAGATGCTCCCAAGTGCACAAGGCCCCACGAGAAAAATCATTTTTTTAGGAGATAGAAGAAAGAAGAAAGACTACCAGATAGAATTGTAGAGTGAACTGAAGAAGAAAGCGCATTCCATTTAGTGTCATTGCGAGTAGCACCGCGATGGCTCCAGTGCAGGTATTTTTATTTTGACTTACCTGACGAGTCAGCAATGTTCCCTCTAAGATGTGCGCTTGTGCGTGCACACACAGATCATGAAAAGAGTGCACATGGTTCTGCGCAGGTCAGCGGCCATGTGGTCGTTTACCGACCTCTCTGTCATTTCGACGGACTATTTCATCAAAACGCAGAATTTTCACAGTTGTTTCAGACAGTTTGGAGTTTTCTGCTTCTAGACTCGCGTACTGGACTTTTCGTTGGATTTCTCAAGGATTTTGCGCTGGTTATAAGGTTTTTGTTGTAAGTCGCGTTGGCCACGTTAGTGCATCAGCGACCATCCCTATGATGCACAGACAGCACAGCTGAGTCGTACCATACGCCGTGCGTGTACGCCGCTGCAAGCCGGTATTTACATCGCCGGAGGACGGTTCACGCGGGTCAGCGCATGGACTGACCTCGACTGCAGCTGTCAACGGCGGCGCTTCCAACTACCGACCGACAAGCGATGAATGCCTTCTCCTACGGGCATCCTTGCTGGAGCTTCAACGATTAACCGGACGGGAGTCATTTACCACCTACCAGAGACTCTGATCAACCACGCCATCTACCAGCTCTACGGGAATCCGATGGTCAACTCTACGTGTTTGCGAGGGCTTGCCACTGGTGACTCTTTCAGCTAACTGTGTTTTGTTTTGCAACTTGTTGTTATTTTTTGCTCGCTATGACTGTTAACTTAACATCATTTCGGCTAGTTAGTGCAGAGAGCGCCTCTGAGTAGATATCTTGAAGAGGCGCTATATAAATTCTCAGAATGAATGAATGAATGAATGAATTAGTGTGGCGTTGCGCCCAAAATATTTTTTCCCATTTCCATCCACACACTTGCTTTTTAGTGCATTGCATTATAAAAAATATAATCCTTCATTGCATTGTTTCTTTTTGCATTGTTTCTTTTTGCATTGTTTATTTTTGCATTGTTTCTTTTTGCATTGTTTCTTTTTGCATTGTTTCTTTTTGCATTGTTTCTTTTTGCATTGTTTCTTTTTGCATTGTTTCTTTTTGCATCATATCTTCGTTGCATTGTTTCTTTTTGCATTGTTTCTTTTTGCATTGTTTATTTTTGCATTGTTTCTTTTTGCATTGTTTCTTTTTGCATTGTTTCTTTTTGCATTGTTTCTTTTTGCATAGTTTCTTTTTGCATCATATCTTCGTTGCATTGTTTCTTTTTGCATTGTTTCTTTTTGCATTGTTTCTTTTTGCATCATATCTTCGTTGCATTGTTTCTTTTTGCATTGTTTCTTTTTGCATAGTTTCTTTTTGCATCATATCTTCGTTGCATTGTTTCTTTTTGCATTGTTTCTTTTTGCATCATATCTTCGTTGCATTGTTTCTTTTTGCATTGTTTCTTTTTGCATTGTTTCTTTTTGCATTGTTTCTTTTTGCATTGTTTCTTTTTGCATTGTTTCTTTTTGCATTGTTTCTTTTTGCATTGTTTCTTTTTGCATCATATCTTCGTTGCATTGTTTCTTTTTGCATTGTTTCTTTTTGCATTGTTTCTTTTTGCATTGTTTCTTTTTGCATCATATCTTCGTTGCATTGTTTCTTTTTGCATTGTTTCTTTTTGCATTGTTTCTTTTTGCATCATATCTTCGTTGCATTGTTTCTTTTTGCATTGTTTCTTTTTGCATTGTTTCTTTTTGCATCATATCTTCGTTGCATTGTTTCTTTTTGCATTGTTTCTTTTTGCATAGTTTCTTTTTGCATCATATCTTCGTTGCATTGTTTCTTTTTGCATTGTTTCTTTTTGCATCATATCTTCGTTGCATTGTTTCTTTTTGCATTGTTTCTTTTTGCATTGTTTCTTTTTGCATTGTTTCTTTTTGCATTGTTTCTTTTTGCATTGTTTCTTTTTGCATCATATCTTCGTTGCATTGTTTCTTTTTGCATTGTTTCTTTTTGCATTGTTTCTTTTTGCATTGTTTCTTTTTGCATTGTTTCTTTTTGCATCATATCTTCGTTGCATTGTTTCTTTTTGCATTGTTTCTTTTTGCATTGTTTCTTTTTGCATTGTTTCTTTTTGCATTGTTTCTTTTTGCATTGTTTCTTTTTGCATTGTTTCTTTTTGCATTGTTTCTTTTTGCATTGTTTCTTTTTGCATTGTTTCTTTTTGCATTGTTTCTTTTTGCATCATATCTTCGTTGCATTGTTTCTTTTTGCATTGTTTCTTTTTGCATTGTTTCTTTTTGCATTGTTTCTTTTTGCATTGTTTCTTTTTGCATTGTTTCTTTTTGCATTGTTTCTTTTTGCATTGTTTCTTTTTGCATTGTTTCTTTTTGCATTGTTTCTTTTTGCATTGTTTCTTTTTGCATTGTTTCTTTTTGCATAGTTTCTTTTGCATCATATCTTCGTTGCATTGTTTCTTTTTGCATTGTTTCTTTTTGCATTGTTTCTTTTTGCATCATATCTTCGTTGCATTGTTTCTTTTTGCATTGTTTCTTTTTGCATTGTTTCTTTTTGCATCATATCTTCGTTGCATTGTTTCTTTTTGCATTGTTTCTTTTTGCATTGTTTCTTTTTGCATCATATCTTCGTTGCATTGTTTCTTTTTGCATTGTTTCTTTTTGCATTGTTTCTTTTTGCATCATATCTTCGTTGCATTGTTTCTTTTTGCATTGTTTCTTTTTGCATTGTTTCTTTTTGCATAATTTCTTTTTGCATCATATCTTCGTTGCATTGTTTCTTTTTGCATTGTTTCTTTTTGCATTGTTTCTTTTTGCATCATATCTTCGTTGCATTGTTTCTTTTTGCATTGTTTCTTTTTGCATTGTTTCTTTTTGCATCATATCTTCGTTGCATTGTTTCTTTTTGCATTGTTTCTTTTTGCATTGTTTCTTTTTGCATCATATCTTCGTTGCATTGTTTCTTTTTGCATTGTTTCTTTTTGCATCATATCTTCGTTGCATTGTTTCTTTTTGCATTGTTTCTTTTTGCATTGTTTCTTTTTGCATTGTTTCTTTTTGCATTGTTTCTTTTTGCATTGTTTCTTTTTGCATTGTTTCTTTTTGCATAATTTCTTTTTGCATCATATCTTCGTTGCATTGTTTCTTTTTGCATTGTTTCTTTTTGCATTGTTTCTTTTTGCATCATATCTTCGTTGCATTGTTTCTTTTTGCATTGTTTCTTTTTGCATTGTTTCTTTTTGCATCATATCTTCGTTGCATTGTTTCTTTTTGCATTGTTTCTTTTTGCATTGTTTCTTTTTGCATCATATCTTCGTTGCATTGTTTCTTTTTGCATTGTTTCTTTTTGCATTGTTTCTTTTTGCATTGTTTCTTTTTGCATTGTTTCTTTTTGCATTGTTTCTTTTTGCATCATATCTTCGTTGCATTGTTTCTTTTTGCATTGTTTCTTTTTGCATTGTTTCTTTTTGCATTGTTTCTTTTTGCATTGTTTCTTTTTGCATTGTTTCTTTTTGCATTGTTTCTTTTTGCATTGTTTCTTTTTGCATTGTTTCTTTTTGCATTGTTTCTTTTTGCATTGTTTCTTTTTGCATCATATCTTCGTTGCATCGTTTCTTTTTGCATTGTTTCTTTTTGCATTGTTTCTTTTTGCATTGTTTCTTTTTGCATTGTTTCTTTTTGCATTGTTTCTTTTTGCATTGTTTCTTTTTGCATTGTTTCTTTTTGCATTGTTTCTTTTTGCATTGTTTCTTTTTGCATTGTTTCTTTTTGCATTGTTTCTTTTTGCATTGTTTCTTTTTGCATAGTTTCTTTTTGCATCATATCTTCGTTGCATTGTTTCTTTTTGCATTGTTTCTTTTTGCATTGTTTCTTTTTGCATCATATCTTCGTTGCATTGTTTCTTTTTGCATTGTTTCTTTTTGCATTGTTTCTTTTTGCATCATATCTTCGTTGCATTGTTTCTTTTTGCATTGTTTCTTTTTGCATTGTTTCTTTTTGCATTGTTTCTTTTTGCATTGTTTCTTTTTGCATTGTTTCTTTTTGCATTGTTTCTTTTTGCATTGTTTCTTTTTGCATAGTTTCTTTTTGCATCATATCTTCGTTGCATTGTTTCTTTTTGCATTGTTTCTTTTTGCATTGTTTCTTTTTGCATCATATCTTCGTTGCATTGTTTCTTTTTGCATTGTTTCTTTTTGCATCATATCTTCGTTGCATTGTTTCTTTTTGCATTGTTTCTTTTTGCATAGTTTCTTTTTGCATCATATCTTCGTTGCATTGTTTCTTTTTGCATCATATCTTCGTTGCATTGTTTCTTTTTGCATTGTTTCTTTTTGCATCATATCTTCGTTGCATTGTTTCTTTTTGCATTGTTTCTTTTTGCATAGTTTCTTTTTGCATCATATCTTCGTTGCATTGTTTCTTTTTGCATTGTTTCTTTTTGCATTGTTTCTTTTTGCATCATATCTTCGTTGCATTGTTTCTTTTTGCATTGTTTCTTTTTGCATCATATCTTCGTTGCATTGTTTCTTTTTGCATTGTTTCTTTTTGCATAGTTTCTTTTTGCATCATATCTTCGTTGCATTGTTTCTTTTTGCATCATATCTTCGTTGCATTGTTTCTTTTTGCATTGTTTCTTTTTGCATTGTTTCTTTTTGCATCATATCTTCGTTGCATTGTTTCTTTTTGCATTGTTTCTTTTTGCATCATATCTTCGTTGCATTGTTTCTTTTTGCATTGTTTCTTTTTGCATTGTTTCTTTTTGCATTGTTTCTTTTTGCATCATATCTTCGTTGCATTGTTTCTTTTTGCATTGTTTCTTTTTGCATCATATCTTCGTTGCATTGTTTCTTTTTGCATTGTTTCTTTTTGCATTGTTTCTTTTTGCATCATATCTTCGTTGCATTGTTTCTTTTTGCATTGTTTCTTTTTGCATAGTTTCTTTTGCATCATATCTTCGTTGCATTGTTTCTTTTTGCATCATATCTTCGTTGCATTGTTTCTTTTTGCATTGTTTCTTTTTGCATCATATCTTCGTTGCATTGTTTCTTTTTGCATTATATCTTCGTTGCATTGTATATCTTGCTTGCATTGTTTCATGCACAGGCGTCTACCTTCCATTGTTCTGGGAGCAGTCCTTCTGTTGGCACGTTCCCATCGCTCTCGGATACACTCGCGGTCATTTCGCTGCTCTCGTTCCGATGGAAGTCGACATATTTGCAACAACAACAGGTGCACAAGCGAACATCAGCAACAACGATGATGATGATGACGATGATGATGACGTCCCTATCGCATATCTTCCACTGATGGACTACGAGGGAAAAGTTCTCCCCATCCACTTCCTACAACCGTCCGAGGTTAGATATGCACACACGTGCGAGAAACGGTCTCTCTTGTAAACGCAGATGATAAAAATACTTGTTTATTGATTTCAAACTGAGAAGTACACAGTTAGATTTGTGTAATGTAATTTTGTTGTTATTATTATTTATTTTTTATTTTTATTTATTTTTTATTTTATAACATCATCATTTATTAAACACAACGTTCTTACAAGAAACAGCACGAAATGATCTTTGTTGTGTATTTTTTTTTAGTTAATATTTTTATTTAGTGCCTCTAAGATATATTCTACTCGGAAGCACTTCCTGTCCAACCACAGCTAAATAAGGCAGAGCTAAATAACGACATAAGTATTGCATCCCTGAGTAAATGAATTGACAAAGTTATTGTCATTATTATTTCAATTGATTGAAAAGTTATTGTTATTATTATTTCAATTGATTGAAAAGCTTTGTTATTATTATTTGAATTGATTGAAAAGTTATTGTTATTATTATTTGAATTGATTGAAAAGTTATTTTTATTGTTATTTTAATTGATTGAAAAGTTATTGAGATGATTGGTTTTGTCTTGCTGTCTCAGATTGGACACGAGCAATCGTTGCTCAGCGAATGGCTCGACTGTTGTTTCACGGAGGGCGGTCTTCTCGTCGCTAAGCAACGTCTCACGAAACCTCCGATCCTCGTCCGACAGATGGTCGACGAATGGCTACAGCGCTACCGCAGCGTCACCAACGCGCACATCCACGTCCAACACCAACAACAACACCAACAACACCAACAGTCGTCCCACGCGTCTATCACACCGTCGTCGATGATTACACCATCGTTGCTACCGTCGGTCGTCCTCCCAATCGCACCGAGGACGACGACAACGTCACCGTCCGGAGGAGAGGGACTCTCCAGCGACGACGACACCGACGACGAATGAATGGCAACGGTCGTCGTGGCGACGATTTCCTAGCAACGGTTACTGTGGTGACGGTCACCATGGCGATGGTTACTTTGGCAATGGTTACTATGGCGACAGTTACTATGGCAACTGTTTCTTGACAACGGTCACCACGACGACGGTTCCTTGACTGCAGTCACCATGGCGACGGTTCCTGGCAACGGTTGCTACGAGCAGCGAACGAGGACGAGGCGGACGATGTGTGCGGCCGGTTTCGACGTCGTGCGTTTTGTGCATGCATGCGTGGCATGTGTGCGTTGACGATATTCTGACTTCTAGGAGTTGGTAGGTAGATGACGAAGCGTACTGTACAGAGGCGCCACCTGGCCCGAAAATTCTGAACCTTGTCGTCGTATATCGCATATGTCGTATATCGCATATGTCGTATCGTATGCATCGTCTGTAGGAGTTTCCCGTCGGTTTTTCTACTATGCAGGCCGCGTTTTTTTTCGACCGCCTTCTTCGTGTTCGCGCACGTTCGATGTGTCATTTGAGATTTATGTAGCTCCTTCGGATCGAGGATGAGGATGTGTTTGGTTTAGTTGCTACGACGACGATGATTGTGTTTTGATCTCTATTGCAATTGCTTTTCTGTTCGTTGGTTGTGAGTCACATCCAGACATTGCTTTTGTATGTACAGTGCTGGCCACATTAATGGAAATTTACGTAGATACATGCATAGACATGTATATGTACACATACGTACATGCATTCATACACATACATATAAGCTTATATACACATTCATGCATGCATGCATACATACTTAAATGTATGAATGTATGTATGTATATGTTTGTATGCATGTGCTAGGTGTGACACTGTGCGTATATATTTGTTTATGTATGTATGTATGTATATTTCTATTAATTTGGCTAACACTGTATGTGGGTATGGTACATATGTATGTATGTGCGTGTATGTATATTGTATTGTATCAATAAACTTGTAAAGCACTAATCACAGTGCGCACCATATCAGAGGCGCTCCCAATGCAAACGACCGACGCAGAGAAAGAAAAGTAGTTTTGAGATAGTTGTAAGATGTGCTTATAGTGCTAGTTAATTATGAGAAACATGTCAACTTGTGTGTGTGTGTGTGCGTGCATGTGATGTGGTATGGGAATTGTAGAAAAATAACTGCAGTGTTAAGGTTTGGGTCAGACTAAGATCTACTGGGGGTTGGGGTGTGCATAGTAGACTTAACTATGGCGCCCTAAGATAGATTAGAGGGTTGAAACCCCTCAACCTCCGGCAATTCTCACTCTGAGTGTATGTATGTATGTAATTGTGTTTGTTTATATATAATTATATATATAACATGTGTATAATGTATATAAAGCTTATATTCTATATATATGTGTGTGTGTGTGCGTGTATGCATATATGTGACATCCAACAAAAGGGTTCACTTGTTGCTCTCTAGTTTGGCCGGAAAATTGATTTTCACTTAAAACTGATCACTGGATTTTGCATTTATTTCATGCAACTGCTACGCCTTTGACTCAATGTTTTACAGACTATATTACACCATCCGATGTATTAAGGTCATAATATATTATGTTTGCATCAGGTTGAAATAGATTTCATTTCAATTTATTTCAAACTGATTTCTTTATGTTTTCATTTGAGCCAAGCATCCTGAAATTTTTTGGGCCATGACTTGTGATATATCAGCATGTGTAGTCTGTTGATAAGTCCAGTCCTGACAAGTGGTCCCTTCTCTTGATATGATGGATGTACATATTATCTTATGTGTGTGCGTGTGTGTTTGTTGCGATATTCTTCTTGCGCCTTTTTTTACGCAAATCTCAAAGTGCGACTTAAATCGACGACGTGCGTTGTCGTCGTAGTTTAGACGTCACTTTCTTTGTCGTTTTCATCTTGGCACTTTAGAAGTTCTTCAGTTTTTCCTGTCTGCATCTAGATAGATAAATGTCTTCTCTGTGCTGAGACTGAACTTTTCTTTCGATATTTGGACGATTTGATCAATTTTTAATTCGATTATTTAGTTTGCGTCGTCGTGATCAAAAAACGATCGTAGAATTAAGTTTATTTCGTTCGTTCTTTCAACGCTTTTCTTTGATCTGTGTTCTTTGATCAATCGTTCTTTGCTGTTCTTTGTTGTGCGAGGCGCGGTGCTCTAAGGGTTCTTGGAGCTGGAGGGTTTCAGGTTCGAATCCACCTTAAGCCGCCACGTAGGGACCCTGAGCCAAGTTCTTCACTCGCAATTGCGTAGCGCTTTGGCGAGAAACTCCGATGCAGTGTCCGCGCTGTAGTCGGGAGCGCCTCTGAGTAGGAAATATCTTGAAGGGGCGATATAACGAGTGATCATACAAACATACAAGGATCGAGTCGGATCGAATGACTTTTGTGTTGGATAATTATGTTTTTGATCATTTAATTTTTGAATCGATTATTATTTTGTGGTTTTTCGATTTTAAATCAGCGTTTTTCATGCAATAAATGAATATAATTCAGTGATTAACCAATTTCTTTGATGTTTCTTTCATTATGATTTTGTCTACCTTTCAGTGATACTGTCTGTCTGTCTGTGTCTCTCTGTCTGTTTGTCTGTCTGTCTGTCTATCTTCCTCTCTCTCTGTCTGTCTTCCTCTCTCTCTGTCTCTCTGTATTCTATGGCAATGCCTGTGACAATGTCTGTCTGTCTCTATGACACTGTCTGTTTGTCTGTCTGTCTGTGTATGTTTGTTGTTGTGTTTCTGGCTCTCTGTGTTTTGTCAGATTTATAATATTAATCGAAATAGATTTGAAGTGACTTTAGTTTTAGTTCTGTTCCGTATCACATTTTATTGAACAGATTTTGCAATTCTCACATCTGCAGTTTTCTTTCGTTTTACTTCGACTAAAGTCCTTGGAGAAAAAGGACAGAAGCATGAGTTTTTATAAATTACTGGGTCATGGGGCAAAGAATCCCAGGCAGTGCTATCAGTGAAAAAATAATTGCCTGGACACCCCTTACCTTTCCAAAGGAAGTGCATGCCATGGACGCTCCTTAGCTGGTGAAATAAGTGGCAGGACGGCATTCGGATTTGAAAAAAAGTGCATGGACGCCGTCCATGACCGTCCTGGCACACTTTAAGCCCTGATCCCAGGTAATGGGACACAGTTCTAGGTCCTTTGTGAGGACAGAATTCTAGTTCAGTGGACACAGTCCCTTGTAATTGGACACAGTCCTCGGTTTAGAGGACACGGTCCTTGGCTTGCGAGGACAAAATCCCGGGTCAGGGGGGATAGAGTCTGGAAATGGCGAAAACCAGTTTAAATTTGTTTTTTTTCGAGATGGTTTTGCCCAGACTGCATGAATGGAATTATTTTAATTTGGTGGGTAAATAATTTTCCCCTTTTCGGGTGTTTCACGGTTGGTTCTTCATGTGGGGTGAATGATCTCTATAGAATTTGGGGTGGATTATTTTTTCTACCCAGTGACTGTGTCCCCCCCCCCCCATCCCCACTCGTGACCTGACGCTGGTCCGACCTCTTCTTCAGCGAGTCTTTGAACAAATGACACTGACTACTCACTGTGTTGCAAAACAAAAGGATTGACCTTCATAATACGATTCTACCAACACTCCTGTCGTTTATTTGTAGTAACTTCTAAAGCGCCTTAAAATGTATACGTATACATTAGTCAAATATAACAATTCTTGATGTAGCGCTTTTTAACGATTTAGCAGACGATACATTGAACAACAATTAAACGACGATTATTGTCAGAAGAGTTAGAGAACATTTACCTGGTATATAGCCAGTGACGTAACTAGCGTTGGGCTTGGGGGGCTTAAGCCCCCCCCAAACGAAGCTGAAGCCCCCCCCCCAAATGAAATCAAGCCGTTGTATGCTTACGGCTAATTTAAATAGACTACCGCATGGACGGCGTACATGCAGTTACGGACGACCGGCCATGACTGCCTAAAAATGGCTCCATTTGCGATCGACACAGCCCAAAATGCGCTGGTCGCTGGGGCTCAGCCCCAGACCCCGCTGGGGGAGCTTACGCTAAAGACAAAACCTTTCTCTTTTACAGTAGCAGTTTCATTTTTTATTGTTATCCTGGTAGCTTGAGCCTTGCGACACTGAAAAACGACTTATTCTTAAAGTTTTCGCGACTTTTCCGTTCACAAATAGCTGGCAAACAAGAGCCTAAAATGGCTCCATTTGAGGTCGACACAGCCAAAAATGCGCTGGTCGATGGGGCTCCGCCCCAGACCCCGCTGGGGAGCTTACAGTAAAGACAAAACCTTTCTCTTTTACAGTAGCAGTTTTATTTTTTATTGTTATCCTGGTAGCTTGATCCTTGCGACACTGAAAAACGACTTATTCTTAAAGTTTTCGAGACTTTTCCGTTCACAAATAGCTGGCAAACAAGAGCCTAAAATGGCTCCATTTGAGGTCGACACAGCCAAAAATGCGCTGGTCGCTGGGGCTCCGCCCCAGACCCCGCTGGGAGAGCTTTCGACGCTCCCCCAGACCCCCTAGTCGGAACGGGCTTCGTGCCTTCGGCACTCGCAACTTCGCGCCTTCGGCGCCGCCACTCACGACCAATTACAATACAGCGTCCTGGCACTTCCTTTTTACACTTTAAGCACTGGTCATATACTTCAGGCTTAAGCCCCCCAAAACGAAAAATCCTGGTTACGTTCCTGTATATAGCGCCCTACTTCAACCGGCTGCTCATCGACTATAATAGGGCATCGCTTCTCACACTTTCATCCTGGCTTTCGACCAGGCTCACCGGGAAATCTAGTTGGTGTAATTATACACACTATATAATATATACACACATATTATGCATGTGTATTATATGTATATATTATATATACATATATTTGTACAATGTTTGTATATATATGTATATGTACAGGGTGGGCCAGCATAAATGAACCAACTTTGCATGCTTATAGCTCCGCCAGTTTTTGGAATTTATTTGTACTTTATGCGTCATATTAAAGGTATTTCACTCTAGTATTTCCTCTGAGAAGGTCGAATAGATACTAGTTTAAGTTTGAATTATATGTTCGGAACAGCGCTGCCTACCATATTTCGTTGTAGTTTTTTGACGTAAAATGGCGCCGTTTCGCCGGGATAATCACAAATCGTTTTTTGCTAACAGGCGTACATACACAATCATTTTAGGTGTTTGTAGGAATCTCTACCATGAATATCTTCTCATCGCTAAAGCATGTCCTTTCAATTTTATCAACAGCCGTGCGCGCTACAACGCGTTGCTTTTTTAAGCCAAGAAACAGCTGGTAGCACTCCAACCGTTTCTTTGCGTCAGTGTTGGAGAGCTGTTGGACTTCACGTCGGCGAATAACTTTAGATCAGTTCTTTCCAATACGTTACACGGTGTCTCTAGGACTACCTGTTTAGCAAAGAATTTCCCGGGGAGTTTGGTCTGCCCGGGTCATTGTCTTGACTGCAAATTTATTCGGACACACGAGCAATAATAGCGGATGTGCGCGCCGTGCGCACCGATTCCCATGATTTACGAGTGTATAGAAAGTTCTGTTTTATCAATTTTCCGTAGCAGATGATTCAAGGCTTTTTTTATTCCATCCTCTGTTCGAAAACTTGTTAATCATTTCAAACGAATTAAATCCCTTGTCAGTTCGCAAAATTAGGATCAAAACGCGATCATCGTCTGACAACGTCGCCATATTACGTCAAAAAACAACGAAATATGGTAGGTAGCGCTGTTCCAGGCATATAATTAAAACTTGAACTAGTATCGATTCGACCTTTTCAGAGGAAATACTAGAGTGAGTTACCTTTAATTAGATGCATAAAGTACAAATAAATTCCACAAATTGGCGGAGTTATAAGCATGCAAAGTTGGTTCATTTATGCTGGCCCACCCTGTATAAGCTTACATTATATTTGCAATATAATGTGTAGCCTATAGGCCTATATACATGCATGTATTTTTTTCTCCATTTCTATTGCGCCCCTTCAAGTTATCTACTCAGAGGCGCTCCCGACTACATGTAGCGCGAACACTGCATCGGAGTTTCACGCCAAAGCGCCTGAGCAATAATTGCGAGCGAAGGACTTGTTCAAGGTCCCTACGCAGCCACTTGAGGTGGATTCGAACCTGCAACTCTCCGGCTGGAATGCAACGAACATTATCTACTACACCACCGCGCCCCACGATCGAGGCTTACAATAATGAATATAAATTATAGCTATGTAATCGCAGGTTCGTAGTGGTGTTCGTCATAGGAATGCTTTGGTTCTGATTGCAATCAGTTCGAGAAGTCTTTCCATCGCTCGGCATGCTTTGAATTTGTCGCTCGATTTCGTTATGACGGCACCTTTACTGAAAGAAGACAAAAGAAAAATCATAATAGGTGAATGGGTTGGTTGGGGGTTGATGGGCGGAGATGTGGGTCCATTCCTGGGTAAACGGATGGAATGGTTGATGGTAGAAGTAGGCAATTGATGGGTGGATAGATAGTTGGATGAATGGATGGATGGATGATTGATGAATGCTAGGTAGATGGATAGGTGGATGAATTAGTTAATGAGCGATTGGTTATTTGCATTAACAGCTGAACGAACGAATGAACAAATGTACGAATGGATGAATGAATGAATGAATGAATGAACGAATGAATGTACGAACGAACGAACGAACGAACGAATGAATGCACGAATGAGCCAAGTGCTTTCCTTACCCAGAGAACTGCCATGTGCGTATGCTGATGTATCCGTGTATGACTTTGTAGCTGAATGCGCATGGCACACACGTTCCATCATCTTTGAAGGTCAGCAGATGCAGCTGTCCATTCGTCATTCCAGGTGGAGATGGTATGGTCAGCGTGACATACTTTTCCAGGTCCACTCGTCTGTCCTCTGTGACATGAACGATGTCACCGATGGAAAGGAGAGTGGATAGCGATCCATCGAAACGCTTTGCTTCATCGAGGAACTGATCACTTACCATCTCAACCTGAGTGAACATCACACAAAAGCAACTGAACTGTAATGTAATGTAAATCTTCGAGAATTTCTCAGCGCCCACAAAAGCCACGTCAGGGAGACCAGCTTAGTCACCGGCGCTATATCAAATCAAGTCCGCAATAGCCAGAGCTGCCGTTTTCGTTCCGGTGCCAGGTCAAAATCCTGGAAGGTCAAGCCGAGGAGACAGCGTGGTGCTACGGTGGTAGTCGGTGATGAATGATGGTAGTTGCAAGGATGATGGAATTAACCTGATTGGAATCTAGATAGCCAGGATAGGATGCTTGAAGAGTTCGGTTTTCAGTCGTGAATGGAAAGCAGCAGAGGTGAGTGCACGCGGAGGAGAGGTTGAATTTGGAGGGGAGATTTGGGAGACAAGAAGATGAGTGAACAGGCGGTGGTACATGTAGGCCTACATGTATGTTGGTCTGACTTTTGTTCTATATAATAGCTTGTAGTTCTCGATTCGTTACCTGCATCGTGATGGTGACGTTCGACTCGACCGCGTTCCTAGGAAAGTAGATGCTCACTCCTCGGTTGGATGATGACCGGAAGTGACCTCCAGAAGGTCCGATCTGGAAGACATCCGCACGACTTCGAAGGACAGGGATCCCACTTCTACCGAGCGATGGACCTGGACGACTGCCACTTCCGTTCTGGTGGTGGGATGTGCTGTTGTGGAGGTTTTCGAGGGACCGGCTGGAACGACCTTGCGGGGTTCTTGGAGAGGACGCGGTGTATGGCACAAGGGTTGTTCGCTTTGAGTGGACGGGTGTCAGAGGGTCGCCGGTTAAACCTTTCAGCGTACGTAGAGTACCGGACTGGTTATAGCTGCAAATAATCATAATTACATGGTATCACCGTAATCGTGTCATCATCGTCGTCGTCTCCATCTTCGTCGTCGTCTTCGTCGTAGTCGTCGTCGTCGTCGTCATCATCAACCATCCCAATCGCGGTCAATATCATCATGAACGCCCTAATTACCACTAAAACCAGTATGCGATAAGTTTTAATCTAAAATTGATAAATATAATAGTGCACTGTATTGCATGCATAGTCTCATAGAACTGTCGTTGCTTGAGCTCACACACTAAAATAATAAAATTCGTTTTAAAATCTAAATGTAGCAGTCAGACTAATAGCTAGCCCAACCTTCTCGTTCAGAAATTATCTTCTTTCATGTTTGATCACCTTCATTGGCTTCACCTCACTGCTCGAATCCAGATCAAGGTTCTTGCTTCAATTTAGCCTACCCACTTTATTCTGACCTAGCGCCCAAGTACCTTCGTGATCTCATCCGCATGCAGTCGACTTCAGCTGATCCTCTCTTCGTCCACTGCACTCACGTGCCAGACATGATCTTCAAGGACTGCTTTGACCAAAGCTGGAGCTTTTACCTTCATTGGTCCTACGCTTGTATGCAGCTATCTTCACAACACATGCCTCATTAACTGGTACCCCGAGCACATAATATAATTATCTGCTGTCTCAAAGCCACGGTCTTTTCTCTGGGTCTTTCGCACTGGAAGCACCTCTGATTGGTGTGCGCTGTAAAAGGCACTCTAAAATTTACAATACAATACCATTATAAATACAATACAATTATAAATACAATACAATTATAAATACAATACAATTATAAATACAATACAATTATAAATACAATACAATTATAAATACAATACAATTATAAATACAATACCATTATAAATACAATACAATTATAATTACAATACCATTATAAATACAATACAATTATAAATACAATACAATTATAAATACAATACAATTATAAATACAATACAATTATAAATACAATACAATTATAAATACAATACCATTATAAATACAATACAATTATAATTACAATACCATTATAAATACAATACCATTATAAATACAATACAATTATAAATACAATACAATTATAAATACAATACAATGCAACATAATGCAAAAAACCACAATAAAATGCAAACCAAACCAAAACAATCTATTCTCATCCAATGACTTATATAGCGCCGTTATAAAAATGTCCAATGTGAGAACAATGTCGAACCTCTTCTTGAAGATGGATGATCCGCTGATGATGGGTTGCAGCAGCTGATCGTTCAGCATCGTCTCAATGTCTCCAGCCATCCTCATCAACTTATCATCTTTTATCGTCACCGGAAGAAACTCAAAGTCATCATCACCCAAAGACAATTCATCACCGATTGCATCATTCACCGTCACCGTATCACTTGCATTGTCCGTATCCGACAGAGATTGACCTTGACCTTGGCCGTGACCTTGGCCTCGACCTTGGAATCGACGGTCCAACACATCTCGTTCCAACGCTCGGCTACTCCTCGCCAGTTGCTTCGTGGGACTTCGACGATTCCTCCTCGATGCGTGTTCTTGACGCCTCTCGATGACTGCCCCACCAAGGTCAAACACCCCTCCAAGGTCATCTCTTCGCGGTTCAAGGACGTCGGTGTGGACGACCGGATACGTGATCTCCTCGACGGCCAGAGGATTGCTGAGGAGGATGGCCTCACGATCAGTCAGATCCCGTCGATCTTCTATCCTCGAGGACCTCCTCCTCCTTCTTTGATCGCCCGACTCAGCTGTCAGTCGACTGGAGAGACTTCGAACAGGAGATTGGTTGGACTGGTGATCGGAAAGCAACCACTCCCTCGACCTCACCAGTCCTTGCTCCTCCTCCGTCCTCTGCGCTCCTCCATCCGTCTGATTCACGAGGTACTTCGGCCTGTCCTTCGTGCGACGGGAAGGGTTTCGACCGAGGGGAACGACCCCGTTGACCTTAGGGGAAGGATGAGTGGGAGGATGTTGTCCATTCTCTCTAGACGAGCTTCCATCGCTCCGTAGAGGTCGCACGAGTTGACTGTGGATCGGGATTGAGTCCTGGATGGCATGATCCGTGGCGTCAGCGGATGTGAGAAGGTAAGCGGTCTGGTCGAAAGGTTTCTTCTTCATTCGGACATTATTCCCGGATATGATGAGACTTTCCAAATGTTCCATCTCTTCAATCGCCTGCGGCAGCAACTTCAAAACATTATTGCTGAGGTCAAGAATCCGGAGATGTCTTAGAAGGACGATGTCCTGAGAGACGTAGCTGATCCGGTTTGCGGAGAGGCGAAGGATCTCCAGGTCCGGAAGGTTGTAGACGCCGTGTGGCATCGAGTCCAAGCGGTTTCCACTGGCTTCCAGTACTCGAAGTCGTTTCATGTTGATGACGGAGAGCGTGCGAAGGTGGTTGTCGTTGATGCTGAGTCGCTCGACGGCTGGAAGGATGTCAAGGAGATGCTCGATGGAATTGCGGTTGAGAAGGAGGACCTACATGCGAGAAAGAGAAGAAAATGGCGGAACACCACATTATTGTGTGGCTTGATGTTTTTTAGGTTTACGACTGTCTTCATGAGCTTATAGAGAACATGGCTTTTTTAGCGTGCAGTTGTACACAAAGTGTGCAGTTCTAAATGGATTTGTGCAGTTGCACTTATGTAGCCTACAGTTAGAACTAGCAAAAAGTCATTGTTCTACGACTGTAAGTAATTTGCCATGAAGTATGGCCCTGTATGGAAAAGAAAAGAAGAGGTTGTGCAGTTCTAAGAATTTTTTTAAACCGCCCTGTTACAGGAGCAGTAATACGATACAGGTCAAGCGAAATTATGACGACGATGATGATGATGATCGTGATGATGAAGAAGAAGATGATGGAGAAAAGATGACGATGACGACGACGATGACGATGATGAGGAGGATGGCGACGACGATGAAGATGCTGCTTATAATGAAAAAGTAAAAAAGGAAAAATAAGAAGAAGATGATGATGAATTTTTGCATTCAATAAATTCCAAATTCCTCATGCATAATTTTGCAGCTAGTCGCAAAAGTAGTAAGTTACAATAAACAGTCTAATATAATTGACCTTGAGTCTCGTCAGTTTGGCCAATCGCATCGACACACCAGACAGACTGTTATCGGACAGATCAAGCGCCGTCAGACCCCGGATGTTACAGACGACACCTGGAAAAGCATCGAGAAGATTTGACGAAAGATTCAGTTCCTGAAGTCCCTTGTCATGCTCCAGTTCATCCGGAACATTCCTCAGCTTATTCCGACTGAGATCGAGCAATTCAAGGCGTCGAAGACTGCAAACTTGAAGTGGAAACTCAGTGAAGGCATTGTCGGATAGATTCAACTGACGCAGGTGTCCGAGATTCGCGAAGGACTCAGGCAGGGACCAGACGCTGTTGTCGGATATATCGAGTCTTCGCAACACCGGAAGTTGCCCGAATTCAACCGGAAGTGCCTCGAACGCGTTTCCGCTGATTCGCAGCGAGCGTAGCTGTCCCAGTAGCGCCACCTGGCGTGGAAGGGCCGCGAGGCGATTGCGATGGAGGTAGAGTTCTGTGAGTTGCGTGCAGTTGCAGAGCGTGTCTGGAATGGATCGCAGTTCGTTGTGACTCACATCTAAAAGTTTGAGTCGGAAGAGTCGACAGATGGACCGTGGAAGAGTCTGGAGTCGGTTGTTGCTGAGGATGAGCATCTCCAGTCGAGTGAGACTGAACAGTTCATCCGGAACGTGTCGAAGGTCACGGTTCGTCAGTCTCAGTTCGACGAGTCCCATTGAGTTGACGACTGAGTGAAGGCGGATGCGGTCTGGGATTCGTTCCGGTTCGCTGGCGTGGCCACGGTCCGTTGGCTCGTGGTGTGTCACCGGTTCTGGTTCGCTGGCGTGGCCACGATCAGCCGTCTGCGGCCTTGGAAGGGTCTGGGACCTTGGGGCGAAATCGTCTGGGGTCCTTGATCGCGTCCTTGAAGGCTTCGAGGGACCTCGGGGTCTTGGGGAATGGTCGGCGGATGTTGGACGATGGTCGCTCCGTCGAGGTCTGCGTAGGAACATCATCGTCTTCGTCGGTGTCGACTTCTATAGCGATAAGAATCAGATCATGAGAAAGGAAGTAATAGGATCGGATCATCCAATGCCTTGCATAACACACACTCACACAAACAGTCAAACACACACACATGAGCGGCGAGCGCGCATATACATAAACACGCACAGAAACATGGAAATACGGAGACATTTTTCGACAGATTCTGCGGACTTTTGGGCTTCTGATTAGGTTGTGCTGTGAGAGATGATCTATAATTCTCAAAATATAATTGAATGCAATATTGAATGGTATTGTTTGTTTGTTTGTATGTGCACTTGTTATAGCGCCCCTTCAAGCTCCCTCTACTCAGAGGCGCTCCCGATGCAGAGCGGACACTGCATCGGAGTTTCATGCCGAAGCGCTGAGCAATTGTAAGTGAAGAACTTGCCCAAGGTCCTTACGCGGCTTGAGGGTGGATTCGAACCTCGGACCTTCCGGCTCCAAGGCAACGACGCCACCACTACACCACCGCGCCCCACGGTATTGAATGGAATAAGATCGAATAGAAATTGAATAGACTGGAATAGAATATTGTGGCAGAGATGGCTTCTACGTGACAGACTTTTTGCCACCTCTGATTAATAATTTTAGTAACCGGACAACGACCTCATTCTGACTACTTTTATTAGGCAACCACTCTGACATTCAGACACTCATTCAGACACTCTGCAGACACTCATATGACATACACGCGCTCGTCAATAAGCTTGTGCCCTGCGCATGGCTTTCGATTGGCGCTTTATACATTATCCAACGGGTTTCCGTGCTGAGGGCGCCTCTGAATAGTCATTTTCGAGAGGCGCCATCGTAATACCTAGATGTATGATATCTAAACTGATGGAAATATCTAAGGCATTGCAAAGTCTACGTCACAAGATGTCTCAAAAACAATGAGTGATACATGCACTTAGTCTGAAACACCTTTATTAAGCATTATTCCGTTAATATAATTTCTGCAAATTGGCTTAGGCCCTAATCGTCGTACGACTTAATCATGCGATTCTAACTCTATAGGTGAAATCAACGTTAACGGTCCTTGGCGACCTGAAGCAACGATAAACAACTGAAAAGCTGGTAATGCCAGTCCAAAGACCGGATAAAGAGGAGGTAGAAAAAGAAGAGCTTCTCCTAAGAGGTAGCCGTATACTATGATGTGTTACCGTTTTGATTTGATTGTTTTGATTAGCGCCTGTGAATAAAAACTGATTCCCACCACATCGCTTTTGTGTAGAAATCTCGAGATTACGATAACGATTATGATACCGAATTAACTTTCCATACCCTCGGCCTATGAGAGCGGGTGCCCACTGTCCAGTCCTCTACCTTCCCCTCTCATCTTCCCACCACACGTTCTGCTAAAGATTTGCGGAAAGTGATTCAAATTCGTGCAACAGTCAGTCCTTTGTAGTGCCATTCTAAATACAAGAAACGGAGGGCGGTAAAGACCGTAAGGTAAACGGTCTGAAAGGACAGGAGAATGATGTCGTTGGAAAGAAGCCCATAGCCTATGTAAGCCTACGTGCGAATGAAGTTCCACGAAATGTACGAATTACAACAGGGTGTAGGTTATATAATTAAATACGATTTTGGGATGAAGCGATAAAAAATTATATGGTTGGGGTCATTATCACCAGTATCATCGTTACACTCGATTAATTTAGAGAAATGACGATGTTAGCTTCTCTTGGCTTTAAAACAAGATGTCGCTAAGCAATCGACAGCATAATAGGCTATGCTAGTTTTAGACACCTTTAATGCGCGTCTTCTGGGCGTTATAATTCAATTAATTTGGATTATTTTCCACTTTAATCCTGCTATTAATCAAAAAGTTGACGGTAACGGTCTTTTTATCGTTTTCCCCATAATGATTATTATTCACCTAAGTTCTCTTATCACAGAACTTAACGTTCGTTTAAAACTTTAAACGCAAAGAGCAAGACCCTGTAGGCCCTATCCTGGTTGCATGGTTGGTCCATCAAGGTTAAATGATCTTCTAAAGGCTAAAATCATTATTGTTTTTCGTCATCAGTGTCTCATCCTTTAAAGCGATTTCTTGATCCAGCGGGTTCACGTGCTGAGAGCTTACGCTTCAATCCAATATTATAAGTATAAACAACTAAAGTCTTAGCGTTTGAGGAACCCTTACCCCGACTCACTCGATCCTCTATCATCCATATCTCGATCTAAACGCCACCCACCATTAGGCCTACAGCTGTTATCTCACTGCCACCTCTGATCCTTTGGTAACCGGACTACAACCTCCTTCGTACTACTCTTATGACAGGCACAGCGCTCGCGAATAAGCTAAGTGTCGTGCATTTGGCTTCGAATGGCGCTTCACAGGCCTAAATTTGGAGATTACGATACTGACTGCTTCTTCTAACTATCTGATAATTTATCTGTCTGTTTCTGTGCACCACGTTGAGACTTAGGCCTACTAACCTATATTTGTACAATAAACGAATATGATACTAACCACACAAACCTTTTGAACGCCGTCGATTTATACAAAATTGAAAACCGAAACTGATGGAAAAACGAAAAAGTAGGCTACGATTAGCCTAATTTTAATCCGTAAATTTAACTTGTTTCCACTTTCAAAATCGTTGTATAATAATCCACAACAGTATTTCTCTGACGACATATATTAACTTCGAAAAGCCATTCTCAGTTACTTCAAACTGATCAGATAATAATAAAATTATCTTGGCTGACATCTTGGCGTTCGTCAAATCAGACGAAAATCATTATTTTCAACCTTTCCAAGAAGAAGAATTTAACTAGGGTTGCATAAGAAAGCTTTCTCTTCTGTTGAAATCAAATTGAAAAGATTACGCTCTGTTCGTAGCAGTTTTGACGACGAAATTCAAAGCATTGAGAAAACAGCGTTTTGTGTTTTGCGAGAAAACTCCGTTAGCGATTGCATTTTGCAATATACAGATACAGGTGTAGGCCTATACGTCCTCCATAGATGGACAGGTAGGATTGTGGCCTTCAACTGCAGCGGTGAGTCGGCCGCTCGGTATACAGTGGATCTCGTTTGTAATTCAGAACACGAAGAAGAGGAATGGGAATTATTGGAAGTGGGAGGGGGAGAGAGACAGAGACAGACAGACACAGGGATAGACAAATGGAAAGGGATACAGCAACAGAGACAGCAACGGAGACAGCGAGAGAGAGAGAGAGAGAGAGAGAGAGAGAGAGAGAGAGAGAGAGAGAGAGAGAGAGAGAGAGAGAGAGAGAGAGAGAGAGAAACAGAGACAGTCGGAAAGAGAGGCAAAACAGACAGGCCCTATATGCGCAGATATGCAGAGATCAATAGAGAAGTAAACAAGAAGAGAAACGCGTGAACACGAAAGACGACGTTATACAAAAACAGACAGACACACAGACATGCAATGAAAACGTGGAGTAAATCAGAAGGGTGGGGAAACAGAGAGCGAGAGAAAGGATGGGGAAATTCTCGGCTGTTGCTGCAGTGAGGCAGATGGACCGTTTCTATGACGACAGCAGCAACAACAGTAACATCGTCACGGATGAGCTGGCTTGGCGCCAAGATGCGAATATTAAGCGTGCTATGCTGATGAGCAGAAGGAGAAGGGGGAAGAATCGAAATAAGAGCAGTAGTATCCGCTCTTTAGTGGTGATCGCCTCTGAGTAGCTCTACTGCTCTAGCAAGTGCGAGATATGAAAAACAAATTACTGATTATTATTTTATTTAGCGTTTGCAGTTCGCGCTTAGCCAGCGCACAGCATCGTCATCAACAATTATATGCAAAGCGGACACTGGCCCCTGACCGCTTCTGAATCGGTTAAATTACTGATGTGCTTTATGCCTACGTAAACCTCGTGCGTTAGAGTACCACTGAAGTGCCCGAGTCCTGTTACAGCCTAGTTGCAAAATCAGAGTTGAGTGAGTATAGGCCCTACACGCTACCGTTTCTTATACCTGTCTGTAGACCATTTTCCCGTATAGGCCTACTAAACACAAACATCTATTAGGCGAATAAACGCGTACACCAGGTACACCCTCGACTACAGCCTTGCCGATGGCGGATATTTATATAGAGCCGATTCACGACTATAATTATACTTCATCGAAATCAGTTGAAAATCAATTATTCATGATAATGCAAGAATTCCGATCAATACAGGTGAGATATTGGATGGAGCACACCTGTAGTAATTAATTGATGCAAAGGTTGGATCTCATCCAGATGTTGGATTGGATGCGGGGGAGTTGGCAGGCGGAAGAGGTCAGAGGTCATAGGGGTCAAGGCCTTGACCTTGGAGCTAAGGATTGATCGAATAGATGGTGCACGTGGTTTAAATGTGGCAGTCAGCATTTAGTATACTTACTGCACACTCGGTACTCAGTACAAGGTATTCATCACTCAGTATTCAGTAACGGTACTCAGTACAAAGTACACAAAGTATTCATCATTCAGTACTCAGTAACGGTACTCTTTACTCAGTACTCAGTATAAAGTACTCAGTAAAAGTAATCATCACTCAGTACTCAGTAAAAGTACTCATCAGTTCAAGGTACTCATTGCTCAGTCCTCAGTACAAAGTACTCACTAATCATTAAATTGTATTAACACTCGGGTACCCGCGCATTCGGGCAAGAATGACATACTTGCTCTCCGGAAAATGGACACCGAGTTTTAACAACTGTTTTTTGGTTTTAACAAATTTCTTCACACGAAAGCATCAATGATAGAAATGATGAACAAAGTGAACGTGATAAATTTACATCTACCTGTAGAAACTGCAATCAAAACAAATCCATGTTCTCGATATACTGTTTTGAATTTTCAATCTCTTGCTAAACGTTTTAACCGCGATCTTCGTTGTAGTTTGCCCCACCTGCAATGCAAGTCATGTATGACCATTGACCAGTGGAGAAGATTTTTACATCCATGCAAAGCCCCAAGAGGGCATGCATTATGAATGAATGAATGAATTAATGAATGGATGGACGAACGAATGAATGAATGAATGAATGAGTGAATGAATGAATAAATGAATGAATGCAATATATTACTATTATAGCGGTCGCCCGTGCTACTGTTCAGTATTAGATACTTGATATTCAATAATAAATGCTCAATATTTAGATCTCAGCCAGTATTCAGTTATAATCATTATATGTTTAGTATACTTACTACTCAATGCTCAGTACAAAGTACTAACTACTCAATGGCAGTCACTGCTCACTGTCCATTCTGTGCCACTCACTTTTCAATATTAGATACCGTACGTGATATAGCCTAATATAACTGAAAATAGTAAATGCTCAATTATAATAGGCAACGAATCTCAGTCATATACAGTACTCTGTGGTCAGTACTCTGCAGTCAGTACTCTGCAGTCAGTACTCTGTATTAGTACTCTAGTCAGTACTCCGTAGTCAGCACTCCGTAGTCCTTACTCTGTGGGCAGTACTCTGTATTGGTACTCCGTAGTCTGTGGTCAATACTCGGTAATCAGTACTCCGTAGCCAGTACTACGTAGTCAGTACTCTGTGGGCAGTACTATGTATCAGTACTCCGTAGTCAGTACTCTGTGGGCAGTACTATGTAATCAATATTCCGTAGCCAGTACTACATACTCAGTACTCCGTTGTAATTACTCCGTGGTAAGTACACTGTAGTCAGTACTAAGTACTCATCATGTCAACGCGGAACTCAAATGTCTTCGGACTGCGGTTGATTTACGATACCGGGGTATAGCAATAGTTCTGTACAAAGTTCATTCTTAATTACGTTTTGCCATGGAGTCTGGCAACTCTCTGTTTCACCGGATGTCGAACTGTGACGTCATTTCCGCTATCGATCGCCTCACAGACGCGCAATCCGAGTATCCCGAACCAAGCGTCGTCGGCGAGTATGCTGTCCGCCGAGGTGCAGGCAAGTATGTTGCCACAGGAGAGTAAATTGACCTAGGGCTGGGCGAGTTCGACGGCAGCGTGCAAAGATCAACAGGTAGGCCTACATGTATCGATGGTGTCCATCTTTGTTGGTCCAACTTTGAGGTGACTATGGCATATCGGTGACATTCAAAGCGTCTCCTTCTCTGCTCATCCTCCTCCTCCTGTGGAGTGGCAGCAGGTAGGAGAGAGGCGGAAGTACTACGCCGGAAATGACGTTGGTCTGCAGGTAGCGCCGCCCAGCGACGAGGAAGGTCGACGATAGCAGACGATGATGACGTCACTGATGATGACGTAGTGGTTGATTTGGCGCCGAAACGAGATCGGTAGACGGCGTATGAGATGAGGGAGAAGAGGACGAGGATTGTGAGGACGGCGAGGACAGCGAAGAGGGACAGAACGGGAATGTCCTGATGTTGAGAGGACAAATCATCGTGTTGTTGTTTGGCCTCATCGTCGTCCTCTGATAATGATGAACCAATGTCTGCTTCTGTTACATAATAAATAAATAAATAAATATTTAAATAATTTTAATGAATATTAATTTTACAAAATTAAAATGGTAAAATAATGCAGTCTAAGCCGTCTATTTCTCTATTACAGTTTAATAAACAAATAATTAGTTAAGCAAAACAGATATTCGAACTAAAATAATGGAGTGGCGAAGAAACATGGTTTGCAAGTAATTTTAGCTTAACGTGATAATTATACAAAGTAGCTCTGTGATATAATGCACTATGATGCAATGGAACTGTAATTGCGAATTTATATAGCGCCCGTTTAAAGACAAACTCATAATATTCCCCTCAAGAGGTGGCCTATACCTTGCAGAGCTTTTTGAAAGAAATTTTTAGAACTGCATAACCATAAATTTTTTCTAGTGCGCCGCTTGCCCGACAATTTCTGACGACCCTCTGTCGTCATTCAGAGCTGTAAAATAAGTCTTTGCTACTCAACTTACCCAAAAACTGACCTAAAAGACATGTAGCCTATGTTTTCACTGCATAACCCTTTCGTTCCATTCCTGTCCTCTGTGGTAAATTACCCCAAATCGGCTGACAATGACCTTTTCATAATTTTCACTGCACAGAACTGCTTATACAACTGCACAAATTCATTTAGCCTACAACTACAAATTTTGTGTACAACTGCACTTTAAAAGCCGTGCTACCTGTGCGTATGTCTACCTGTGATTGGACAGGTGACTCACCTGGTCTAACAGCAAGGTGAGCTCTGCTGACGATGTATCCATGGTTATTCGTGCAGGTGCACAGATAGAGTCCTGCATCCTCATCACAAACGTTGCGGATGAGCAGCTTACTCAAGTAGGATCCATCGGATCTGGAAACGGATCTTATTCCAGACAGGACCTGGAAACGTTCCTGATCGATGTGCAGGACTCTTCCTCCTCCTCCTCCAACTCCGGGATTATTGAGGACAGCGTTTTCCATATCCTCCTCTGCTCCTTCCACTCGCTTCAGCCACTACAAGTATACAAGTATCCAGGTGGGTCGCGTTGAGAGCAAGTATGCACACCAATATCAGCGTGTACGCCTATTGTAGTTGGTTAAACGAGTAGGACAAGCAAAATTATTGTTAAGAGAAAGTATGCAGATTAAAGTATGGCAATTAAAGTATAGCTATGAACCTTGTAACTGCTTGCACTTTGTAGTGTCAGTCCCAATGCTGTATAAAAGAGGGGGGCGACGCTAATGATCTTTGCTATCACACAGTGTCGTTAAAGGGAAACTACTACTCATGCTACTACTCCTGCTACAACGTAAGTAACTAAGTATGCGAATCATGGCAACTCGAACGTAGTATGCAAGTTGCAGTGTACTAGCAATAACGGATAAAGCGCAAATGCCGTCGACTCGCTTCGCCCTCAAGCGAACGACTAAGATGACAGCGCAACACGAACTCTATGATTAGAACAACGTAGATCATACTAGCACAGAATTTTAAAAAGTAGACAATTCTAGAACAAAATAGAACAACGTATACCCTTCCAGAACAGAACAACTTGGACATTTCTCGAACAGAATAGAACAATGTATAGACCATTCTAGAACACATTAGAAGGTAGACCATTCTAGAACAGACTAGAACAACATAGACCATTTCAGACCAGAATAGAACAACTTAGACAGTTCTAGAACAGATTAGAACAGCGTATATCATTCTAGAAAAGATTAGAACAAAGTAGACCAGTCTAGAACAGAAGCCCGACCTGTATGTGTGGCACAGTGTCGCTTCGAACATGACAGTAGAATGTGGCCGTTCCTGTAGACGAAGCTGTGACGTTCTTTGGAGCCTCAATGAAACTTGGTTTGCTGCTCTTATCCTCTAAAAAACAGAACATGCATTCGAGATATCATTAGGGGCGTGCTCAAAGCGCCCTGAAGGAAATCAAATAAGATCTGAGCGGGCAGCGCGAAACAAAATGGCGACATTCTATGGAAATATTGCGATTATTCTTTGGAAGTGGGCAACGTTTTAAAATCATGATATTTTATAACACATTTTAATCACATTCGCGTTGAACAGAAATTGTATTTCTGATCGGCACACAGGCGATGTATGTAACGTCCATCCGGGTATTTAGCAGAGTAATTTTGAACAGAATCGCATCGTTTCGACGGTTTCTTAGTCAACACCCGTATTAATCGCCCAAAATTTCGTTTAAATTTACATCAGTTCAATCACGAAAATCTTCCGAAAACGCAATTTTTAGTTCGCAATTTCTTTTGCCATTATTAATCAATTGCTTTTTTGCTACGACAGTCGTCAGCAAAACAAACATCATAGCCTAAATGGCCGATTGAGACCTCCTGCGAAAGTCCCGGATAGAGCCACTAACAATCTATATCAGTGACCTTATTTTCGTCGGTTTCATATCCCTTTAATATCAGTCCTAACTGTAATTTAGACTCTTAGTGTTAGTGACGTTCTCTAAAAAGAGGTGTATAAAAAAATTCCCCGTACCGATGACGTCAACGACGTACGTGACGTTTCCCTCGTTCGCTCCATCCGGGTCTCTGCATTCATAGACGCCACTGTCGGCCATTGTGACGTCCTTCAACGTCAGCGACGCGTCACTGATGACGTCATCCATTTCCAAATCAAACGCAGACGACAGGACGACGCCATCTTTGTACCACGTGACCTTCCCGCCATGACTTCCTCCTGTCGGCAGACGACAGATGAGTCGCACTGAACCACCGACAGATGGCGTTAGGTACGTTTCCGGTTCTACCTTACTTCGAAGAGATGACGATGACCCTGAAAGGTCACAGAAAGGTCACAGAAAGGTCAGACTAAATATGGGCCTATCACAGAATGGTGTACGTTGTTCTATTCAGTTCTAGAATTGTCTACGTTGTTCTATTCAGTTATAGAATGGTCTACGTTGTTCTATTTCGTTCTAGAATGGTCTACGTTGTTCTATTTTGTTCTAGAATGGTCTACGTTGTTCTATTTTGTTCTACCATGGTCTACGTTGTTCTAATCACAATACCCCATGGTTCATTACTAGTGTGCTGTGATCTCAGTCTAAGAACTTCAGGCATTGTAGAGACATTGAGAAAGGTTTGAATGAGCTGTGCTACAGATGCGACCACTGGGCTAGAATGAACTATAGCATAAAAAAATTATGACGACCTAAGTGACTTGCAAATGTAAAGTAAAAGCACAAATAACAGAAGAAATGAACATAACAAAGCATAGCGGGTTATAGAACAGAAAAGCTCATATTAGAAAACATCAGAACAGAATATAGCAGAATAGAACGCGGTACAACAGAACAAACCGGAATAGAGTAGAATAGAATATTGGAAGAGAATAGAGCAGAACAACTACAAAACGTTTTGCTTAGACCTCAGATTATTCTCCACTCTTATTCTCCTTCTCCTTCTAGTTCTTCTCCCATTCGCCTTCTCTGCTTCGAGATGATGAATCATGGAATGGATGGGATGGCTGCGTAAGGCTGCTCAGATTTCTCTCAGATCCAAAGGTGAGAAAATTCTCCTCTTCGTCGTTTTCCATTTCCTGCTTCCGTATCTATTTCCATCTCGGCCTGTGTCTGTCTCCGTAGCTGTGTTTAACTATCTCCGAGATCCTCCATACCACTCTTTAGTCTCCGTCCGTCTACGTGTCTGTCTGTAAATCTCTCTCTCTCTCTCTTTCTCTCTCTCTCTCTCTCTCTCTCTCTCTCTCTCTCTCTCTCTCTCTCTCTCTTCTCTCTCTCTCTCTCTCTCTCTCTCTCTCTCTCTCTGCGTTTGTCTATTTGGCAGCCTGCAAGCCTACTTCTGTACACGTATACGTCTAGCTCTATTCATAATTATAATGTCTCCTTTTGTTTTTGTCTGTGTATGTTCATCCGTCTATCTTTCTCAATGTCTTTGTTTCCCTCCCTCACACCGTCGTTCCATTCCTCTGCCTCTGTCTGTCTGTCTGTCTGTCTGTCTGTCTGTATATATCTCTGTGTGCCTGTCTGTCTGTATATATCTCTGTCTCTGTCTCTGTCTGTGTGTGTGTCTCTCTCTTTCTATTTCTCTGTATCTGTCTCTTTTCGATCTCTGTTTCTATCTTTGTCTACCTGTCTGCCTCTCTCTACCTCTGCCTCTGTCTCCCCTCTCTTTCTAAGCAAACTTCTCGTAAACGATCTAGTTCGTACGATAACAATCCCCCGCCCAAAATAAACTTGATTTCCGCCGGCGTTGATACTCAAAGAGATAATCCGTGACATACGTGTGTCTGTGTGTGTGTGTGTGTCTGTGTGTGTGTGTGTCTGTGTGTGTGTGTGTGTGTGTGTGTGTGTGTGTGTGTGTGTGTGCGTGTTGGTAGACTCGTCGTTCATCTTGCGAAAACAGTTATCGTTTCGTAATGATATACAGGTAACTTGTGAACGGTTCGAGTGCTGTGTCTCTCTTTGTCTTTCTTTGTCTCTCTTTGTCTCCTGCCACGTTTGATTCTCTCGAAGCTGTTGATTGTAGGAGAGATTTGAGTTTGTGCAAACTGATATTCGCTGATGAGAACGCGTCAAAACATTGCGTCCAAGGTTGAAGGTGTTGCGCAGATTGTGTTACGTATGTTGAGTGTGCAACGTTTGAGTTGTATGCTGAAGAGAAGGATCCGAGATATATTGAGTTGGTGCCGTAATCGTAAGCTTGAATTTATATAGCGCCACTTCAAGAGAATCTCCTCAGAGGCGCTCCCGACCTGACAGCACCAAACCACAATAAGAGAATGGGATTTCAAGCGCATGCATGTGAAAAAGGGGCAAAGAAAGGCTAAAAAGAGACTGATGGGTGACTTATTCCAGAAAGATGGAAGTAATAATAAAAATTATCATTATTACTAAACTACATAATAACAACGGCCAATGTCAGAATCAACACCAGCCAGGAGCGGATACAGAAATTTTTCAGAGGGAAAGGTAAAATTGCCAGAAAAATCTGACGACCTTTTTTTAGTCGTCCGATCAAAAAGTCTGAAGAAACATATACCCTAAAGAGCCGATGCCCTTTTTTCAAACCGAATGGGGGGCACGATACATGGGCATTTCTAAATAGGGGCATGGCTGGATTGCCACCCCTTGATCCGCCTCTGACAACAGCACAGCATAAGTAGTAGCAGTGTCAGCAGCATTAGCTATATAGGGCCTACTGTAGTTACTAATTAACGCATCACTAACACCAGACTGTTAGAGAGCAGTAGCGTAGTCCTAAAAATGAAGTGGGGGAAAGCTCTTTAAAATAATATTATTATTAGTAGTAGTATTAATAATATTCCATTATCCCTGGAAAAAAGCGGGGGAACGGCGTTCCCCCGCGCCCCCCCCCCCCACTACACCACTGTCTAATAGAGAGGGTACAGAAAAGGAAACTGCGATACTTCGGACACCTGATGAGGGCAGATACCATAACGACACTGCTAATACATGGACGAATCGAGGGAACCAGAGCACGGGGAAGACCAAGGAGACGCTGGATGGATGATGTATGTGACTGGACCGGACTATCACCTGTGGGCTGTGCCAGACGGGCGCAGGACAGAGAGGAATGGTGGAAGCTGCTGTCGTTGCCTCTGGTCTCCGACCCTCTGCAGGAATGAGGATGGACGGCATAAACATCATCATAACACCAATAGTAGTATAATTCATACCGTTCAGTAGCACTTGGTGTCGAATCTCAACGCTTCCGAATCCATTCGTCGCTTTGCAGACGTAAGATCCTCTGTCAACAGAACTGAAGTTGGATATCGTCAACGACTGATTGCGTGCTACACGGAACCTCTCCCACCCGATGTGGTGGATAGTTCGTCCGTCCTTGAACCACTCCACCAGACACGGAGGGTCGGACTCAACGGGGCAGGTCAGTCTCAGACGGTCACCCAGTCGAACCCTGTGCTCCAGGATGTTGTTCAGTGCTCGCGGAGGTCCTGAGAGAAACACAATTTTATGTAGCGCCATAATTAAGACGGTGATATTGACAATCTCCCTTTAGGCGCAAGGAAGTTTCATTTGTATTCATTCATTCATTCATTCATTCATTCATTCATTCATTCATTCATTCATTCATTCATTCATTCATTCATTCATTCATTCATTCATTCATTCATTCATTCATTCATTCATTCATTCTCTTAAAGAATTTATATAGCGCCCCTTCATGAAGTCCACTCAGAGGCGCTCCCAGTCCAACCACGCTGATACAAAACTGTTTTAAAGAGTCTCTGTATCTGTATGTCTGTCTGTCTGCCTGCCTGTCTCTCTTTCTGGTTGCCTCTCTCTGTATGTCTCTGTCTATGTCTCCGTCTCTGTCTGTCTGTCTGCTTGTGATATGATATAAGTTGCTTCACACGTTCTTTATCTGTTCACAAATTTCTTCATTTATAAAACAAACAATTATTATTAAGTTATTAATAATTAATCACATCTTCATCCTTATCTTTCTTCTCAACAGTCTTCATCTCATCTTCAGCTAATCAAGATTTTGATAAAATTATTGTCGACTTTAAGTAGGCCTACTCGAGTCCCAATTGATATAACAGCAAACTGTGCAAGCAGAACTTGGTAGCCCTAGGCTAAACGTGTAGTTCAGCGTCGTAAATTATTTCAACGCATATAAATTATATTATTACAGTGAAGTCGGATGTGCAGCGAAAATATGTCATATAAGTAGGCCATCAAACAGCATTTTGATAAGCGATGAAAATAATATGCTTGAGTTGAAATAGAAGTTCGATGAAACATGATGAAAATAATTATCGCGGCAACACTAGAAGTCGGATGATAGGAAGAAAAGATGGATGAGTGATCGCAATATAGGCCTATCTAGTGTCCTACACTTCGAAGCTGGATGAGGGATGAAAACAACACTGAAATAAGATTTAATATTGTAATGTAGACCTATGGAACAATCTCTCAATCTGTTAATCTGTCTTTGTCTGTTTCCACTGTATATAGCTGTAGCCATGGGCGGAGACTTGAGCGGAGACAGAGGGTGGGGGTGGGAGACGAACGAGTGGCGCCGAAGGAAGGACGTGAGATTTTGGGCCGACGAAATTTTCCACTTTTGCCGACCAGAATTTTTGACGACCTTTTTAATCTCCAGCAAAAATTCCCATTGTCCCGTCTAAAAGTTGATGACATTTTTATTCATTTATTCGCCAGTGTAGGCAGTGCGTCTTCGTGAAGTGTCCATGCCCTAACACTCAATAATTTGGGGGGGGGGACAAATGCAGGGCCGTCCCCAACACATTAACTGAGGTGGACCGTCCCCCCTAAGTTTTCGCCAATGGCTGTAGTCACTTTATAATTTCCAATTTGTCACTTCCACTACATTTACGCTCACAAGCTAAAGACAGTAATTCATTATTAACGCAACGAATGATTTAATCAATCGAAAAATCAGGCGCTACATCATAATAATAACTATAAAGAAGTATATATATATACATACACACAACTATATATATATATATATATATATAACCGCTGAAAAGCTTTACTGACCTCTGGCGTCCTCTAGCGAATGGCGCGAGAGATTGACCAAAATGGCCGCCATTATCGCCAGCCGCCACGCCACCTGGTGAGTGACGCTGCTTCCGGTTCCTGTGCAGACCGGAAGAACGATCTGGTGCGACGACAAACACATTTCCGGTTCTTTGGCGGAAGTCTCGTGGCGCTCTCTGGCGATCAATCAGTCTGGCGATGAGCGATAATGGAGGAAAGACGACGTTGATGACGATGACGATGTTGCAAAGAAAAATGTCTGGAGATATGAGACACAGTTGGTGTGGCCAGAGCGTTATTTGCTAGTTCACGTTTAGGCATGGCTTTTTTAACGTGCAGTTGTACACAAAATTGTGCATTTCTAAATGGATTTGTGCAGTTGTAGAAGCACTTAATATGTACCGTTGAAACTAGCAAAAAATGGTCATTGTCCTCCGATTGGAAGTAATTTTCCATGGAGGATGGAAAAGCAAAAGAAGGATTTGTGCAGTTCTAAAAATTCATTTAAAGCAGCCCTGCGTTTAGGCAAACAATTATTTTACTCAATTCAGTTTCCATGTGAGATTGACAATATAATTTAGCAACGTGTTATAGAAAGACAGCCGTACGGGCGAGGAAAGCCATCTCAAGGCGTTGGGCGCATAGGCTACAGTCTAAGCGTAGCCTACATGTGGTAAGTGCAAGACATCGACGTAATATACGTCGATGGTCTAAGACTTCTAAGTGAAGGCAAGGTCATGTGAAGCTGACTAAAGAAACGCATGTATGTATACATGGGTCTGGTTGGATGGGGGGGGGGGGAGAGACAGTGAAAGTGAACGTCTCTCACATAGAACAGGTGCTATACGATTATTGCAATTCGTGAATGCTCTTAATGTGTTAAGGTGACTTGTTGTCGTTTAACTATACTGCCATTTCAAAGATGATTAGTGTCGCCCTCCTCCTTTATCCAGGCTTTGACTGGCACTGTCACAGTGTAACCAGTGGCGAAGTTCCACAAGACTGTTAAGGTATATATGTATGTTCATTCAGACACTTATATGACGACTATATTTACAACAATCGTCGATAAATCTAAATTCTCACACAGACAATGAGGTCAAGAGACGACAGAATCTGATAGCGATAAATTAGATGCAATTAATAATTTAATAATTAATTGCCGTTTTAATCTATAGGACTATTATTAGACAGAGCGAGAACATGTGAAGTTAAGCTTACTTGAGATACGACACGATTGTCTACACTGTCAATCTTTGTCGAATACCGTTTATCAGGTAATAATCCTAAGTAAAGATTAGGTCCATGATAGTCGAATCCACGCAGCTTGAGTTATAAGGTTAGGCTACCTCGCATCTCCAGTAGGCCTAATCCACTCAAGAGCAATGCATTCCAGATAACAATAGGCTTGTCTGGGCTTCTATATTTACTTCATCCAAATTAATTACATTTGCGACAACATAATTATATTGCAACCAAGATGTCCGTAAACGTAGTCGCATCTAAACCTCAATTTTATATTGCGTAACTTATCAACCGTTACATGCAGGGTACCAGCGTATAAACGAGCGCTGCGTACCGTCAGAAAGGTTGTCCAATGTCCACTGATGCGACATGCAAGTTTCTAGTTCGGTCTAAACTGATTATTTTCCTGCAATGGTTTTGAAAACGTCTATCTTCGAGCACACACACACATTGTATCGCTGCTCTGGCTGAAGCGCTCGTCCAGCGCTTAGCAGCTACAATGTATACATAGCGTTTGCTGTTGTACTGAGCACTGAGCAGTCGCTGGCGAGCACTTGTCTCGTGGGCGGGAAACTCGCAATAACGATCACGTGACTGATTGACGAGTAAGGGTCTCTATCATAGACATCATCATAAATTACTAAAAAATATCAGATTCTATGGTATCTGTATTATAAATTTATAATAGAGGGGTGAGGGATGGAAGGATAAGTATATAAAGAACACGTATCTGAGAAGATCTAAAATAATGATCTCAGGAAGGCATTTATCCTGATGTAACTATTTACAAGTAGCCTATCCAAAGCTGCCGCCATAGATCTTTCAAAAATGTTATAGTAGTCAGCGTTGCCACTCTGAAAAATAAAAAACCCAAGTTGGTCGGTCGAAATAACCCAAGAAAGCCCAAGTTGCCCAAATCTTCCGAAATTTTCACATTTTTCGTCCGAAAAATTTCTGACGACTTTTTTTTAGTCGTCCGGCCAAATATTTTCCATTTTACAGTCCAAAAAATCTGATGCCTTTTTTTTAGTCATTTGGCCCAAATCTTCAGGAAATGTCAACAAATTTCCGGTTCACAAGCAAAAAACCCAAGATTTGCCCGAAAAACCCAAGTTTTTACGAAAAAAAACCCATTTCCCAAGTTCGGAGAAAAAACCCAAGATTTTTTGGCGCCGAAAAAACCCAAGAAAAACCCAAGTTCTTCGCAAAAACTCCAATTTCCCAAGTTCGAATAAAAAAATCCAAGATCTTGTGAAAACACCCAAGGAGTGGCAACGCTGATAGTAGTCAGAGGCGCCGGGGGCGGATAGAGAAATTTTCGAAAGAGGGGGGGCAAAATTTGTGGTCCTCTCTCACCTTTTCCCGCTGCTTTGATTAAAGACCTGTAGCAAACTGATCGGGGTCACGTCGTCCTGTGGAAATTTTTCAATGGGGACATGGCCGGATTGTCCCCCTCTGGATCCGCCCCTGCGTGTAGTGAAAGTGTGTTTTTGCTAATTATGGTCTCCATTACCGGGATCCTTCGATTGAGCAACCTATAATATTATTGCTCCCTAACATAACATTATGCAATATTATAATTATTGTAGATCATCAAAATGATAATATTATTGTCAAGTATACATGTACAATAAAATTTAGTATGAATCATTGCGTTTAGTCATGGTGTGTACGTGCGTGCTGTCGGATATTCCTTATCCTGTCGACTGTCTGCCTGCTTGTCACCTGCCTTCCTCCATGCCTTCCTTTCTCCCTGCCTACCTGCCTTCCTGCCTTCCTGCTTGCCTACTGCCTTCTTGTCCTCTGCCCACCTACCTTTCTAACGTCTCAAAACTTGAATTTTCTCTCGTGATTTCACGCACTGGGAGCGCTTCTGAAAGGCTCTTGCTGCGAGAAGCGCTTTCTATAGGCCTACAATGCCTCTATGCCTTCCTCTCTCTCTCTCTCTCTCTCTCTCTCTCTCTCTCTCTCTCTCTCTCTCTCTCTCTCTCTCTCTCTCTCTCTCTCTCTCTCTCTCTCTGACCACCTTTCTCCCTGCCTTGTCTTCCTACGTGTCCTCGGGGTCCAACCCTGTCCTGCTTTGGGGGAACCTATCATACCGTCTGTACCCTGACCCTCTTCGTGTCCCTTCCCTCACGTCATCACCCTCATTACATAATTGATGGGGATGGGAGGCCACAGATACCCTCTCCCCTACAGTACTGTCGTCGTAAGTCAATGTCAACATTGTAAATATCAGAGACGGTTGGCCATAACTTATGCTGGTCATAATTATCAGGGATTAGTTGACACGCATGTGTGTGCGGGTCTCTTCGTTGTAAGAGCGCTGCCTGTCTGTCTATGTTTCTGTAAGTACATGTGTCAGTTTGTCTATGTCTCTGTCTGTCTGTTTCTCTCTGCTTGTCTAGCTGTCTGCCTACTTATCCGTTCGTCCGTCCGTCTGTCTATGCTTCTGTAGGCCTACGTACATGTACATGTGTCAGTTTGTCTATGTCTCTGTGTCTTTGTCTATGTCGCTGTCGCTGTCTGTCTGTCTCCCTGTCTCTGCTTATCTCTAGCTGTCTGCCTACTTACCAGTTTGTCCGTCCGTCCGTCCGTCCGTCTGTCTGTCTGTCTGTCTGTCTGTCTGTCTGTCTGTCCATCTGCCTGTCTGTCTGTCTGTCTATATGTGCTTGTGCTCTTGCGAGAACGATCCCGTGCGTTACTAATCCAACATGAATGATTTACGAATGCTGATAAATTTTCGCCTTCGGCCAAACTACACAAGCTGTCAATTTGTACGACATATCCTCATTGTAATATTTATGATGTAATTATAATAATACGCTTTCTTTATTACGTTTATGTATGTATGTATGTATGTATGTATGTATGTATGTATGTATGTATGTATGTATGTATGTATGTATGTATGTATGTATGTATGTATGTATGTATGTATGTATGTATGTATGTATGTATGTATGTATGTATGTATGTATGTATGTATGTATGTATGTATGTATGTATGTATGTATGTATGTATGTATGTATGTATGTATGTATGTATGTATGTATGTATGTATGTATGTATGTATGTATGTATGTATGTATGTATGTATGTATGTATGTATGTATGTATGTATGTATGTATGTATGTATGTATGTATGTATGTATGTATGTATGTATGTATGTATGTATGTATGTATGTATGTATGTATGTATGTATGTATGTATGTATGTATGTATGTATGTATGTATGTATGTATGTATGTATGTATGTATGTATGTATGTATGTATGTATGTATGTATGTATGTATGTATGTATGTATGTATGTATGTATGTATGTATGTATGTATGTATGTATGTATGTATGTATGTATGTATGTATGTATGTATGTATGTATGTATGTATGTATGTATGTATGTATGTATGTATGTATGTATGTATGTATGTATGTATGTATGTATGTATGTATGTATGTATGTATGTATGTATGTATGTATGTATGTATGTATGTATGTATGTATGTATGTATGTATGTATGTATGTATGTATGTATGCCTATCCATATATTCATTCATTCATTTAATAAATTTATTTATTCATTCTTTCATTCATTCATACATAAATTCAAACTATCTATCAATAATTCATTCATTCTATGGATTTATATAACGTCTTCAAGAAACCTACTCAGGAGTGCTCCCAGGCCAACCACAGCAACAGAGAAAGACTTGAGAAATTTATGCAAGAAAGTTTGATTGGTGAGATGTAATAAAATGTAGCTTTGAAAGGATGTCATTGCAGATGGACAGCTGCTGCACTACAACCGAGAAAACTAAGCGTTGCCACGTTAGCGTTGCTTGGCAGCAAAGCAAGTCTGTGGGGATCTATAATAGGAGCTGCCCCTTCAATCCTTCATAGCAGAGCGTTGACGGAGACGCACTTCAACGCCAAGCTGTGTATGTTTGTAGGCCTATGTTTGTATGTTTGTAGGCCTATGTTTGTGTGTTTGTAGGTCTATGTTTGTGTGTTTGTAGGCCTATGTTTGTATGTTTGTAGGCCTATGTTTGTGTGTTTGTAGGTCTATGTTTGTGTGTTTGTAGGCATATGTTTTTATGTTAGGCCTATGTTTGTGTGTTTGTAGGTCTATGTTTGTGTGTTTGTAGGCATATGTTTGTGTGTTTGTAGGCATATGTTTGTATGTTTGTAGGCCTATGTTTGTGTGTTTGTAGGTCTATGTTTGTGTGTTTGAAGGCATATGTTTGTGTGTTTGTAGGCATATGTTTGTATGTTTGTAGGCCTCTGTTTGTATGTTTGTAGGCTTATGTTTGTATGTTTGTATGCCTATGTTTGTATGTTTGTAGGCCTATGTTTGCATGTTTGTAGACCAATGTTTGAATGTTTGTATGCTTGTATGTATTTATGTTTTGTTTCTGAAGTGATACGTTGTTTTTTCCATTGCACATCGCTCTCCAGTTTCTGTTTAAGTCTGTTTTCTTGTTTGTCCCTGCATTGCTTTTGTACATATAGGCTACATAATATTTTTATGTTGCTCTGTGACTCTGTCCCTAGTTCCGTCTCAGCTTTCTTAGTTCCCCTGTCTTTATCTGTTTATCAGTGTATGTCTGTCTCTGTCTCTATCTCTGTCTCTGTCTGTCTCTCTGTCTCTGTCTGTTTCTCTGTCTGTCTCTCTCTCTCTGTTTGCCTCTCTGTCTCTCTGTTTCTGTCTCTCTGTATCTGTCTCCCTTTCTCTCTCTGTCTCTCTCTCTTACTCTCTCTGTCTATTTCTCTCAGTCTATCTGTCTCTGTCTCTATCTACGAATGTCTGTCTACGCGTCTCTGTCTCTGTTTCTGTCTCTGTTTCTGGCTCTGTCTCTGTCTCTCTCCTATGTTTTTAATTTCATCTATATTTACATATGTGCTTACCATCGTCGTCGTCAGCCATAAATAATTCTCCAATCCTTCTAATCAGAGAGACAGGCAGACGATCTTCTTCTGCTTATCATGCGATTAGATTAGATGCTTATCACAGCCGCAGCACTATAATAATTGTGTAAATAAAGAATCGACCAGGGTTCAAATGCTTCACTTCGTAACCATGACCAAACGGGTCTTCGGGGCCAACGTTGTTATTATCGCCTGTGAATAAGCTGGTTCCCGCGGCTTCGTTTTTTTTAAATCTATAATTAATTTTTAATTAACAAGAATTTTCATAAATTCTTTTTGCAAGCCTGCAAGAGGCAACTTTTCTGACTAGTCTTCGTCATGATGTCCGATGGTTTGAATTATTTATGGTTACTGCTGTGACGATAAGGAAGAGTACGTGCTTTTTTTTCACCAGGACTGGGTTGGGATCGCCTCTGAGTCGTGATGTGTAAGAGGCGCTATATAAATGTTTGCAATTGATTATGAATTACATAGAATTACATGGATAACACAGCCCGACCATGCAGGACCTCAGTCATTTTCGTACTGCGGGAGGTTAGGAGAGGTGCGAATGTACAGTGGAGATAGTGATGGGAAAGACATTTGAGAGAGAGAGAGAGAGAGAGAGAGAGAGAGAGAGAGAGAGAGAGAGAGAGAGAGAGAGACAGACAGACAGAGACAGAGACAGAGACAGACAGACAGACATAGACACACAGAGACAGACAGACAGACAGACAGAGGCAAAGAGTGACAGACAGACAGACAGAGGAAGACAGAGGCAGAGAGGGAGAGAGAGAGAGAGAGAGACAGAGAGAGAGAGAGAGAGAGAGAAAGAAAAAAAGAAAGAAAGAAAGAAAGAAAGAGCGAGAGAAAGAGAATTGGTTTTGAGTGTGAAGAGGAAAATGAGACGCTCAAGAAAAGAAAAAATAAGGAAAAACATTACTGAAGTTGCATCGATCAGTTGTTATTAGAAATGATGACCAATCTTAAGTTAGGATGGATAATAAAAAAATTGGCATAACTATTTAGAATATCGACTTAATTACAACAGGAACTGCTAACCATGTCAAATGCCTTTCGCTAATCTACGGATCATTTAAATGATTTACTTGGCGCCAGTGTAATTTGCTGCACGCGTAGAGTGCATACATGTGTTCGTATAGTCACTATAATATAATTATAGTGTATACAGCCTATAGGGATATACACGTCGTGGTGTTTTGCATCATGCACTGGAGCGATGTTGTTTTAATGGAGATGGATGGATGGATGGATCGTTCCAGGCGCTCGCTTTCCACCAAACCCTCAGGCGATGCCATTCCAAGAAACACAAAAGAAATATAATATATAGAAAAGGTAACACTGGCAAATAGATAGACAGGCAGGCAGACAGATATACAGGGAGGCAGAAAGACAGGCGGACAGAGAGGGAGGCAAGATCGAAGACAAACAAGTAGGCAGAAATGCGAGCGGGGAGGCAGACAGAAAGACAGACACAGAGGCAGAGAGGCAGAAAGATAGGCAGGAAGGCAGGCAGGCAGGCAGGCAGGAAGGCAGATAGTCAGGCATTCAGGCAGTCATTCAGGCAGGCCATCTGGCAGGCATTCAGACAGGCATTCTGGCAGGCATTCAGGCAGGCATTCAGGCAGGCAGACAGGCAGGCAGACAGGCAGATATTCAGCCTTTAAATTATTGTAACTTTCAATGAAGCCAGTCGAAAGTTTTCGACATTGTAGTGTCATCTAGTGAATAGAACTGAATCTTGCTTTTTTCGGGTGAATCTTGCATGAAATCAGGGTTAGGCCTACACTACAATAGCCCTAGCTAACTGGTCTCTTAGTCGTTATCTCACACAATAATTATTATTCATTCATTCATTCATTCATTCCGAAAACTTATATAGCGCCTCTTCAAGAAGTCTACTCAGAGGCGCTCCCTACTCAGAGGCGCTCCCAGCCCAGCCACGGCTAAAAATAGGAGATCTTAAGTAACTTGTAGAAGGCAGGCAAATTATTCCGAGGTAGCGAGCGTAGCGCAAGCGGGAGCCCATTCCATGTGGACGGGCCAACAACCGAGAAGGCTCTACGCTGCCTGGTAGCACAGCGGGTTCGAGGGACCAGCAGCTCCCCATTGGCCGAAGAGCGTAAAGCTCGACGGGAGGCTATGTCGGAGACAGGGCGACAAAGATCAGATAAGTAGGACGGAGCACAGCCAGTGAGGCACCGCCAGACAAGTGCTGCTATTCTGTATGAGATGCGCTGCGAGACAGGAAGCCAGTGCATAGGCCTACTCGTTTATTTAAATACAATAATAATAGGCTGTCAGACGGAAACTTGAGCCGCATCATTTTCCGTAATACTGTGCTAATTCGTACGCTTGCTGACCAGCATTTTGCAAGGCCAAACAATGGAGCGCAGGCATATAGGATGATAGGCTTACAAGATGCGTGTGAACGATGTTAACTGGATGAATGGATGGATGATTGGATGAATATATTGAAGAATGGATGGATGGACGATGTTTTGATGAATGGGTGGGTAGATGGTAGCATCATTATTCATCAATAGGCCTATTGACATTCTGCGGAATGTTAGCAGTCAGCTAAAATGCGAAGCAAACGATTGAGGCCTATTATAAATCATGACCAAATCTATATTCAGCACTCATGAATATTAAGGTAGTGGCTGCGTTTGGCTTTCGAGTGACTGCTTAAAAATTTTGAGAATGCGATTACGATTCGCGTCACGCTAAATAAGAAATCTTATCTTGGAAATAATCAAGCTCTAAATAAGCTGAATTAAATTTTGCTATCTGATGACGGATGACGTCATACTAGGTGCGGTATCCTCGATATATATAAATATGTAGTCTTTGACTGTGGGGTGGGTCACTCGGAGAGGAGTCGGTTAATATAAGAAGAACTGTCAAATTTTAAAGAATTTACTTAAATAAAATGTTTCACTCAAGTCTTAACTTAAATTTTCTCAAATAGGTTACTATTCTTAGCGTCTCTTAATTTCGGTGAGAAGTTACGTTGATAGACGCAAGTTTTAGTAAGATATATCATATTTTATGTCTTGATTTTAAGTCCGGATATATTAGTATACATTAAGTTTCCCGAAGTTATTTTGGTCCGACAAAAACCTCATGTCAACTCGCATCCATTCTTCTATCTATGTGCTCCATTAATTTTTTACTATAAATTGTGTTTTCACATACTCTTTCGGCGCTTTTATGCAAACTAATTTAGTTGCCGCCTGTTGCCATGGTTGCAGTTTATGCTTCCTTAAGAAATTTTTAAATGTGGACTACTTGGCTATTCAAGGGGTTTTCAATGCTGTGGCTTGTTTGAGTTTTTGTGAGTTTTAGTAAAGGGAAGGGTCTGTTTGTCTTTGTGCTGGTGATGATGTTGGTTGTCAGATTTGCCAAACAGCGAGAGTGCGTGTATTCTGTTAATTTTTGCTTTAATTTATCCAGGGCAAGATGGGAAAGAAGAAATTGAGAAACTGAGAAGAGGGAACCGCTTCCAGAAAAAAGCCGAAAAAGGAAACAGCCATGTTAGTAAACATTTGCTGATTCATGTTTTTATTAATGACAGAATATGCATTGTATAGATTATGATATCTTAAATTCAGTGCTTTTTATAATTATATGACCCATCTGCACAAACCAGTCTTAAGTTGAATTTCTATTACAGGTATAAATATACATTTTCTAAAGAGAAAAATATCCTCTTTACAATGGCATCAAAATTATCATTCTGTCTCCGTCCTAACTGGATTCTTGCTGATCTTGCATTCAGTGGACACTGTTTATCATCAAATCTCATCTTTGGTTGTCTCTCTGTACAAATTGTAAATCATGATCTGAACGAAATCATCCAAATGCTACTCAGATTAGATTTTACCTTTGCTCAAATTTTTATTTTTTACGACATATATTTAAAAAAATAATATTAATCTGTAATAGTCTATATAACAATTGTTAAAAAATTGACTCTGCTTGAGTTTTTTGCCTACAAGCATCTGGTTCTGTACAGACTGGTCAAATATAATTAGCTAATGATTGAAACGTTGATAAGGAAAATTAATTAGGGTCAATATTTGAACATGATGTCTGTATTTATGTATTGACTGTAAATAATTAGCTGATAATGATCATAGTAATTATTATATAGTTATTATTATCATTGTGATTATAATTTTAAAAGTTACAACAAAGCAGACAACACCAGCAAAGGCAACAACAACAACAACAGCTTATAAATACAACAAAGAGGACAATAAATGCTGAAATAAGAAAGACATTAACAGCTTAAACAATCAAGATAACAGCAACAGCTGAAATAAGAAGCACAATAACAGCTTAAACTACAACAACAGGCAACAACTCAAACAACAACAACTGCCACAACAATAATAATGTTCAGCAACAGCTGAAACATGAACAACAGCTACAGAAGCAACACCAAAAACGCCAACAACTCATTGCTGCCACGTTTCCGCCAATGTATCCACTTTACTATAATTTAATATATTATGATTCTCAGAGTTAACAATGACAACAAAATATGAGTGTTCTGAGCATATAATTAAAACCTAAACTTGTACCATTTCCATTTGTTAGTACAAATACTAGAGTGAAATGCCGTTTATTTGACGCATAAAGTATAAATAAATTCCAACAATTGGTGAAGTTATATTCATGCAAAGTTGGGACATTTATGCTGGACCACCCTGTATATGAATGCATGCATGAATTATAATCAAGAAAGAGGGTCAGGCTTGTATAAGCTACTAGCTTTTCTAGCTCCTGTTGCACTGTACTTAGTTAGTGACTCATGATTGTACAGTACACCTTTAGATATTTGTGTGCAGTAAACAAAGTCATTCAATTCACTCATGTGTGATTTAATACTTTCCCCCATGCTGTCTTGGTTACCAAGTCATGCCTCACTTCACCTCACGACTATTGTCCTGTAGATGAAAATATTTTTATTATTCCCCTCCCGCTGGGTGAATATATGCAGACAATCCATCCAAATTTTATTAAAATATACGAATTATTACACACATTATCGTAGCAGTAGGAGAGGTTCGATTTTTTTCCGTTCACCGTGTATATAACCATATTTTGTGTTCATAATATTGCTACATTTATATTGAATTTTTTCCATCATCACCTCTTCCCTCCGTCCACTCATCCGTTTTTGTTCTCGTTTTTCAGGCGAAGATCTTCCGCTGATCCAGAATCTGGTGAAAGAAAGAACAAGAAGGTCTTGCTTCGACGTCGCATCACCCTCCCGAGCAGCAGGACGGTTCTCTCGTCGTCGCTTAGCAACGGGCAGGCGGTCTCCGACATCAACGTTGTCAACGGCAACCAAAGTCCTCGACTTGAGACACGAAAGTCGGATGCGGTAAGAGGAGAACGATTGTAACTTCTATAGTGCCGTGTTCGAGGATTTTTACATGAATCGTTGTTGTTATTAATGGTTCTATATGAATGATGTGGTTTGGTTACGTTACGATGTGCTTAGTTTAGTTGTGTGTGATGTTTCTAAGGTGCTATATAAATGGGATGATGATGCGTATTGGGATTACGTGTAATTGCTGTTCTTTTGACTGTGCAGGAGTTGGGCGCACATAATTATGAGGAGTTTCCTTGAAGAGGTGCTATATAAATACTTGATTGAATGAATGAATGAATGAATGAATGAATGAATGAATGAATGAATGATTGTGATGAACCTCACAAAGGCATTTAAAACTTCACTTGGGCATTTAAAATTTCACTTGGGCATTTAAAATTTCACAGGGGCATTTAAAATTTCACTTGGGCATTTAAAACATCACAGGGGCATTTAAAGCATAACAAGGGCATTTAAAACATTACAAGGGCATTTTAAGTGTCACAAAGGCATTTAAAATTTCACAGAACTGGCATTTAAAAAGTTACAAGGGCATCTAAAGCATCACACATACATTTTATAACGTTACATGGGCATTTTAAGTAACTCACAAGGGTGATATAAAAAAAATTAATTATGCATATTGTTTTGCTAGCACTACATTTTTACGTTTGACATTATTCTTCGTTATTACTTTGCGTTGTACTGCAGTTCAACATCACATTATGTAGCTCCAGCGTTTGTTCTGTTCGTAGGATGCGACATCATTGTCTGCCGGATCTTCTGCTTCCGTTGGTGCCACCAATCCACAGCAGGCGCCGCTGACCTTCAATGGCCCCGACTTTGACCTTCACAAGACGAGGAATGTCGTCAGTGCGAACCTACATCGCAAGATCCACCATATGATGGAATTGATTCGCATGGAACAACAAGCACAAGCCGGTGCGTGAAGAAGCATTTGCACTTGCGATTCACGTGAAGTGATTCTCGTTGATTCATATTTAACATAATTTATGTTGATTCATGTTTAACATGATTCATGTTGAATTGTTGATTGACATTTCAAATGATTTACATTGTCGCAGTGATTGTCACATTTTTCCAATGATTCGCGTTGTGTCAAGTCGCATGTATTTGATCAGTTTGCCGTGTTACATGACTGGCACTATGGATATGTTTGGGAATGAAGGGCTGTTCATATGTTACATATGAAGAGAGGGGTAAGGATTCACTGGATTGAGGTGATTTTACATTCAGGTGCTTAGGGCAGGGAAGGGGTCTTGACATAAAGTACTGTATATAAATATCTAGTTATGATGTCCACATTAGCCTTTTCTTTTATAAATACAACTCTGCATTATCATATAGTGGTCTAATGGCATTTGATTACATTATCATTAAATTCTGTTCAAATCTAAACAGTTAACCGTTTAGCTAGCAAATATGATTTTTTAACAAAAATAAATATAAGCCTACTGTAGAATAAATGTATTTAGATGACTCTAAGCTAATTGACTCTTGCGGGATGGTAGAGAGAAGCTTATTTGTACATATGCTTATGGGTAGGTGTTCCACCAAATCTACGAGTTGTAATGGGAGGTAGCGATGGAAAAAAGTTTTTTTGGTGTGTGCATAATATTATGTGGATGAAGCGACTTCTCTTTCTTTCCGACTTGCAGAAAACGTTAACGAATATCTTGAGTCGGTGAAGTCGTCCAACCAACCGAACTTCTCGCAGCAGCATCTGCACACGACGAAGTCAGCGTTTGAGAAGAAGAATCAGAAGTCAACGCAGGCGATCATGGCGCACCAGGGAAAGCTCGACAATTACCAGAAGAAACTCGCTGAGGTACAGCAGACGCAGACGACGCATGGCACGAGTGGACGAAAGGATGTCCTCAAGAATGTCTCACACGGTCTCAAGTACGTCCCACGAAACATCTTTTTTACGATGTTTGTACTATTGTTATTCTTTCGCCCTGAGGCCCACGTGATCCTCTGGATTGCGATTATTAGGAGCAATCTTCTGGAATGTGTAGTCTTTGCTGATGGTTTAATTGTTTTTATTATTATTGTTATTGTTATTTTTTTTAAAATTCTGGAACGGCTAGAACTCGTCAAGATCAGGCGAAGCAAAGGTGCCTTGGAAGGCAATGGCGTTGAAACGTTGGATTAAAATGGCAATGCGCTGGAATTGTTATTATTATTTTAAATTGTAATTATTATTTTATCACCCAACATAAATGCTAACCTTTGGGCTCTAAGAAACTGCCCACAAAACTTCTTTGTTCTGCAGTTAGCTGTCATCTTCACTGGTATTGTTACTTTATTATTATTATTATTTGTGTTATTTTTATTTTTGCTTTAGGGCAATTCCACGGTATTCAAAATGTTACGGACTCTACATTTCGGAGAGTTTGAGCCCTTCATACAGACAGAAGATTACTGTTTAAATTATTTAAATATTTTTCCCAGATGCCGCTTCAATCACAGATTAGTTTGATATTAGTTAGACTTTGCTGGCTGTTATGTATCATTTCTGGTGAATTAAAAAGTTTTCGTTACGGACTCTACATGAAAGTTCCCTGAATTTTTTTGATGACTGAACTGTCTTGATTTTCTGTGAAGTTATTATACACACATTCTTTGAAACACAATCTTAGAATTGCCAGCCATTTCTGCTGATAAGGCCATATTGCATTTCTTTTTCATGATACGTACTAATGTTGAGCACTCACTTAATGTACACACTATGCGTTACGGACTCTACGTTACGGACTCTACAGTTATGGATCATGCACAAAAACTGATTAATATCCATGAAAGCAGTTAATTTTTAGCAATTACTTTCATCATTCACTTGTTTGCAAGGTACTACGAGAAGTTTCAGATCTCAACTTGAACAAATTATGTTGTTTTGTCGTCACCAACAATCAATCGAACGTTTGCACTGTTCAAACATCGGTAATGTTAAGGCTCTTAATGTTTCAGAAGTGACTGAGCTTGGGTCAGTCTGTAACACTAACCACATGGTCAATGAACTTGAAAAGACATCTTTCACATATTGCTGGTGCATATAGCTTTTCTACAATCTGATCATTGGTGATTCATAACTGGTCAATTCTGTCTCAAAAGTCGAACAGATTGCCCAAGTTATCCTTCACAACTTGCACCTTAGTAGCTTAATCTTGTTTCAGTTACCACATCTTCTGGACACATGGAACAAATTAAATTTAGACAAACCAACATTTACACATTTTCCAGTGCACAAATCTTGTGTGCTTCTCTAAGTTTGAGGAGCAGTACCCGTTTCTAGCGGCGCTCTGGCCCTGGGTTTGTTCTGAGTTTGGCACGTATAGAATCTTGCTTTCTTGAACATATAGAGCTCATGGTAAAAAATCATAATCTGATTCTGCAAGTACCGGTAGGCTACTTGAATCAGATTCTGTAAGTACGTTCAGTTGCCATGGCATGAACTATATATTGTTGTAGACTTTCTGCCTATACTGTCCACATTAATAGTTTTCACCATTTCTATGAATAATCAAGGGAAATTAAATAGCAAACTATTCATTTAAATGTACTAACCATGGACCCTTGTTTTAAAAGCATTTATAAATCAATAAAATGCACTGAATAAATAATAAAACTCATAAATATCTCGTGCTAAATGTTGATTAATGTGTATTATATGTTAGCTAAAAAATTCAAAATGGCTGAAAATTGTTGACTAGTTCCATGCTATCCACATAGTAGCTTAGGGAGGGATGAATAAAAGGAATTATTTTAACAAGATATATATGTCTAATGTTTAGCTTCCATGCATAATTTATGACAATTGCAGCCACTATCTCATAAAATGAATTTGTGCTTGTAGAGTTCGTAACACTTTTGTAGAGTCCGTAACAATTTTCAACTTCGCATAGAAAATTTTAAAGGAATATTAGGAAAAGTAATTTATGTTGACTGAGTAGCCCATAATGGTGAATCAGAGGATTGGAGATAACAAGTTTACTGTTCAATTCGAAATGCCTGAAAAACAAATTAGAAGCCCCAGAATGTTACGGACTCTACAACTCATGTTTTGCTCCAGCAAATCTGGACACATGATAAGGTGAATTTTTGATCACAAAGTATTTATCATATACTCTCACCATGGTCACGATGTCCAGCTAAAAATATTCCATATTGGATTTACATTAAAAATTTAGCATTTAAAACTTGCACGTAGAGTCCGTAACGCAAAAAAATGAAAGTTGGCACTTTGAAGCAAAGTAGACACAAAACGATGAGGGCAGAAAGACAAATTCTTTTGGATTCTTATACTAGAACCATCTATCTATAACAGAAATTAGTAACAACTTATAATTCCAATATTTTTTATTGACCCTTCATGGACCACAATACCGTGGAATGCCCCTTTAGTGTTATTTTATTCTAGTGTATTTTTTAACCCTTGAAGGTATAATTTATATGATCCCTCGGGATTTAAGATATTAGAGACAAAATTATTTTTGGATGGCTAGTATTCCTTGAGGTCATGCTATTATGATTAGTTATAAAAATTATTATTATTAACACTACTACTTGTATCAATAGACAGAACTTTGGTAATATCTGGAACAGATCCATTTAATCCAATTGTGACAAATATTATTTTAATTATTATTTTAATATTATTATTTTAATATTTCAAATGTTTTTTTTTACAACTGCGGCTGTATAGAAGTTGCCCAGCAGTTACCATAATACGCTACATTACTCGTGGATTGTATTTATTTTGCCATGTGCAGTGGATTTGCATCTCCCGTTGCTATGACAACCGAGTAAGTATGACGTCAGCATAGCATACCATCTGCATGTCAGTAGTTCATGTCGGTAGTCTCTGTCTTCTAGATCTTCTGTCCGCTTTTGAATTGTTTGGCTAGTGTTTGTGCAGTGTCCAGTGTTCTTGTTGTGTTTGTCTTGTGTTCTTCTAGTGTTTGTCCAGTGTTCTTCTAGTGTTTGTGTAGTTGCTTTTGTGCTGTTGAAAGTGAATGTGCAATTGGTTTGCTTTCCACTTCATCGTTGCTGATTTTGTCACGTAACTTTCCTTCTGCAACATGTTATTTCACTTGCAACATCTTCCACTTGATTTAACATGATTTCTGCATGGCTTCTTTGCTAACACATGATTCCGTTTTCAACTATAGATGTGATTCTTACGTTGACTCGTGATTCCGCTTTTCACGTAAAGGCTTGATACGTGTCTCTATATTGTTGCTTGTTTGGCTTTAAGTTTAACTCGTGATCACTTATTTTATATTTTTAGCACTGTGTAGGTTTCCATTGCAAGTCATCTGTTTTTAGCAATGTTTGTTTGGGATATAAATACTCATTGTGTGCTAATTTTAATCAAATTTAAACTTTATTATTTTATATATATAATATTCCTTTGAGCCAAACGTTGTATTTATAATCTATCTACAATATCCGTTAAACTCTTTCACTATTGGTTTCACTGAAAGTGTTATTATGGTTATGGTTATATATAATTATTTAATTATATTATTTAATTACATATAATCTGATGGTTATATTAGTTTCTGCTTCTGTGGGCTTGGCATATTGTGCTTTTTTAAAAGAAGAAAAATGTTATCTGTTATAAAATAATTGAACGTATTGGGGCACATTAGTACAATATACTACATTAATTGCTTGTACTTAATACTTACCGGTATTAAATTAAATTATTTTAATGAATAATTAATTTTAAATTAAACGTGGGACAGGATGATGGTTGAGGTTTACACAAAGAGCTCACGGATGCGGGACCTCTACCCACTACACACTTAAAGTTTCTGTCAACCATCCATTCAGCAGATGGCATTGTCATTGGACGAGTGGACGTGATATACGCCTTGCATTGTTGTTATCATCACCCTAACCCCCTTCCCCCACACATAGGGACGGTATTTAGGGTAATGGTTAAACTCTGGCACAAAGTTCAACTTCTTTAAATTTAATTTCTGATTTGTCAGTTTGAAATTAAGTGAAGATTAATTTTTTTTATCATGTGTTCCGTTAATAATACTACAGTTTGTCGTTTTTAGTTGAATAAAGGAATATTAGTATTTTTTCATTTCATATATATTATTTATATTTTTTAATGAATTGCAGGACTATGGCAGGAAAACCAGCCGTGCTTGCAAGCAAACTGAGGCATAGACTTGGAAGCACGAATGACGTGAGCTCAGGTCGGAATCAGGGGCTAATCTAATCTCTAATCTGATTCGTAATCTAATCTCTAATCTGATTCGTAATCTAAAATCTCTAATCTAATATTTTATCTCTAATCTGATTTATGACCTTATCTCTATTCTTATCTCTTTTCTAATCTCTATTGCAAGTTGTTTGTTCAGTTAGTAGTTCAGTTTGATGTTATTAAATTAAGATTACTGCATATTAAACTTGTACATGTAAAGCGCAGTGCGTTTGCAGGCGTTTAATTAACGAAAAATTATTATTATTAATCTGATCTGGATTATGATCAGTAATCTAATGTCTAATCAAGTCTAATATCTGGTTTCTGGTCTGATCTCTTATCTAATATCTGGTCTGATCTCTAAATCTAATGCTAATCTGATATGTAGTGTCATCTTTAATCTAATCTAACTGTAAATATACCAGTGTATAACTGTATATATAGCGATGTATTGTATAGGATGTCATGATTTTAGATGTAGTCAGTGTAACTGGTGGTTAGAGAACTAATTCCTGTTTTGTTATCGTCTTCTTCATAGTAGGTATCCACAGCGACGAACAGCGAGATGACTTTGAACAACAATCATTGCTTCCACTGAACAAGATGTCGCTTTCTGGGTGAGTAAGATCACTACAGATGATGATGATGATGATGATGACGATGATGATGATGATGATGATGATGATGAGAATAATGATGATGATGACGATGGCTGCTTGATCATCAAGCGATTGTGGGACGCGTGGGGGGATTCAGGCATGGGTTGAATCGTAAGTATGTAAGTAAGTGTGTTCTGTATTAGGGGTCATTGCATAATTACGTAACGCCAAAAATGACCGTTTTTGACCCACCCACCCACCCTGTAACGCTTCGTAACGCTTCCCTTGACCCACCCACCCACCCTCCCCAGCGTTACGTAACGATTGTTACGAAAAATCAGTTAAGATTTAGGCCTACCAGACCTATATGCGAATTCGTATTTATAATTCATATTTTCATAGTGAATTTAATATAATAAGTGAAATATTATTTGACAGTGGACTAGGCTTAAAATATACAGAATGTTTTATTCATATAAATGATCATCATGCCTGAACTGCAATTGTCTTAAATTTTAGGCCTACCTCAAGAATAAAAGTTTACACACTACTGAAAAGCTTCACGGACTAAATTGCTCATTAATAATAAATCAAAATTAGGATGAACTAATTATTTGCTTAGTATGTACACTTAGATCATTGTTAATAGAAATATTGATGAGTTCTGTTGAGCATGAATTTACAATGTTTGAGATTCGTGTCCACTAAGTCTAAGTAAGTCTTCAAAGTTGTTCGAATCTTCGATGTCAAAAATCAAAGGGAATTAGGCCTACCACGTTGTTCCGTTTGGTATAGGCTAACTATCACAGATACAAAATTTCGAACAGCGGTTTCCGGTTTGCACAAACGGAAGCACTGTTGACCTGGCATGTAACTGGTGTCTGCTGCCGTATCTTCTTCAAATATATAGGCTATACCTACTTCGGTGACGTTTTAAATCAATGCCACTAAGTTTAAACATCGATCACATCATTATTTTGTCTAAAGTGTCATTCGATGGTAATTTAATATTCAATACTAAAAAATTTCAATGCGTTACGTAACGGTCAGCTCCCCCCACCCACCCACCCCCGTAACGTTTCGTAACGTTTTCAGTGACCCCACCCACCCACCCTCGAGCGTTACGTAATTATGCAATGACCCCTTATTGCCAGGTGTCAAGCAGTTGGTTTGGATTGTGCGTTAGATCATTAATTCAATTATAACTCTGATCGTAGTCCGAATTACGCCTGGTACTGGTCGCAAAGGTTTGTCAGTCACTCATTCAATTGAGTAAAGCGGGGAGGAGACCCGACCGACGACTCCAATTGGAGCGTAGACTCGGAACCGACCTGGGCTGGCGAACCAAAGTCCACCGTGCCCACCTTCTCGTGGTGCGACCTGTTAGTAACCTTTCCGTATGGAAGGGTGAACGAACGGGCACGGATGGCAAACGGGGGGGAAGGCAATGGCAAACCACCCCTTATCTTCTGCCAAGAAAATAGTCATGGTGTATCTAAAGAGTGAATCAACGATAGTCACCAAAGGTGAGACCCTCAGGCCTGAGGGTGACTTAATGGCTACTGGGGATGAGCACAGTGTCGAGTCGGGAGATTCAGGTTCTAATGAAGCCACAGGACCAAAGCCGAAAGGACGTCCAGCGGCGGATATGACCAGGAAGCAAAGACTTGACATGAGCTGTAAAAAAGCCATGAAAGTCGGATCATGGAACGTCAGAAGCATGCAGAGTGGGAAGATGGACATCATCCAAAAAGAGATGGGAAGGATGGATATAGCGATACTGGGATTATGTGAGACAAAATGGAAGGGAAAAGGACATTTTAGTTGGAACGGTTTTAAGATAGTAATGTCTGGGCAGGATGAGAGGAGAAGAAACGGAGTAGCAATCATGTGCGATAGAACGAGCGCTGATGCGATAATGGGTTATAATACAGTGAGTGACAGAGTACTGAGTGTAAGATTTCGTGGTGGAAAGATCAACACAACAATCATACAAGTATATGCCCCTACAACGATGGCGACGGAGGAGGAGCAGGAAGCTTTCTACTTGGACCTGCAAGGAACAATTGACACAACACCGAGAGGAGACATACTGGTGATTATGGGTGACTTCAATGCGAAAGTTGGTGAGGACAGAAATGGAAAGGATGAAGTAGTGGGTAAGTACGGACTGGGTGTACGGAATGAGGCAGGGGAGAGAATGGTGGAGTTCTGTGCTTCCAATGAGCTAAGAATAATGAACACATGGTTCGAACAACCGAAAAGAAGACTTTATACATGGACGACACCGGATGGAAAACACAGGAATCAGATCGACTACGTGGTGGTGAACAAAAGATGGAAGAGCACAATAAAAGACGTAAGAACAAGACCGGGGGCGGATTGCGGAACAGACCACGAGCTATTAGTGGCTACATTGCAGCTAAAGTTGAAGAAGATAAAGAGAGATAAAAGACTGACCAGTTTTGATTGCAAAGGCATAACACCAGAATACAGAGTAGAGATAAAGAATAGGTTTGAGATCTTAGAGAGAGACAATACAATGGAAGAGCAGGATACGAACACGTTATGGACAAAGATGAAAACTGCGATCCAGGAGACTGCGGAGAAACATGTACCAAAGAAAACGTCAAGGAAAACTACCCCATGGCTATCCAAAGAGACCATTGAGGTGGCAATAGAAAGGAGAGAAGCAAAGAAGGAAGGGAACAGGGATAGGGTAAAAACCTTGAATAAGACCTTCCAAAGGAAGGCAAGGGAGGATAAAGAAAACCATCTAAAGGAAATGTGTAGGGAGCTGGAGGAAGAAGGAAAGAAAGGAAGGACTAAAGAACTGTTCGCAAAGATGAAGGAAATAACGAAGACAGCAGGCCCTAGAATGGGTTCACTCAAGACGAAGGATGGGAAGATAATAGGAGATGAGGAGGAGATGAAGGAAAGGTGGAGAGAGTATACGGAAGAGTTGTACATGGAAGATGAATGTGTCGAGAAGGAAAACATCAAAATAGAGGAAGTCGAAAACGAACCAGAGATATTGGAGGTAGAGGTGGAGTGGGCGATAAAACAGCTCAAGGACAACAAAGCGCCAGGACATGATGGAATACCTATAGAACTGGTAAAGGCGGGAGATGAAGCAGTGGTGAGAACTATTACAAAACTATGCAATCAAATCTGGAGAACTGGGCAGTGGCCGGAGGACTGGAAAAGGTCCGTGTTCATACCAATATTCAAGAAAGGAGACGCGAGAGAGTGTGGAAATTATCGAACGATAGCGATGATATCGCACACGAGCAAAATACTTCTCAAAATAATCCACAAAAGAATGGAGAAGACAATTGAAAGGGAATTACCAACCAATCAAGCGGGATTTAGGAAGGCGCGAGGAACGCGCGATCACATCGCCAATATAAGGTGGATTATGGAGAGACAGAGGGAATACGGGCAACAGGTGCATATGTGTTTTATAGACTACAGCAAGGCGTTTGATTGCATAGACCATACACTACTGTGGCGGACACTAGTTGAGATGGGAATTCCGAAGCATTTGGTTAAACTACTAAAGGGCCTCTATGTGGATCAAGAAGCGGTAATAAGAACTGAATATGGTGACACAGGGAAATTTAAAATAAGGAAAGGAGTGAGGCAGGGGTGCATTTTGTCCCCTTTCCTGTTCAATCTGTATGCCGAGAGAATTACGAGGAGGGCTGGATTGGAGGAGGCAACAGAAGGGGTAAGGATAGCGGGGAAAATACTGAATAATCTGAGGTACGCCGATGATACGACATTATTGGCGGGTAAGAGGGACGACCTAGTCGAGTTAATAAGAAGAGTCAGGAAGGAAAGCGAAAAGGCGGGACTATACTTCAATGTAAAGAAAACAAAGGTTATGACAACTGCAACATGGAAAAACTTTGAGGTGGATGGAGAAACGATAGAGGTAGTATCGAGCTTCACATTCCTGGGATCTATGATAGAGAAGGAGGGAAGAAGTGATATGGAAATAAGGAGGAGGGTAACAATGGGGAAAACGGCAATGAACGGTCTGGAAAAGATTTGGAAGGACAAATACGTGAGCAGGGAAACAAAGAAAAGACTGGTAAGAGCACTGATCTTCCCAGTCGTCCTATATGGATGCGAGACATGGACAAAGACACGAGATATGGAAAAGAAAATCAACGCGTGTGAGATGTGGATTTGGAGAAAGATGCTAAGGATTTCATGGACGGAGAAGAGAACTAACGAATCGGTGCGCGAGGAGCTCGGATTAGAGAGGGAGGAGACACTGCAGCAAACAGCAACTTGGAGGAAATTGAGCTACTTCGGCCATGTGATGAGATCTAACGGTTTGGAAAAGGAGCTGATGACGGCATGCGGTGAGGGACGGAGAAGATGCGGAAGACCAAGGAAGAAATGGTTGGATGAAGTACAGGAAAAGTCTGGCATGAGACTGGAGGAACTAAGAGAGGCGACTAGGGAGAGGATCAACTGGAGAAGATGCACCAGGGCTTTCGCCAGAGCTCCAGTAGCTGACGGCACCAGGTGACCAGGTGACTGTGGTGGTGGTTGTGGTAGTAGTTGTGGTGGTGGAGATGTTTGTGGTGGTATTGGTGTTGTGGAGATGGTATTTTGGTGGTGGAAGTGATCATGACGGTTGTGTCATTATAATGGTGGTGGTATTGTGGTGGTAGTTGTAGTGTTGTGGAGGTGGTATTTTTGTGATGGAGGTGATAATGATAATGGTGGTGGTATTGTGGTGGTGGTAGTCGAGATAGTTATGGTGTTGTGGTGTTGATATTTTGTGGTGGAGGTGATGATGATGGTGGTATCATGATTCATGATATTGGTAGTGTGGTGGTATTGTGGTAGTCGAGATAGATGTAGTGTAGTGTTGTAGAGGTGGTATTGTGGTCATGGAGATGATCATGGTAGTAATAGTTGTGGTGTTGTAGATATGGTATTCTGGTGATCTAAATGTGCTAGTTGTGTTTATTGTTGCGTTGTGGTGTTGTTTGTGCGGTGTTGTGGTGTTGTTTCGGTGATGACACTAACATCTATTCATGACTATTAAGTTTTCTCGTTTCATCCATTTCAGTGTACGTCATTCAATCAGCAACAGCATGGCCGCCATTTTCTCCGACGTAACGGACCCTACACAAAAACAGGACGGGGGGCAACAGGGTCGGTCCAACTCCATGCACGTTCCACATTCGAAAGGAGGTTCTCCTCCATCTCCAGTCGATCGATCAATTCCACGTTCGCTGCAGGAAATCCAGGAGGAAAACAACGAACTACGCAACGAAATTACCGCTCTCAAGGTCTTTTCCAAGTTACTCATATGATGCGTACTTTACAATGTAATGTAATGCATACTTAACATTGATGTAATGCATGTTTTACAATGTAATTGCAATTGTTGATACATTGCATTGGGGGTTTCATTTGTAAATTGTGGTACTATATGTGATTTTTGCGCTACATATGCGTTTCAGTATTGTATTGTTACAGTGCTAAGAAGAAAGTTGGTTTCCTTTGGTCATGTTATGCGTTCAAATGGTTTGGAGAAAGATATGATGCTGGCATGCGGTGAGGGAAGGAGAAAACAAGGACGACCAAGGAAAAGGTGGTTGGACGATGTTCAAGAAACAACAGGAATGAATCTGGAACAACTAAGAGACGCGACATCAGAAAGAAAGCAATGGAGAAGGCTGGCCTTGTCGATCGCTAGAGTTCAACGAACTGACAGCACAAGGTGACAGGGTGTGATTGTACATGTATATGCGTATTTATAAAGTGCTTCTCTGAGAAAAAACCTTTCAGAAACGCTCCCAGTGTGATTAACCCCACAAGAAAAGTGAGGATATGAGGAGAGAAAGCGATTTCCAGAGAAAAAGCTGAAGTGAACTGATGGTGAAAGTCAATTCCATGGCACTTATAAATTTTTGTTTAATTGCTGTGCCATATAGATTGTGGCACTATGTAATAAATCTTCGCTTTATTATTGCATTAAATACATGTATTTTTTTACAGCACATTGCTATTGCATTTCATTAAAGCACTATATAAATCTTTGTCTAATTGCTATGTAATATAGACTGCGGCACTATATAAATTTTTGTTTTATCATTGCACTAAATAAATGTATTTTTTTACAGCACATTGCTATTGCATTTCATTAAAGCGCTATAATTAAAAAATGGTTTAATTGAAATGCTGACATTAAAACGTGAATGCTTTGAATAATTGTGATAATAATAATAATAATTTAGACGCTGATGCATTTAATTAAAGCGCTTTATAAATGGTTGTTTAATTGAGATGCTGACATTTAAATGCAAATGTTTTGAATAATCGTCATAATAATAATAATTTAGACGCTGATGCATGAGGAGTTTTCCGATCTGAAGCAGATGTTAGATATGGAACACGATGTTTGCGATCGATTGGAAGAGCAACTCAACGATCTGACGGAACTTCACCAACACGAAATGGCCAACATTAAGCAGGTATTTGACACAGTTGACCTTGGCCAACATTAAGCAAGCTTATATATTATGTATGACACTGTAGTTGACAATATTATTATTATTATGTCTTTTATTATTACTATTAATATTATGTCTATTATTATTATTATGTCGGTTATTATTATTATTATATCTATTATTGTATCTTTTTTTAGCGCCCTAGGTATATATGATCCCTCAGGCTTTAAAAACAATACTAAAGACTGTGTTATTCTAGAGTTAGCGTCCTCCTCATCGGTCAATTGTGTAAAAGTGCCAGAAATGCGACAGCATTAAACTTCTGCCTAGTAAACTTACATCTATTATTATGGGTGTGTCGTTGAATTGTAGGAGATGGTTAGTTTGGAGGAAAAGATGCAATACACACTTGATGATAGAACGCGAGATTTACACGAATTACTTGAGAATTGCATACAGAGGGTAACAACAATCTTTGCTATCCATTCACTCTTTCTTTCTCTGTGTACCTCTCTATTTGTGTACATGTATTTATTTATTTATTTCTCACATTTGCGTATGGCGTCCCTTCAAGATTTCTACTCAGAGGCGCGGACACTGCTTTGGAGTTTCTCATCGAAGCGCCTGAGCAATTGCGAATGAATGACTTTGTACTGTTGCCGTTATTTGCTTAAGGAAGCAGAGCGCTCACCCAAAGGGAATAAAATCCCACTAAATGGGGGGGGGGGGTGTAGAATGGAAAGATCATGTAGAACAATACTTACATACCAACAGATAAGATGTAATAGCTTGGAAATCCTGCAAATATCTGCGTTGGGTTACATTTCAATTGTCTCAAATCAGAATTGTGACAAGAAAATCAAGAGAACAACTTAACTAGTCAAGTTCACTAATTCATTTCAGGAATTTATATAGCACCACTTCAAGAAACTTACTCAGAGGCGCTCCCAGTCCAAGGAACGCAGGTTTTGTAAATCGAAGATTCAGTCAAAATCAATGGACATGGTTACGGCTATATGTCTGTATTTATGTGTGTGTTTGCATGTGTCTTTGTGTCTGTCTGGTTGCCTAGGTAACGAAGGTTGAGCAGCAGCAGCATCAGCAGCTCACGCAGACGGAGGCAAGCGAAGAATCGAGCTTCAGCGTCGGAAAGATAATCAACGTCATCCTTGGGTTCCTTTCCTTTTGTCTCATCATCCTTTCAACGCTTGCGAGTCTCGTCAGTCCTTTCCTATCCACCAGGTCCAACTTCAGATTTGTTGATGTTGTCATCATCCATCGTCGTCATTATCATCATCATCATCATCATCATCAACAACAACAACAACATGATTGTCATCAACAACATCATCAACATCAATAACAACAATGTCAGCAACATCATCATAACCACGTCAACATGACAGCATCAACATCATCAAGGTTATCATCAAGGTCATCATCATCATCATCAACAACATCAACAACATCATCACTACCAGCATCATCTTTGTTGATCATTATCATCATCATCAACAACATCATCATTAGCATCATTATTACGCATAATTTATAAAACTCTTGTATAGATGTAATTGTGAAAAAGAACAAAACTGTTTGTTGGTGGCAAGAACCTTTCAGATGCAAATCCGATTAGAAAAGGCGGAATTTTAAGACGAGAGAAAGATGAGGAAAGCAAAACTAATTGAGACTTAACGACAAAAACATGAACTTTCAATTGTATTGCGGTGCTGTATAAATGCTGTTACGTTGGTACGTTTGCTGTATTGTAGGTTGCGTTACTTTATGACGTTCCTATTGTAGGTTGCGTTACTTTATGACGTTCCTATTGTAGGTTGCGTTACTTTATGACGTTCCTATTGTAGGTTGCGTTACTTTATGACGTTCCTATTGTAGGTTGCGTTACTTTATGACGTTCCTATTGTAGGTTGCGTTACTTTATGACGTTCCTATTGTAGGTTGCGTTACTTTATGACGTTCCTATTCGTTGTCTGCTCCATTCTCGCGTGGAGGAACTGGGATTTTGTCTCCTGCGTTGCGTCGGCATTCGCCAGCGCCTACCTGTTGCCATGGTTACCCGAGTACTTTCAGCCCAGCAAGGAGACAGCTGGCAGCAGCAAATGAGAGTGGTGCTAGGTGGGAAGATGGTCGGCGTGGAACCAGTGTTGGCTGGTTGAAGCAGTGGTTGTTATCTGGTTGTGATGTTTTCTAACGAGTATCAGTGTAAAGAAAGGAAACGGTTTGCAATGGATTGCACATCTATGGCTAAAATATATATATATATAATATATATACATCATACATGTGCATTATTTATGTATATGTATATATAATATGTATATATAATAAATATGTATATACACATATACCGGTACATACACAATGTTACACATTTATGTACGTATATATGTGTGTGTTTGTGTGAGTATATTTAAATGTATATGTATGTAATTTGCATATATCTATAATGCTTTGTATACATGCTTGGCACATGTATACATGTATGTAATGAGTATGTAACTGCGTAAATATTTTAACACCATGTATACACGCAAACCTGTGTGTTTACATTCTTGTAAGATAAAACCACATGCATTTATGCTAAATACTCTTAAGATAAACTCTCAATTTTATGACTCAATCTTAAGTAATTTATATATAATATGAATGTGTAAATGAATATATTGCAGTTAAGATGTACTTGATATTGTTCTTTTGTTATTTTTCTCAACTCTTCAACTCGTAACATCTCTTCTCGAAACATCTGCAATAAATTAATTAATTAATTAATAATAAATTGTGACATTTGCGTTCTACATTTTCAGTTCTTCCGATTTTCTGTTAAAATGTTTGTTTAGTTTTTTGAAGTTTTGTCCGATGATATTTTTCTGTATCTGCTTCAGTTTTTTCTCAGAATATTTCTCGTTTTATATATTTTTGCTTATTTTTCAAATGTTGTTTTTGTATCTGCTGGTGATATTTTATAATAATGAGAAATGCGGTTATTGCATTTATCTAGATGTGTAATAAAAACATTGTGTGTTTATGTATGTATGTATGTAATACTATGTATACATGTTTTGGATGTGTAAATGTGTTTATATATGTATGTATATGCATGTAATTTGTATAAATATGTTTATTGATGCATATATACATTTATATGTATCTATAAATTTATTTTTATATGTATGCATGTGTGCATAAGCGTATACTTATGGGCATGTATGTATAAATATTTTGTATTTATGTATGTAGTTGGTTATTTTTCAAGTGCATTTAAGTAAATATTCAAAAGGTACATCTTAACATGACTTGAAAATGTGATGGATTAAAAGTTCATAGTTTATATATCAAACTGCTTCATTTTCTGCTGGTGTTAACTTGGATTGTGCTTATCTCTGCTTCATTTTGACCAATTTCAGTTTGTTTTTCAATGCTGTGATTTCATTCATTCGCTAGTATCATAGGTTTGATCATTATCTGTAGGTATGAGGTGCATTGAGCCGCCCATAATATGATGGAGCAATGCACTATTGGTTTTGTATTACTGTGTAGAGTCCTTTAATAAGTTCTTAACCCCCAATTTATTCTGGAATAAGTTACCTATTAGTTTCCATAATGAACTTCTTTGTCTCTCTTTGCCCCTTTTCCGCAAGCGTTTGAAAACCATTCTCTTTGATTGTGGTTTGGTGTCAGGTCGGGAGCGCCTCTGAGGGGTTCTCTTGAAGTGGCGCTATATAAATGTACAATTACAATTTACTCAGCTTATGCTTCATCGCTTTTTAAACAGAATTCCTGTTGTAATTTCAGGAGGTTTCCAGTGTATATTGTTTGGTTGTTTTGCTTTGGAATTCTGCTGTTAAACAGTGGTTTAAGCAGTGTAATAATAATGATCTTCGTTTATTTTTAAACTGACACAACACAGTATGATTACAATCAGTAATGAAAGGATGATCGCAAGTTATTACAAGTTATTCAAATTTAACTGCTTGGCTGCCATGCAGCCCATTAAAATGGTCAGGTCGAAGTAATTCTAGATCTCATGCTGTTATAATACTCATTGTACTTGTGGCTTAAGTGTTGATAAGCTGCCGGTATGCATTTATTACTCTGATATTATTTAAATACTGCTGAACAGACTTGTACAGTGTTTATTAAAGCTATGGGTTAGTCTCGATCATTTGCCTCAATTGGTCCTTATCTTTGGAATGTTTTCTCCTTCTGTTCACTCTACACTTAACTGTCTTCTTCCTTCTCTCTTCTCAAAACCTGCTTCTTCTCGCACAGCTTTGCACACTGGGAGCGCTTCTGAATGGTTCACCCTATTAGATGCGTCTTATAAATGCTTAAAAACAATGCAGTAAATTGATATTTGTTTATTAAGTTTAAACTGCGTGATTACAGGAAATTGTATGAGCAGATGTTAAATAGGAGTTGATTAATAGTTGTATGGCAGCATGTTAGGCTCCCATCCACCCTACTGCCACTCATTTTACCATCCCCTAGGGAGTGGAAGGTTGAGTCTAGGACCCACCTTTGTTCTAGAGCAGTGGTTCTCAAACTTCTGCAAGCCGTGGACCGGCAAAAATTTAGTTGGGAAGCTCGCAGACCGTTAGCTTTAATGGCAAGCACAAACAAAATCAAACTGTATTATAAAAAACCAATTATAGGGTTATTCATAATTAAAGATTTTTAAAGCTTAATTAGCCTAATTAAAAATTGTTTCTACAGCCATTTGGCAAGTTAAAATAAGGCACTGGTAATGTAGTTTGCGACAGAATTTTGAATAAATTTTAACAACAATTCAAATAATTTCACACTTTTAAATATTTAAATTAGTAATTATAATTTAGGCTATTTATCACTCTCAGACTTCTTCACGGACCGGCGATCAGGACTCCGCGGACCGGCGCCGGTCCGCGGACCACCGCTTTGAGAACCACTGGTCTAGAGAGTTCGTTAGGATAGCGTCTCATTTTAATTGAATCTCTGGTTGTGTACTGGAAAAAATGAGTGCGATTTAAAAGAGGGTGGCATTTTTGTCTGTTTTTGATTACAATTGTTGGTTTGGTTAGAAGTTACGTCTTGTTTTAAGGAGGCTTACAACTTGTTCATTATTGTTTTTGACATATTCATGATGTATCCGTTTTAAGTTGTTTTGAACAAGATTTAATTATATAATTCATTTGGTTAAACAGAGTTTCAAGCCAGAACTTTGACGGTCTACGTAGATGATAAATTATTATTATAAGATTGCCTGTGTGGTTATTTTTTGCTATTGGCTGTTTTGACACGTGACATAATTTGATCTCGAAATTGTTTAAAAGTTTCTGTGGTGTTGTTAAGATCTTGTCTGCCTTTCACGTAAGACATGTTGTGTTGTAATCTATTTTTCGCGAGAATCTTCAAATATTCCATTTTGGGATCAGCACAGTTTTGAACTGATTCTTGGCTGTGATAAGGAAGGGTCTGTCCATATATTATGTTTGCAAGGAGGGGTCACCGGATTTAGGCGATATGCGTATGGCGGGGAGAAGAGTCTCGACAAATTGTACGTACGCAATATAAATCTCAAATTATAACGTTCACATAATTCTGTGTTATCCTATAGTTGTCTGATGGCTTTTGACTACATTATAATTTAACTCTGCTCAGATCTAAACAGTGAACCATAACAGTTAATTTTTTTAGCAAATATGATGTTTTGCAAAAATATATAGTAGCTCATATGGTAAATTTAATGTTTTATAGATGACTTTGGCATATTAACTTTTGTAGAAAGGGGTGGTGGTGAGAATCAAATTTGTACATTTGCATGGGGGGTGTCAGCAAAATGTACTGTTTGCAACTGGGGAAGGGGTCGAATATACTATATTTTTGGCGTAGCCTACTTAATATATGGATTGGCCGTAAACTGCTAAAACATCAGAACATATCTATTGCCAGTAATTGTTTCTTGGACTAAACTCTTACATCTATCAGCTGATCTTTCCTGTTGTAGGCAAAGTTAGTTTTGATATAACTACATGAAAAATGTGAATATAGTGATATATGTGTTCATTGTTCAAGCTTTTTTGTTGGTCTGTACGAGTCCGACATTGTGCGTGTAGTTTAATACACAATTTATAACAGTTGACTTTGTTGCAGTTGGATTTAAATATCAGAAAGTCTGCGTTTGAAGTCATTTATTCGTTCAGATCTATTGACTACATTATTATTATTTTAAAAGTTTCGCAAAACTTGCAAGAACTGATGTTGTTGACGATAAACTGTGCTTCGTAATTATGCTGCCTCAACATAAATTGTTCGCATGTGGTGCAGAAAACCACGCAGTTGACCACTTTCCCGAGTCCATAGAACGTCTGAACTTTCTTGTTTTCTGTCTAAATTATTTGTCGTTAGTTGGCAACGTATGCAGTAGCGGCGGCAGGGGGGGGGGCTAAAAAGTGCTCTGCCCGTAGGCAGGTTCATTGGCTTTACGCCCCTGGGGATGACTCCCGGATGAGATGAGTGAGGTGGTTTCCCGTTGCCTTTCCCACAGACAATGATGGGTATTAAGCAACTTGCCCAAGGTCGCTCCGCAGGAGTTTGCACCCCTGCGTTTCACACGTGATAGCCCGAGATAATCAAAATCTCTGAATGTCAACTCCCAACCCGGGGCTTGAACCGCAGTCCGTTGCAACCAACATACGAATGCTGTTCGCGCTTACCGGTGTAGCTAACGAGGCTAAGCCCCCAAAATAGGCGATCCATTTTTTTCCATGTAAAAATGGCAAATTTCGACGTTCAGTTCTCCCCCCCCCCCGCCCGTAATTGAAGCTGGTGACTAAAAAAAAAAAAAAAAGGTCGTCAGAAATTTTGGTGGGTAAAAACGGATTTTTTCCCGGAAATTCAGCCCTCCCCCCCCAAAAAAAAAACTGAAATCCTGGCGCCGCCACTGAATGTATGCATGTATAATATCACTCAGTAGTAGTAGGTGGTAGTACGTAGGATTATTCCTATCAAGGTCAGCTCCCCTCTGTCTCTGTTGCTCACACCTCCACTAAGGAGAATTATATCTTGCTATTGCCCCCGTGCGCCCCGCTGCGGACGCCCATGAATCGCCAGTGTGTCCAACGGAAACGTCTTGTTCCAAACATTTGAAGGACTGTGTCGTCATGCTGATAACCGTTTGTTTTCGGCGGTTCTGACAAGACCAGGCCTTCACGAGTTTCTCCCACCAGCGAAAACAAAAGAGGGTTACAACCTGCGTCTCAAACACCATGACAGGGTACAGCCAAGAGCAGACAAATTAAATGAGGAAGACATTTATGACTAGAATGTTGTTTACATAATAATTAATTAGTTTAGTCTTAGTAATTTTTTGTTCACCAGAGTTCTGTTTGGCAGATGGTTAAGAAATAAAGAATATACTTACTTACTTTAAAGTTGAAGCTGCCAAATACAACTCTTATAAAATAATCATAAAAACTCCTTCTTGACGTACCGGTATTGAGCGCAAAGATTGATGACGTCGCAGTTATCAGCGATAAAGTCTACGACTCTGGTCACCTCACCTGGTGCCGTCAGCTACTGGAGCTCTGGCGAAAGCCCTGGTGCATCCTCTCCAGTTGCACTCTTTAGATACACCATGACTATTTTCTTGGCAGAAGATAAGGGGTGGTTTGCCATTGCCTTCCCCCCGTTTGCCATCCGTGCCCGTTCGTTCACCCTTCCATACGGAAAGGTTACTAAAAGTCGCACCACGAGAAGGTGGGCACGGTGGACTTTGGTTCGCCAGCCCAGGTCGGTTCCGAGTCTACGCTCCAATTGGAGTCGTCGGTCGGGTCTCCTCCCCGCTTTACTCAATTGAATGAGTGACTGACAAACCTTTGCGACCTCTACGAGTCTAAAATTTCAAATCTATTATTTCTATTTCAGATAAAATTCTACTATTCTATTCTATTCTTAAATTGAATAATTTTATATCGATTATTTCAACTTAATTGTATTCGTCATTATCGCAATTATCATCTGTCACTGCGTTTGTTCCACATGGTTTGTAAATAAATGAACTTTGTTGCATCTTGCATTATTACCCTATAAGCTACAGTTGGACTAAAAACTAATCACATTGCTTTCTGAATTTAGTCTTATCAACAAGCAATAATTTTATTAGAAGGCTTATAAACACTACGTAACATTAATCCACAAATTTGTTATAACTTTGACTTAAATACTAAGAATTTGCGAAATTAAAATATTGAAATCTTTTGAAATTTTAATTGTTAAAAATAACAACACAAAGTCCATGCACTGACAATAATTATTAAGGCTAAACTTATAGGTGCAGTCAACATGTATAGTCAAAGTGTATACACTAGGCCTATAGAGTGTTTACACGCTTACTTAATTAAAAATTGTGCCGTTAAATTTATTGCTTGTAAGAACGTGATGTCAAATAGTTTCTGTAAATTTTATTTCTCAAATGATGACGATTTAACGGTAAAATAGTGACATAGCTCAGCCGAATTTGTGGGATATCAGACAAAACTAAGTTGATAGCCTAAATAATAATTACAGGCAAATTAATAATAATATATAGGTTCACATACAAAATAAATAGCCTAAGGAGAAAAACAAGACGACAAAAAAAGGATTTTATGAGAAAAAACGCACAATTTTTTTGCTTGGGTGGCTCAAGAATTAAAAACTTATTCGTGATTAATCTTACGATTAAAAATGCCAATCGAGTTGAACTTTGGCCAGAAATACCCATGATTGCCAGCAACTACTGTTCCATGTGAAAGACTGTTCTCTGCCGCTGGAAACATTCTGAATAAGAAGCGTTCTGCTCTTCCATAAGAAAATTGGACGAAATTAATTTTATTTAGACAACTGGGTAAAACAGAGCTTGTGGAAACAAACGGTGAATGAGCCTGATAATTATGCAAACTTGACAAAAGTTTGTTATCAACTCTTGGTCAAACTGAAAAAATGACAATAATTGCTTTCTGTAAACTTGATTAATACATTTTAAAATGCAGTCATAATTTTTTCAGTTCGAAGTGTGACTGTCCGTGTTTTACAGTTCAATCAGGAGAGATGCCTCATCAATGCAAGCTATGTCATAGGCAATTTTCTCGATCTTCGAGTCTTACACGTCATGCAAGAAATCATACTGCAGGAGAGCACTCTTACCAATGCCAAATGTGTCAAAAACATTTTTCCAGCTTTTCGAATCTAGCACATCATGCAAGAATTCATAGTGGAGAGAAATTGTACATATGTCAAATATGTCCAAAACGCTTTTTCTACTCATCAGATCTAATACGTCATGGAAGGATTCATACTGGAGAGAAGCCATACTTATGCGAAATATGTCACAAGCATTTTACGAACGGTTCCAGTCTCACATGTCATACAAGAATACATACTGGAGCGAAACCTCACCAATGCCAATTATGTCAAAGACGCTTTTCTGACAGATCCAATCTAGTATCTCATACAAGAATTCATACCGGAGAGAAGCCTTATCAATGTCGAATTTGTCGAAAACTTTTTCCCAGTCTTCATGTCTAACAGTTCACAAACGAATTCACACCGGGGTGAAACCTTACCAATGCCAAGTATGTCGGAAATGTTTTGCTCAATCTTCAACTCTGACATATCATGCAAGAATTCATACTGTAGGAGAGCACTCTTACCAGTGCCAAATATGTCAAAAACATTTTCCCAGCTTTTCGAATCTAGCACATCATGCAAGAATTCATAGTGGAGAGAAATTGTACATATGTCAAATATGTCCAAAACGCTTTTTCTATTCATCAGATCTAATACGTCATGCAAGGATTCATACTGGAGAGAAGCCATACTTATGTGAAATATGTCACAAGCATTTTACGAACGGTTCCAGTCTCAAATGCCATGCAAGAATACATACTGGAGAGAGGCCTTACCAATGCCAAATATGTAAAAAAATGCTTTAACCAAGCTTCACATTTAACAGCTCATGTTAGAACTCATACTGGAGAGAAACCTTACCAATGTCAAATATGTCAAAAGTGTTTTTCTAATAGCTCTGGTCTAATGGCTCATGGAAAAAGTCATACCGGAGAGAAACCATACTTATGCCAATTGTGTCAAAAACGCTTTTTCAACTCTACAGCTCTAGCACGTCATGGAAGCATGCATGATGGAGAGAAAGCATACCTATGCCAAATATGCCCAAAAAAAATTTCAAACTTTTTAAGTCTTACACTTCATGCAAGAATCCATACTGGAGAGACTCCTTACCAATGCCAATTATGTCACAAAGATTTTGCCCAATCTTCAAATCTAACAGTCCATGTTAGAACTCATACTGGAGAGAAACCCTACCAGTGTCAAATATGCCCAAAACGCTTTTCTTGCAGCTCCAGCCTAGCATCTCATGCAAGAATTCATACCGGAGAGAAACCATACAAGTGCAAGCTATGTGAATTTAAAGCTGCGCATGCCAGTTATCTAAAGAGGCACACTAGAACACATACAGGAGAGAAACCATACCTTTGCCAGATATGTCAGAAAACTTTCGCAGGGGCTTCAGATGCGAGAGTGCACGAAAAGATCCACGGCACTCTATGACTGGCTGAAAGCCTAGCCAGGATAATAATTTCACAATTTATAGCATTTAAAAATTTTTAAAATACTTTTAAACAATGACAAATTCAAGTTATTATTTCAGAAATGTCAGTGCTGATTATAATGTCGTTGCTATCCATAGTTGAAACGCATTTAGTCCTATATAATAAAAAATGAAATAGACTAATATTAATTGATAATATTAATTTGTATAAGTAGGTAAGTATCGACTTTTAAGTTTCTTTGGGGACCGCATTCTGAGTTCTACATGCGGATGTACATTTTAGAGATGAATAATTAGAATATACAGTAGGTTACGAATGTTAGGACTTAGGACCAGTCGACTTTATAATAACATCCAAGTTTAGGTCATGCCATTCAGAAAACAGGATACAAAAATATGCGGATGATACTTATCTGTTGATTCCATCATCAAATAGTGTTACTATCCCAGCTGAACTGGATAATGTTACGCAATGGTCGGTTACATGTAACCTTAAGATAAACTGCAATAAGACATATGAAATGATTGTCAGAAGACCTAGGGGAGTGCAGGGGGAGGGACCGATCCAACAGAAACACCAGGTTTAACTAGGGTTAAAAACTTAAAGGTTCTTGGTGTGATGTTATCTGATGATCTTAGTTTTGACATGCACATTGATAAGATATGTTGTAGGGCCAGGCAGTCTTTTATGCCTTCCGTGTGCTGGCTGCTCATGGTCTAGCTGGCCTTAATGATGTGGTGCGAGCTACTACGCTGTCTCGTCTGCTTTATGCAGCTCCTGCATGATGGGGGTATGCTAGGCAGCCAGAATGGGCAGGCTGCGAGCCCTAATGAATAGACTTGGCAGCTGGTTATGAAATAAAGAATATATTTACTTAATACGAATAGTATTGATAGATAGTCCGTCTAAATTACCGTGTACTTTCATTCTGCAGTCCGACTTGTTTCATGTAACATGCGTGCCACCCTAAGCTGTCTGCCCCCTCAGCCCATTGATATTATGGAACTAGCTGTGGTACCCGGGGCTGCCCGTGAAATTTAGGGTTTTAGCCCTCCCTCCACCCCACCGAGGTTTGAGACGTTTCGACAATAACTCCAGGGCCGATATGCACAAGAGGGTATAACTCATACTCTTTAGCTTAAACGTGGCCTATGCCGAAGCAGTGGGTAATTTCCGTATGCATGGCTTGTGATTAGCGAATTACGATAGGTATAACGTTTTTTGAACTCACAGGCAGGTATAAGCCCGCTACTCCGAAGGTGAACAATAGACAGCCGACTTTAGCTGGACGCGTGAACAATAGGCAGCCGTCGATATTTCCCTGTGGACCAGGGGTTCTCAAACTGTGGTACGCGTACCCCTAGGGGTACGCCAGGCGCCAGTAAGGGGTACGCGAAAATTTCAAAAATATATGAATTTTTCTTAGAGTTTATGGACTCTGTGTCCATTTTTCTTGATTAGCAATGATTTTTAACGTTGCTTCATGTAAATATTATAGTGTATGCAACATGTTTATGTTTAGGCCTGTCACTATAAATTTGAAACAGAATAATGTAGGCTATAATGGTTGAAAGAACTAAAACCAGAAATTCTCAGTGTAGGCTATAGCATATATAGGCCTAGAGCTCAAAAAGGATAGCTGAATTGTTCTAAAGATTAATTTCTGGTCGAGGCTGCCTATTGTTCACGCGTAATTTGTGATTCCTTTCAGCACGTCATAATTATATATCTTTTTGAAACTAGCTTTTAAACAGTATATTCTTGACAATTTCTTGTTATCAAAAATAAATGTGGGATAAATTTGAGTTTGAAATTGACAAAATTAAACCAAGTAACCTTTTACTTTAAATCTGTGCTAGTCAAAACAAGCACAAAGTAATATACCGCTATATAGGTTGGCTCTTTTTTACAGGGATTATAGGCCAATTTCCCCTTTTTGTTGATATGATTGCACGATTAAAACTTTGCATATTTTCAATTTTGTTCCCTGTAGGCTATACAACTCTAATAGGCCAGACCATACTATGATTAAAAGGACGTTTTAGTTGTCACTGCAATGGAGACTAAGCAATGGCATTTTTTTTATCTGACTGTGCTGGGGGTACGCCACCATTCGATTTTTTTACTTGGGGATACAATAAAAATAAAGTTTGAGAACCCCTGCTGTGGACCGTCTATAGGTCTTGATCTGTTCACCCCACGCTGGCAACGATCGCATATAAATATCTTTCACGCATGCGCGCTCAGCTCTAACCTATTGAATTTGGGGGAAGAGCAAGCGTCATGCATCGTCGGGTGCAAGGAATGTGTAGACTAGTTATTCACTTCCAATTCTATCTTTATGCATACGGCTACATTCCAACGGCTACGCCTGGATGAGTTACGTCTGGAGGAAGGTCTACCTTTAGCCTACGCTATTCCTACTTATATGCATTTCGGCCCAGAACCGTCACTGCTACAAAGAAATGTAAGCGACCAAAAACGATACTCAATAAAACGTACAGCCGTTTGGTATGTCATTTGTTTCTAGGATCAAAAATTAAAATATTCAAGCTAGGGTTAGGCTGATCTTAAATAATCATTCGCAGCACAGTATTCTCAAACGTTCTTTCCGCCATAAAACTTTGTAAGTCGTATTCACACACATAATGATGACTACTATAACGTAACAGTTTTATTAATCCTAGAACCATGTTGTATACCAAACTGGATTGTCTTTAAATGAGGATCATTTTCCCCATTTTATATTTCTTAGTAGCTGCTACGGTTATTACCGAGAAACAGAATAGGCCTATAGACCTCCATTTTCCAAAATGGCGGCTCAAGCACAGCTAGGATTTATGGGGACTTTTGTCATTTTAACCAGTGGGGTGTAATTAACAAGTCTCTACTTTGTGATGATTTGTTGAGTCGATTGATGTTTTTTCAGCTAAAATTCTTCTACTACTAGTTTATGATTGTCAATAAACGAAAATACTATCATGGATAATTACTACAACCATATGGTCACGCAATCAAAGTTGCAATGATCCCCTTTTGACGTCACTCACGTCATGACATACGTAAATAAGTTCGCTTATCTCTATTCTAACTTCCCATTACTAACTAACTCCGCCACTGGTTGCACTCTGCCAGTGCGAGTCCCAAGCCTGGATAAAGGAGGAGGGCGTCGCTAATGGTCTTTTTTTTTACCACGCAGTGATGTTAAACAGCAAACACACACACACACACACACACACATACCCACACACACACACACACACACACACACACACACACACACACACACACATTATACTAACTGACTACTCATAAACCCAACCTCCAGCTCCCTAATTATATAGGCCTAAATAGACTTGCAAATCAACGCAAACGTCGCAAAGGCATATTAATTTTGCACTGCTCAACCGCAAATAAAATGATTAGGTTCTTATCTATAGCGCTTAAACATGCAATAAAATTACACAAGAACCTCAATTATGCTAATGCTACCCATATAGCATGAAACACACAGACAATAACATCACCACTAAAGGGTTAATTACCAAAATATCAAAACTAAATCAATATAATATTATAACCAGGCAAACCAGGGCCGTGTTTAAGGTTCTTCGAGTGTCGGTGCAAACTTGCAAAGTGTTACAGCAGGGGCATAGTGCCCTTCTGCAGTCTTACAAGATTAGTCATTTTACTAAATCCGCTGTTCAATATAGGCTAGCCTACGACGTCGTTTGTCGGCTGTGGCGGGTCAGTAAGCAAGCACGCAACATCGGTGAACTTAGTTAAATTAATGTTCTCTTACACTTACTGATTTTACAAAAGATTGAAGCAACACTGAGACTCGCAATTTAAGACATTTGGCCAATGGCAACAAAACTCTCGGCTCAGAGGCATTCGGGGATCTTTTTCATGGCCCACCCTGTGTATATATAGCGCTTAAACATGCAAGAACATGACACAATCACATCAGTAATGCTACCCATAAAGCATTAAGCACATAGCCTAGACCAATATACAAGCCATTCGTAAGGCAAAGGGCTATGTCGGAATTAGTTGTGTCGGGAGTAGGCTTTACTCCAGGATTAGCTAATTATGCCTGTTCTCATCATCTCATGCATCTGGCCCCTGAAACCAACAGCTAACGGACAAGATCCATGATCACAGTTCAAGTGAATTCGATTAATCTTTTATAGATATTTCTAAAGAAAGTCATCTTGACTTTGAACATAGCTCCTGAGCTGCTCCTCCATAGATGTGGGATAGAAGTCGGAGCAGCAGTTCCGGTTGAACGGAACCTTCTGAAGCCGGATTGGCAAGCTGGAAATAGATTGTTCCTCTTCAGGTACGCAATGAGCTGACTTGGCACTATCTTCTCAATAATCTTGGATAGTAACGAGACCTTACCAATCGATCTGTAGTTCACTGGGTTGGTCGGTCCAAGTCGTCACCTTTAAATGCTGGAATCAATTACCAGCTTAGGCGAAAATCGTGAAATTCATTTAATTGCCCACTAGCGGAAACCAGGTTCTTTAGGGTTGCAGCCCTATTAAACTAGGGTGACCATACGTCCCGATTTTCCGGGACATGTCCCGTTTTTCGTGGTGCGTGTCCCGACGACTTAGGCAACATGGCTAAGTTGTCCCGGTTTTTGGTAAGAAGGAAATTTGAATCTTGAAAAGTCAGTTTTATGTAAATCACAGAACAAAGTGCAGTTTTTAACCTTATTAAAAAGTCGCAAGGAAAGAGAAGTTGTCAGTTTATTGAATATTATATATTACATCTTTGGTAGGCTAGTAAATTTATTTAATAGATTTAAAGAATTATCAAGGTGTAGGCCTAACGAGAAAGTTTTCATAATAGGCCTAGGGGCCTACAATTTCAGTGGCGGCCCAAGATCTATATCGACTTCGGCAGAACTGATCTCGCCAGGGTCGCAATGGTCGGGAGTTCGAACGCTCATGAGAGCACTGCAATTATACAGCAATTTCTTTCGACAACTTAAAATGCTGTCATTGTAATGTGGAAATTTTAAAAAATCAGATGGTGAGGGCCACATTCCCTCCCAAAACCTTCTCCCTGTTTGGCGCTGAACAGCGAACGCTCCTGTGAGTCCCAGAAATAAACATTAAACTTCCTCTGGACTAGATTACCAACTGTGCACCGATTGAGAGATTGTTCTCAATTTTATTATAAAAATATATTAGTAGCCTACTGCACTCAGTGCACTGACGAGTAGGCCTAGAGCAGGTTGTAGATTTCTACACTGAAATCTATGCTCAGCACTAAATTTATTTGAGCCTATATAAGACTAGGACTGTCCTGAGTTTGAATAGGCCTTCGATCGTAGGCCTATGGCCCCGTAGCTAAGGAATTAGGCCTATAGGCCTACAATTGATATTTTCCAAAAAGTGTCCCGGTTTTTGATAGCCAGAAAATGGTCACCCTTTAATTAAACCCTTGATGTCAGTGTTTTTATTCTATACTTATTTCTCGATATCATAAACTGTTGCTTGGGTTCATTAAAAATTAATGGCGAAACTTCACGGTGTACGGTCAGAGAGGACCTATAAATACCTACCGACTAACTACGCAACTGTTTGGACTTGACAGGCGGCATAGGCCAGTCCTACGCCTAGATAAATACTCTAATGATGTAACGTTTAAAATGTTTAAAATTTCAGTGTACTAAAGGATCGGATCCCACTCAAAGAAATATAAGTATGCGCAATAATTATTGTACTTATTAACATTCAGGCAGAAGTTGGAATAACGTGTATAATAAAAATAAGCATGCCATGGCAATAAAGCAAAAACTACTAAGTATGCAAACACACTTATCTCTCGTAACAATTAAACATAACTTTCAGCACTTAATCTAAGTAGAATATTATACAAAAACTTAGTTCATCGCTTAACACATCAGGCATGCAGACACAAAGCTCATAGCCTATATGCCAAGTGTAATATCGCCTAACAAACGATGCATAGCAAAATTCTTTGTGAAATATTGAATACAGCACAAGTTTGTGTACAGCACAAAATGTGACATTTAACAATAAACTTGTCAAATGTTGGAACTCAGGACGAAAAACTTTACTGCATCTTTAATAACGTCGCAAAATTTTTATGCGTCTGAGAGTAATTAGAAGCCTTACGATTATGTGAGAAGAAGGTCACACCCTTAATTAGACATGAAGTGACTCTAGAACTTTACATCATAATGTATTCAGTCTCAATATTCTTAAATGAATGCAAAATAAAGTAGCAAATCACATAAAGAGAGAATTATGTATTCCAGAACTCATGATAAGCATCTTTTAGATCGAATTACAAATAACATTTATATGTGCTAAATATTATCTTCATATACACGTAGATATATGCAATCAGAAATCAACATAGGTCAGCAAATAAATCGTGATGTGGAGGAAATTGTTGGCTAGAACAATGCTCTAGAAAATCCATTTCTGTTTCAAGCAATAATTCGTCGCAAATACCACATCCAAAATATGTCAACAAAGACGCCTCTCTATCAACAGAAGATTTGACTTTGCAAATATGCAGAGTGTCTCCATCTTTAATAATCCGCAACTGACCTGCGTGTCCACATTAATCCACATATTTATTATTTGAGAAGGCTTCATTTGACTTGTCAATAACACCTGCATAAGTGTCTGTGATGAACGGTCAGCAATAACTTCAACACTAATTTTTTTATGATCCTATGAACGGGTTATTGCATTGAGTTTCAACTGATTCGTTGTATAACAGATCTTTTTAATTGATTTATTGATTGAGTGTTACTTCTCAGTTTTACGAGTTTTTCTGTGGCTTTTTAGATATTCAATTTTTGTGAAACCATCAAAACACACCTCACGTGATTCAAAAGAATGGATACTCGTGTGTTTCTTCAGTGTACTATGTTTAGCAATTGATTTCTGACATAATTGGCATATGTATGATTTATCTCCACCACGTATTCTGATACATGTGTGATTTCAGATCACTGTTAGTAGCAGATAATTTATAACATAGTTGGCACATCTATGGTTTTTCTCTAGTATGGGTTCTCGTGTGCCTTTTCAGATTACTGTGATAACGAAATGATTTTTGGCATATCTGGCACAAGTGTACACAGTTTCTATCCCGTATGGGTTTTTAAGTGCCGTTTCAGATTACAGGTATCTGAAAACGATTTCAGACACAGCTGGCATAAATGTGGCTTCTTTCCCGTATGCGTCATTATGTGCTTTTTCAGATTACTATTATCTGCAAACGATTTCTGACACAGCTGGCACAAGGATGGTTTTTCTCTTGTATGTGTTTTCATGTGTCTATTTAGACGACCATATTCAACAAATGAGTTCTGACATAGATGGCACACGTATGGTTTTTCCCCAGTATGGGCTCTCAAGTGTAACTTCAGAGAAGAACTTCGATTAAATAATTTCTGACACAATTGGCACTTGTATGGCTTCTCTCCAGTATGTATTCTCGTGTGCGTATTCAGAATACTACGATTAGCAAATGAGTTCTGGCATAGATGGCACAAGTATGGTTTTTCTCCAGTATGGGTTCTCATGTGCATCTTCAGAAAAGCATTTCGACTAAATAATTTCTGACACAATTGGCATTTGAATAGTTTCTCTCCAGTATGTGTTCTCAAGTGTATTTTCAAATGACTGTGATTAGCAAATGATTTCTGACAGAGCTGGCACATGTATGGTTTCTCTCCAGTGTGTGTTCTCAAGTGTATCTTCAGATAACTTTGATTGGCAAATGATCTATGACAGAGCTGGCACATGTATGGTTTTTCTCCTGTATGGGACCTCAAATGATGTTTCAGTTCATGGTGATTAGCAAATGATTTTTGACATAGATGGCACACGTATGGTTTGTCTCCTGTATGTGTTTTCATGTGTCTTTTTAGAGAACTTTTATTAAGATATGATTTCTGACATAGCTGGCACACGTGTGATTTATCTCCAGTATGGATTCTTATGTGGTTTTCAGATCACTGTTAGTAGCAATTGATTTCTGACATAATTGGCACATGTATGGTTTTTCTTTAGTATGGGTTCTGATGATGTGCCGTTTCAGATGACTGCTGTGTGCAAACGATTTCGAACATAGCTGGCACATGTATGGTTTTTCTACAGTATGGGTTCTCAAGTGTCTGTTCAGGTGACTCTGACTACGAAATGATTTCTGGCATATTTGGCACAAGTGTGGCTTCGCTCCAGTATGGGTCAACATGTGCTTTCTCAGATCACTGTTAGTAGCAATTGATTTCTGACATAATTGACACATGTATGGTTTTTCTTTGTTATGAGTTCTGATGTGTCGTTTCAGATGACTGTTGTGTGCAAATAATTTCGAACATAGCTGGCAGATGTATGGTTTTTCTACAGTATGGGTACTCAAGTGCACTTTCAGATGACTGTGACTACGAAATGATTTCTGACATAGTTCGCACAAGTGTGGCTTTTCTCCAGTATGGGTCATTATGTGCTTTTTCAGATTACCATTATCTGCAAACGATTTCTGACACAGCTGGCACAAGGATGGTTTTTCTCTTGTATGTGTTTTCATGTGTCTTTTCAGATGACCATACTCAGCAAATGAGTTCTGACATATCTGACACATGTATGGTTTTTCTCCAGTATGGGTTCTCATGTGCATCTTCAGAGAAACACTTCGACTAAATAATTTCTGGCATAATTGGCACTTGTATGGTTTCTCTCCAGTATGTGTTATTATGTGCGTTTTAAGAGTACCATGGTTAGCAAATGATTTCTGGCATAAATGGCACGTGTATGGTTTTTCTCCAGTATGGGTTCTCATGTGTATTTTCAGACAAACACTTCGATTAAATAATTTATGACATAATTGGCACTCGTATGGTTTCTCTCCAGTATGTGTTATCATGTGCGTTTTCAGACGACTGGGACTAGGAAATGATTTCGTACATAGCTGGCACCTGTATACGGTTTCTCTCCAGTATGGCTTCCTATGTGCGCTTTCAGATAACTGTTAGTAGCAAATGATTTATGACACAGCTGGCACATGTATGGTTTTTCTCCTGTATGGATTCTCATGTGCCTTTTTAATTCACTTTGACAAGCAATTAATTTTTCACATATCTGGCACACATGTAAGTGTTGTTTTCTGACAGTACGCATTTTCGAGTGCCTTTTGAGATGACTGTGATTTTCAAATGATTTCTGAAATATCTAGCACCTGTATGGTTTTTCACCAGAATGAGTTCGCATGTATCAGCAGGCTGTCTGTTCAATTAGTAATTAAGTTTGATTAATTAAGATTACTGCATAACTCGTAGGCTACATGTATGTATGTAAAGCGCAGTGCGTTTGCAGGCATTGAATTAAAGAAAAATCATTATTATCATTATGTGCATTTTTCAGAGTATTGTCGAAATGAAATTATTTATAACAAGTGGTTTTAGTCAAATCGATTTGCATTCGACAAACCCTGAAACCCATGGAATGGCGGATAATTTACGACGCTAAAACGTACGTTTACTTAGAAATTACCTTGACGAAAAAAGTTCTTGTGTGAAGAGTTCCTTGTGAGACAAGAAGGTGAATTGGTGGAAATAAAACCAGTGAATAGAAGCTGGTTTGGTGGCGGACATGTAGGTACGTTAAAGTGTCCTATATAATAATAAATCGATAACTGCTGGCGTTTAGCGTCCGAAATTATTTCAATGTAGCATCCTATAACATATAATCCGTGTTTTCAGCTCCGTGTTTTGAGCGTCTCGCCGTTTAAAAACCGCGTTCCGTTACGGATGTTTGCAGAAACTTACTTAAATGGAAGCTAGACTGATGAAAATATTTATGCCTAATGGGAGCTGGAATGATGAAAATATTTATGCCCAATGGAAGCTGGAATGATGAAAACATTTATGACTATTGGAAGCTGGAATGATGAAAATATTCATGCCTAGTTGGAGCTCGATTGATGAAAATATTCTTGCTTAAATCGGAGCAGGATTCATAGAAAATAATCGATATCTAAATAGAAGTTGGATAGAAACTATTGAATGACGCGATTGACGTTGCTAATTTCGGACGCTAAAGTGAACATGAGTAAAAGCCTGACTATAAGTATAATAAATTTTGGTAAATGTGTAGTTTAGCGTAATTAATTATTTTCACGCTTACAAACCGCCGATCCAAGCTGTTGTTCAATTTCGACTCTTTCCGGAAGTGGCATGTGGCAAGCAAAAATTAATAAGTAAGTAAAAGCCCAGCTTTTTCAATTGCATCAGTTGTTTTATGAATCCAACTTCTGTTTCAATAATAACTATTTTTCATCAATCCAGCTCCAATTTCAGCTTGATTATTTTTATTAACCCAGCTTCTTTTGGGGTGGGTCCGCAGCTCAGTTGAGAGAGGCGCTGGTCGATAAACTGAGAGTCATCCACGCGACCCGGGTTCAAGCCTCGCACAGGGCACAAATTTATTTGAATTTTCTGTTAGCTGCCATTGGCGCTTTGATGTTGCGTTGCTTGACTCGGGTTCTGCTGAAAATAAGATAGCCCCTCCCACTTCTGGCTTGGCCGAACCAGAAGTGATCCAGCACTTAGGCCATAGTGTTAAGCCGAACCCACTCTGTAAAGCCGACCTGCGTGTCGTGCTATAGTGGACCGTATTTCGTATAACCTGTACTTGTTATCATTCTGCGGTGTCGGATTGAGCTATTAAACGAAGATTATTATTTCTATTTCTCGCCCGTTATTTTCGTCAACCCAGCTTTTCTTTCAGACATAAAATACCCTCATCCAGCTTCCATTACATAAGCGTTTTTTTCATCAATTAGGCTTCTATTTCACACCTAGAAATACCTTCATCCAGCTTCTATTTCTCATTTTGAACTTAAGACCGAAGTCTTGACGTACACGTTGTTTATAGTCGCATATGCGCGTACCCCAACTTCCGGTTAGATGTTGTGGTTCAATTGCGATTCGAACGGCGATTTCGCATGTGAAATGTGACATTTTAAAAACATATTTTCTGTCAATATTCGTATTCTTACGAAATTTTAAGTATGCTGTTAGATGAGTTAGACCAGTGCTGTCCAACCTTTTTGGCCTCGTGGGCCGCAAAAGCCTAATTCTTGACGCCGAGGGCCGCAATAGTAAGGTCAAAAGCAACGGCAAAATTTACTCATGATTATCAACTGTTTTATGAAATTATTGTATTGTGTAATTATTATAATTGAACAGTGCAGGCCTATCATACCACGATTAACTTGCACATGGCACGTTTGACATGATTAGCCTAAATATAGATCAGCACCGAAATTATTACGCGCGCTCAGCTGGTTTTTAAGTTTGTCGCTCAGCCACCGTTTGGCAAACTCAGCACCTCATTTCGTCGCCCATCTGTGAGTATATCGCCAATACGCCATTCATCGGTTCTGTGGACTTTCATTGATATAGGCTACAGCTATAGTTTCCCTTCAACCCCCAGGACACCAAATGGACAATCTCTCGAAAGGAACTGTTGCAGCTACATGTAGGCCTAGGCTATACTTACAGACGTGCTGAAACGCTGTGCACTTCTCATAAACAGCACCGGTACTGACTAGAAATGGACTGTATGCGAGGGAAGTTTAGTTGAGTAAGCTTAGGCCTATATACAGGGATAAAAGTTGTTCAAAACTCGAAGTCGTTTATCAGTCTTTTTACAGACTACGGCAACCTAACCTCCGATATAAATAAGATATTAGCTGTCGAATTGGCTTTTCTGGTGGCTTTCCAAACACCAACTTATAAAAAAAACGTTAAGTTCGACTAGACTTTGTATCTTACTCCGATTTGCACACAGTGCAAGAATTTAGCATGCTCTGGCGGGCCACTTGAAATGACTCCGCGGGCCGCATGCGGCCCGCGGGCCGCACGTTGGACAGCACTGAGTTAGACCATTGCAAGTCATTAGGAATAATTTACGGGCTTTTTGTGTCGTGAAAAGCGTGAAAATAATTAATTACGCTAAACTACACGTTTACCCAGAATTTAACTATTAGGAATTTCGTCAACAGTGATACAATTATACAGAAAAGAACTGTGCAAGACTGCATCTAACGACATCTAACCGTCTAATGTTCGCCGGAATGACTTCCAGCCAAGAATGTCGACGGTGAAATAAAATTTCATTAGAACTAAGCGTAAACCATCCTAATTAACAATTGCCTTATTAGTCCAGCCATCACAGAATATTACTTAAACACGTGTACACTCGAAATTATATGAAATGAGTAATAGAATCTAACCAGTATTGGAATTAAAGTAGAATTTGTTAATAATCTGGAATACACACCGCCATCAACACAAAATGGCGAACGATAAAAGAGTTCCATTTTGCCAATGAGGTTTCAGAAATAAGCCCAGATCTCCATCTGAAATAAACCCAGAAAAACAGAGGCATGGAGGGTGTCACGACAACTGGTTCACAGACAACTGGTTCAACGACAACTCGTCCACGGACAATTGGTTCACCGACAACTGGTTCACCGAAATAGAAACCGGATTAACGAGAAAGCGCTTGAGAAATGGAAGCTGGATGAAAGTTCTTTATTTGCGAAATAGGAGCTGGGTTTATGAAAAAAAAGTCTAATGGTTTTCTTGCTTAAGTAGAAGCTGAATTGACGATTTTCATCATGTGTCTCAACATGTATCCAGCTTCTATTTTAGATAGAAAAAAAATTTGATCCATCTTCCATTTCGTAAGCGGTTTTTCATCAATCCAGCTTCTATTTCACCTGTAAAAACCTTCATCCAGCTTCCATTTCTCAAGCGCTTTCTCGTTAATCCGGTTTCTATTTCGGTGGACCAGTTGTCGGTGAACCAATTGTCCGTGAACGAGTTGTCGTTGAACCAGTTGTCTGTGAACCAGTTGTCGTGGAACCGCATGGAGAGTGATCCTCCCACAATTTTTTTTGAATTTCCACATTGCAATGGCAGCATTCTAAGCTGCCATATTTAAAAAATGGTCTACTATATTAGTGCTGACATGAGTAATCTAAGACTTCAATCAATATTCTTACAATCATAATTTCAATTTCAGTTTCCTGCCATCTTTACAAAAATTTATCTATTATTTCAATGCTGATAACAAGACTTAAAATTTTAATAAGTATCAATATAATTACAAAAACAACTGATTTTCGTATCAAGTTCAGCAACTCAGTTCTACTGCTTCAGGACCATTACAATATAGGGCAAAGTGACTTAATTTAGGCCGGTACATAAATCAGGCCACTTTTTGACCTTTATTCACAGCCAAAGTAAGAGTACTACAGTTATTATAAGGGAAATTATTTTGTCACACCTTGTTTTGCTTGCGGCTCGATGCTAAAAATAACTCATAGCTGACTAGGGGATTTTCTAATCACGTGTCAAAGTTTTGATCATTTCCAGTTGTTGCAGCATACATAAATTGAGATTTTCAAGTTTTTCATCAACATACTGCTTCAATTGGGTAAGTCTATTTAAGGAACAAATGTTATTTTCATATAAAGTAAACATTATATTATTTAATGGCAGCTTGATAGTTTGTCCCAGTTGGCGGATTAATAAGATGCTGTGCGGCAAAATAAGTCACGCAGAGAAACCTATTTGTGACCCCATCTGCAATGTAATTCAGGCCATGGCTAGAGATATGTATCTGATGGCCAGAATCAGGTATCGGGCGGCCCGAATCAGGTATCAGGTGAGCAGAATTAGGTATCGACTGCCAGCTTTTAATTTTAAAGCTCATCAGGGTGAGAATTGCCGGGGGGTTGGGGGGTTCAACCCCCAGTCTTTCTTAGAGCCCCATGTTAAAGTATGTTTTTCATACCCCAATTTCAAGTTTATCATAGGCCAACCCCCCAGTTATTTTTCCACAATTCTCATACTGAAGCTCACAACATTTTTCTTGCAGCGTCAATTAATTGAAAATGGTGTCAGTCAATAAAGGCAAGAACGCCAAGAAATTGGCAAAAACAGAGGAGACAAATAATAAAGGAAGAAGGAGAACTGCAAGAGGGAAGCATTGCCTTTGGACTGAAAGTGCAATGCTTGCAGCAATGGCAGCTGTTCGTGAAAATGGAATGTCCCAAAGAGCAGCATGCAAAACGTTTCAAGTTCCTCGAAGTACTCTACAAGTCCGTTTAACTGGGAAAACAGAAATCGGTTCCAGGCCTGGTCGTCCAACTATCATGTCATCTGATCAAGAAGAAAAACTGGCTGATTTTGCTTGCAATCGAGCTGCAATGGGGATCGGATTTGGACGACAGCAATTACTCAAGTATGCCGAAGCATATGCTAAAAAGCATAGCATTGTCTTCAAAAATGGGAGACCATCGATACGTTGGTGGTATGGAATGAAGAGGCGACATCATAGAATCACATTGCGTCGTCCGGAGGGAACAGCTGCTGTCAGACACCAATGCATGGACCCTACAAAGGTGGCAAAATATTTCAGCGTGCTGAAGATGGTGTTGGATGACAACCAGTTGAATTCCAAGCCTCATACCATCTGGAACATGGACGAAACTGGTGTCCAACTGGACCATAAACCGGGTAGGATCATTGCAACTAAAGGATCGAAATATTTGCACAGCCGAACCAGTGGCAACAGAGAAACAATTACTGTAATTGGGGCAATAAATGCTGGTGGTGGCTACATTCCTCCACATGTAATTGTGAAAGGAAAGACTACGAGGTCCCTCTTCTCTTTTCAAATGGAAACGGCTCCGGATGGAACCACTTGGAGTGTGTCTGATAGCGGCTGGACGAAGCAGGGCATTGCTCTGCTCTGGTTCAATGACGCCTTCTTACCAAACATAGGACCAGACAGACCTCAGCTGCTTATTGTGGATGGCCACGATTCACACAATTTCGTGGAACTGCTCGAAACTGCGGCAGAAAACGGCATCCACATAATTGAACTGCCAGCTCATACATCGAACTGGCTCCAACCGTGCGATCGGACAGTTTTTGGACCTTTCAAGAATGCTTACAGAAAAGCATGTGAAGATCTCATGACTCAGTTCCCAGGAACTCTTGTATCACGAGCAAGTTTCTGTGGATTGCTTAAAAAAGCTTGGGAGGAGGCGTTATCCGCGAGCAATATAGTATCTGGTTTCAGAGCATGTGGAATTCATCCTTTCGATCCAGATTCTGTACCATCAGAAGCATACTTGCCAAATTGCATGTATTCTGTGAAGCAACTCATTGAAAGCGAAGTTTTATTGAGGGATTCTTCATCCCAAAATTCAGCTTCAACGCCAAAAAACGATGGATCATCGACATCTGATTCTTCAAGACAAACGCTGTCTTCAAGTTTTCAAGGAGCATGTGATGACTCTTCAGCACCAGTCGTCATAGATAATTCAACAACTCAGAACGTTTTCAATATTTCGGATTTCACGTCGATGGATCCTGAGGTAGTTGCAAAAGCTTGTACAACTGCGTCCCCAGTGAAAGTTTTACGATGGCTCGAGTCAACTCTCACCCAACAACAGTTGGGTTGTTTCCAATATCTATATGAGAAAAAGTACAGCCTAAACCAGGACGAAACATACAAAACCTGGCAGAAATTAAAAAGTTTGGCGGAAGAACAAGATGAAGATCATCAGGCGCCATCCGTAGAAGAGATCATGGACTTGAATTTATCTGTGGGAACTTTGCCAAGCTTTTCTGAGAGCCTTGCAGGAGATTTCAATATTGATGACTCACTTGCAGATCTATTGTTATCTGTCATTTCAACGGAGCAAAAAGGAACCGATACATCCACTTCCTTGGAAATTCCAAACTCAAATCTTTGTCAGTGTTCCACCGAGAATAATATACTATGTTCTTGTTCAACTAACAAACAAGTTTGTAACGTTCTTCTTGCCGAAAATCAGACTGCCATCAACACTTTGAGCCTTGATCAGACACCTTGTTCTTCCAACATCGATGCGAGAGAAATCACAAAACAAAATTCCGTTGATTCAAATTCTGCTGTTAAGTCGATCGCATTGAACCCTACAACATCCAGTGACATTGCAGTTATCTTAGGTAGTCAGAGTCACGTCGACGACGAGGAACGTTTTGCTCATCCAAGTCTCAGTGACCACTCTAGTAGTTCTATTTCTGCCCGGGTCAATTCAGTCGAAGGAAAACAATTCCCTTTCAAAAACCGATCTTATCCGGGAGACGTTGACAGTGATATTCTCCCATATCCAGCAATAACTACAAGAGGGAAAAAAACCAATTTGAAGCAGAAATTTTTTCTTCTCACTTCCAAAGAATCTCGTGATTTGAAGCTAAAGGAACAGCACGCAAAAGTGGAACGTCAGAGGATCAAGGAAGAAAAAGCACACAACAAGCAGCAACAAGTGAAAAAGGTAAAGAAAGTGATTGAAAAACAACCAAGGGGAAAGAAACCGAACACATTAAAAGGAAAGGAAAAACCGATGCCATCTCAGAAGACAAACAAGAAAACGAATAAGGCTTGCAAAACCCAGGGTACAACCGATTCTCTGATTCCATGCGATATTTGCCAAGTACGATTTTGTGATGATAAGACAGGAAGAAAATGGATTGAATGCCAAGGCTGTCAGACTTGGTTTCACAATGCTTGCCAAGGTCTGGATGAAATTGGACCAGAACATTTTTTGTGCATTTCATGCGATGCATGAGACATTGAAATGACTCGTGCAGTCGATTGTTTTTGTTTTTTCTCATATCTGCTAGTTATTATGTTCTCATAGAGTAGGATGAAATCTTTTAGTCAGGTTTTTGTGCAATAATGTTGGCATTTTTAATTGGCTGGTAGGCTACACCTTGTAGTCAACTGTTCTAAGATACATTCTTGTCAATTTGTCATAGGCCTATTCAAGTTTTGCAATAGCCGGCTAAAGGCAACTATGTTACCAAATAGTAGTTCGATTTGATTTTTTGTTAGTACTCTTAGCCTTTTAGGATTTGTAGCCATTTTGATTTTATTTAGATTTTTGATTTTACTTGTTTATGCATAGTACAACATAAAACCTATTTCTAGCCACATGAAACATTATTCTGCCCAGTGGCCAGACATATGTACCCATGTGGCCAAGAAATATGTATCAGTGGACAGAGTTTGGTATTTTAGAGGGGTCCCAGCAATATATATATTTTAATTTCATTTATCTTCTTGCAAGATATTCTACGATATAATAATATACTCAATATGTTGCTTGATCTCGATGTTTTGTTTTTAAACAAATTTAACTGATCCAAGTATTCAATTTTTGCGAAGTTCTGACAAAGTGGCCATAATTTGGTAACTTTACCCTAATGAATAACAGCAGGCAGACGGATATATATAAAATTAATATTATAAGCCCTACTAGATCTCTTGTACTGGAATGATTATATTCTGAACTGGTTTCTTGTTCGAACGCAGTCGCATAAAAGCTAAAAACGAATAGACCGTTCACACGAAAATATGATCCACGATATGTGAAATATTATGGATTTGTTTCTGGTGGACATAAAACGGCTTAGTTATAGTAGCGGGACCGATCGACGTGTTGGCTAGGTTCAGGTGTCGTGAGGGTCGTTTAATTATGACCAGGTTAGGCATCGTGATGGTCGGTTTGGATCAGGTTAGGCATCGTGAGAGTCGGTTAGGGCTAGGTAGAGGGTTAATAATAATAATAAAACTACTACTACTACTACTACTACTACTACTACTACTACTACTACTACTACTACTACTACTACTACTACTACTACTACTACTACTACTACTACTACTACTACTACTACTAAGCTTACTACTACTACTACTACTACTACTACTACTAATAATAATAATAATGATAATGATAATAATAGTATAATAATGACAATTTCTATGGCGCCGTAACGCAGCCATGCCGCTACAAGGGCGCCTTGACAGCGACAAAACACATTCAGAAATAAGCGATTGACGATCTCTATAGGGTTAGTGCGGCCATTCGGTCCCGCTTACTATAACCACAGAATAAAGAAAGCTTTCTTTATTCTGTGCTATAACTATGCCCGCAAAACATGAGACTAATATTGAAAGGAAGTCGACGTAAACTATATTCCATTGACTGTACTTAGATTATTTTTGAGGCTGTATCTGCAAGTTACTTTTGCGGGATAGGCTTTAATCGGCCATTCCTGTGGTTTTACTGACGAATGCCGTCGCGAGAGACGAATTATTTAATGAAAAAGATAAATTGCGAACTAAATAAAATGTAGCCTAATCTAAGAAATATTTTGTGTGTTTGGAATTATATAAATTTCGACGAAACCTTGGGCAATTATGCGGGTTTCTAAACATTGACACACAGACAGAGGGACGCACGTAGATTGCTGACGTCATATCACGTCTCACTCTTACTTGCGCTGACGTCGTCGTAGCGGAGAAACTCCTATGTCTGAACTCGGTGACACCATCTATAAATAGCCGTAAGGCCAGACAGATTATTTCTTGGCGGTAAGATCGTACCTCTAGGTAGCCTGCAATCCTGACGTCACGGCGTGCTCCATGGTTAAGTCTGGTAAAGAGGTCAGTCTGGAAAAAGTCCGTCAATCTGGGGCGGCCGGAGTTTAGTGGAGTTTTGCGTTCCTTCAGTCTGAGTCAGTTTAGTAAAATTCAATCTTCGTGTCGCTCTCTGTGGGTTGATTTTCGATTTCTTGGATCAATCGTCCATAGATAATTTGTGCGATTTGCTGTGTTTGTAAGTCTCCGTCCGCAGTTTTGTAGGCTACTTCAATTAACTGTTGTGCTAAAGAGTGTATTTGATTGGTTTGGTCAATTTAAGCTGCTTTTATCTCTTCAGATTGTCAGATTGATGGTAAAAAGGAATTAAGGTAAAGGTGTATTTTAGCGTATTTTATTATTTCCAGCTTAGGTAAAAATAAATAGCGTATTTTATCGTCTGTGTGCGTTTTCGAACTTCCGCAGGTATTTTCATCAATCCGACTTCTACCTTGGCATGTATCACTGTCGGCAATCCAGCTTCTGTTGTAGCAACAATTTTTTAATCATTCCTGATTCTATTTAAATAACAATTATTTGTCATCAGCCAAGCTCTCATTTCATTAAGCATCTCTTCAGCAACCCACTTCTATTTAAGGGAAATAATTTTCATCAATCCAACTTCTATTTCTCAAGCAATCGTTTCATCAGTTCCGTTTCCATTTCTCGAGCGTTATTTTTGTCCATCCAGCTGCTATGTCAGCCATTAGATACCTTAATCCACCTTCCATTTCTCAAGTGTTTTCTCATCAATTCAGCTTCTATTTCACCAAGAAGTTTTCACCAATCCAGCTTTCAATATACTTTTCAAAAGAAATATGAACAGTTATAACGATTCATCAACGAAATATGTAAATACATAAACGCTAAATAATAAAATACGCTAAAATAACCCTATCGATTTCGAAATAATAAAATACGCTAAAATACACCTTTATATACCAGAATTAAATTAGAGGTAAAAGTGCATTTTAGCGTATTTAATTATTCGCCGTTGCATGGGTTTAAGTGTTTATCAGATCAAGTCGGATTGACGAAGAGAATTCTTGCAAAGTAGGCCTAGAAGTCAAATTAATAAAAATTATTTTACTGAAATAGAAGTGGGATTTATTAAAACCATCTCGTTGAAATCTTAGCTGGATTGGTGAACAATAAGTTTTAATTAAATAGTTCTAAGTGATTTTGATGAAAAATAATTCCTCTCTAAACAGAAGCTGGATTGATGAAACGATCTCTTGCCAAATTCCTGTCTAAGCGGTATATCTGGATCGACGAATGTGATTCTTGCCAAACTAGAAGTTGAATTAAGAATAACAATTAGGGCTGCCAACCGTCCCGGATTCGCCGGGACAGTCCCGGAATCGACCCTAATTGTGTCCCGTGTCCCGGATTGATCTCAAATTGTCCCGGAATTTGTTGTAACAAAGTGTTTGTATTTTTACACAAAACTCGACAAGCTGTACGATGATTTTGCGTTCTTTAACCTACTAGACCTGACATTGTTGGATGAACATCGGATGCTGGACAGCGTTCAGTCTTCATGGGTTGAAGCCTTTAAAACACCACTGACACACACTGGCACTGTGTCCTATATGTAATGAGCAGTATGAGAATTGTGGAAAAATAACTGGGGGGTTGGCCTATGATAAACTTGAAATTGGGGTATGAAAAACATACTTTAACATGGGCTCTAAAAATGACTGGGGGGGTTGAACCCCCCCCCAACCCCCCCCGGCAATTCTCACCCTGGTAATGAGTCTAATGACAGTCTGTTTTAAAGATATTTTGAAGAAAAAATTAGGCGTCTTGTCTTTTGACGATTTATCTGCAGACTGCAGTAATTGTTAGCGATTAGGCTATAGCCTATGTTTAGCTGATTGTAGTGCTACACGATTGACCTATATGCGGACAGTGCATTTCGAGTAACTGAGCGTCCCGGAATGGCAAAATCAGAAGTTGGCAGCCCTAATAACAATGCTGCAACGAGCCAATAATTAATTAAATACGCTAAAATACACTTGTACCATTCTAGAAACATAAAGCGAAGTCATTCTGCGTCGCCTAAATTTATGGTGCGCCAGGATAAAGACAAGGCCGATAGAATTTCGCCGGTTTCAACGAGATCCAAGGCACGTGCAGTAATGGATTCAGTGCTAGACCGAATTGGAGTTGGATGTAATACAGCGTCAGTCAGATGTAGATTCACAAGTGAGGTAATGTAATTAGCCTATCGTTATAAACATTAGAAGCCACGGCGAAAATGAAATTCGCTGTAGAACAGGATTCGAACCTATCCGATGCCGATGGCCGTGCCGGTAAACGTGCATTTCAGCGCCCTAAATTATTCTCCATTGCATGGCCGGTTTCACCGCTTGCGGCTGGTCGAATATATACAATTAAGTCAGATTGACGAAAAGAATTTTTCCCAGAGAAGTTGGATTGATGAAAATAATTGATTCTGTAATAGAAGTGGGATTTATTAAAACAATTTCGCTTAAATCGACGCCGAATTGATGAACAATAATTTTTAATTAGACAGAAATTGCATCGATGAGAAATAATTGCTCCCGAAACAGAAGTGAGATAGATCAAACGAATTATTGCTTAATCAGAAACTGGATCGATAAGAGGGATTCTTATCAAGCCAAAAGTTGGATTGATTGAAATAAATAATGCTACAACGATCGAACGAATAATTTATCATAATTCTGAACTGGTTTAATGTTCAAACGAAACATAGGCTACAAGCTAAAAAAGAATCGACCGTTCGCACGAAAACGTGAACCACAAACATTAAAATAATTATGGGGAAACGTCAAATGTGTATTTTAGCGTTCTAAATTATAGGCGTTGCATAGTTTCAGCGTTGGTCGAGTATTATATTATATAAGTCGGTTTGACGAAAAGAATTCTTGCTAAATAGAAGTGGGATTGGTGAAAATAATTTATACTGAAATAAAAGTGGCATTTATAACAACAAAAACAATCTAGTTGAAATCGAAGCTGGAATGGTTATCAATATTTTAAAATTAAATATAGGCCTAGGCCTATATATTGTGTGAATGAAAAATAATTGCTGCTGAAATAGAAGCGAGATTGATGAGACAAATTTTTGCCTAAGCAGAAGCTGAATCGATTAGAAGAATTCTCGCCAAAATAGAAGTTGAATTGATTAAAATTAATAATACTGAAACGAGCGAATAATTGTATACGACGTTAAAATACTCGTTTAGCCTTGTTTTGCGCTCGCAATTGAAGTTAGCAGAAACGTGCATCACTCATCTGTTCTGCATAGGACTCGACATCGATCATTATAACTGCTACTAGGCCTATCAGCGCAACTATAGGCCTAAGCCTACAATCATAGGCCTATATGAGTATATTCCATTACCCATTAGGCCTAGGCCTAAGCCGTTGTCTCGTGATTAGGCCTATCCACAGTACGGTAATCATTTTGTTCAAACATACGAACTAAAAAATATATAATTATGTGATTCGATTTTCTCCATAAATGTTCTTTCTAGCCTACAACAGTGCAACTGAAATTACTGTTTTTTTACCGTAGGCCTACGCGTACGTTCTTCTTTGCGTTAACGTACGTACGGAACGCATGCGTTCTTAAGTTAATAAGCGTAGGCTACGTTTGCACTTCGTCGAGAGTGATTGACGTCTGGTCATGAAGATTCCCATGTCTGAAAGATATGGGAATAAATCTCAATCTGGATTTATAAACCGCGGCTACAAAAATAGCTTTCGTTCAGGACTGTTTTTAAGGAGTTTGTAGAACTGCACATTTCATTCCTTTCGTTCCCATCCTCCATGGTAAATTACTTCCAATCGGAGGACAGTGGCCTTGTCTGCTAGTTTTAACTGTACACAAGTGCTTCTACAACTGCACAAATCCATTTAGAACTGCACATTTTGGGTACAACTGCACGTTAAAAAAGCCCTGCTTTCGTTGGAGCACCTATCACAAAAGAGGATGTTTTTGTTCTAGGATGATGTTCTCGAGTTCTTGAAGTCTGTACGTGTAGGTTTATGTGAGTTACGAAATTGTGCAGGACATGAAAACTAGCTTGAATAACTTCTTGGTCTTTCCTTGCCCCTTTCCGCAAGCGTTTGAAATTGAAAACCATTAACTTTGATTGTGGTTTGGTGCTGTTAGGTCGGGAGCGACTCTGAGGAGTTTGTCTTGGAAGTGGCGCTATATAAATTCAAGTCTGATGACTACGATGATCTTGAGTTCTTACTCTGCTACTTGTTACCAAAAGGTGTAACTGTAACATATGAAAATTTTCGATCACAACTAGCTACTAATTATAGGTTCTTTGTTTCCCAGCTCTTTAAACGCCAACGAAATTGACAGAATTACATAGGCTACACGTTGTTTCTATCGGGAGTGAAAATTGATACTAGATAACAAATAGACGATTCTATGGGTTGTTCATTTGGCTCGATCTTCCATAGTGCTGCATAGAAGTTTTGCTATGGTTGGTCCGTCTTTCTGGAATAAGTTACCTATTAGTCTCCGTAATGAACTTCTTTGTCTTTCTTTTCCCCTTGTCCGCAAACGTTTGAAAACCATTCTCTTTGATTATGGTTTGGTGTCAGGTCGGTAGCGCCTCTGAGGAGTTCTCTTGAAGTGGCGCTATATAAATGTTCGATTACAATTACATTTGGATGTTGACCTGGCCACAGGATGGTTTTGAAGTACCATCGGTCGATACGCTGTGAACTCTAGACACCTGCGCCGTAGAAGTTACTAACTTCAACTACTCTCTACGTCTACATTATAATATGCTATAATGCAGCGGCGCTCGTTCGCAGTGGTTGGCCATAAACCACAATGGGGGTCCCTGTTGCGTTCCACCTTGTGCCTAGCGGTCACACATCCACTGTTCCTTTAGCACTTAAAAACTGCCTATTTAGCCGTTGTTGGACTGGGAGCGCCTCAGAGTAGATTTCTTGAAGATATGATTATATATAACTAAATCAATTTCTAACTGGTAATCTTTTTTGGTCTCAAAACCTATTTCTTCTCTTGTGGTCTTGCGCACTGGGGTGCCTCTGAACGGTTCACCTAGTAGAGACGCTTTAAAAAATTTTTTTAGTACAATACAATAACTCACTAATAATAATTGGTAAGACCTAAGGGTCTGCCAATTATGGTGGCATGAGGGGCACTTTCCCAGTTAAAGTGAGAGTGAGTGAGAGACAGACACAGATATTCTCTGTCGCTGGTCCTACAACCTGGAATGGCATCCCTTTTACACTGCGCTTAATTCCCAGGGGTCATTCCACTCTGCCTCTCAAAGAAGAATTTCAAAACTATCTTATTTAGCCGTGGTTTGGCCGGGAGCGCTTCTGAGTAGCCTACCTTGAGGCGGCGCTATATAAATTTTCGAAATAAAAAATTAAGTTCGTATACTCTAACATCATTTACAAAGCCATGAAAGAAAGGATACAAAACAATGCTTGTAAGACAGATAACAAGTTTTATTATTAATGCCTTAATTATGCCAGAATGGCAGAAAAACAACACAGAGCAGTATAGCAAAAGTAAAAACAAGAACGCATTGCAGAAACCCATATTAAAATATAAATCTGTAAATCAGCAGTTCATTAAAAAAGCAGAAAAATATCAGCATTTCATTTAAAAATCAGCTTTCTTTGTCTGCCAACAACATGAACACAGAATTAAATGCTTCAAAAAGCCACAACAGGTATAAAGGGTCTGTTCAAAACATCAAATCAATTCTGTACAGAACTGTTCAGCAAAATGTATTTAATAATATTTTCACACAGTCAAATTCAAGTAAAACATTGCAATTATTCAGCAGAATGACCATACGTATAATGGATGAGGGATAAAACAAGAATATAATTCACACAAAAAGCAACCACATAAATTGTTCTCTATTGGACAATGGACATGTCAAACCAGAACACCTTAAATAAGCAACATGGTAAGAGCATGTAGATCAAAGCATGAACACTCCTACATGAAAACCTTATAGCCTAGGTGGTAAGCCAAGGACCTGCTACAATATTGTATAGATGCCTTTGCCTAAGCCATATTATTTAAATAGTCCTTGGTTGATGGATAGGTGAGCGGAAAGATCTTGTGTTAGATCGTTAGACATAGATATCCAGATATTTACATGAAAATATTATTGAATGAATATGTTTATTGCACACAAAAATCTAATCATGAACCACAAAACCAGTGCAACAGGAGCCAAGAAACCTAATAGCTCATACTAGCCTAGTAGCCTGACCCATATTCCTATTCCATTATTATTATTATTATTATTCATGTATGCATGCTTTCATAAAATACTTAATTAGAAATGAACCAGTAACAGCAATTAGAAATGAACCAGTAACAGCAATGGTAATAATCATAGTAATTATTGCATAATAATCATAATAACAAAATAATAACAGCAGAACATTGCAGGTTCGAATCCACCTCAAGCCACCACATAGGACCCTGAGCATTAGGGTGTGTCAATTTGAGGGGTGAAATTTAAAAAAATTGAATTTCAAAAACGCCTAGTGATGAAAATGTGCAGTTTTTCATGCTGAACCCAAATATAACTTCAGAAACAGTTTTTATGCAGTGCTAGCTACTTCAATTCACAGTTGAAATGAGCTATAAATTGCATACAATTGATTTTAACATACAATAGAACTGGAAAAAACTTTAGCTACTCAATGTCCTATAAAATGCCATTTGTGAAGTCAAGTTAACGGAATTGTGCAAAATCAACCAAAGACATCATGTCCTGCTTGCTTCTGTTACGGCCCATGAGCTCTCTACTGATCATTTGACCTCTGATGTAGTGGGTCCTCCTCTCATGACTGTATACATGACTAGCAGCCTCGGTTGTCATTTTCACACACCTTTCCACAGACTGTGTGTGTGACGGCCAGTTGGGAACTACCATTGGGTTGTCTACAAGTGCCTTGATCTCTGCTGTTGTTAAGGTGCAGGTGAGAGGGGGTTCAGAGACTCCAGAGCTCCAGTCAATAAGTTGCGAGATTGTAGTCGCTTCAGTGTTGATGTTCGGTGTTCTCCTAGGTCTCACTCGGTTATCTCCAAGCTGTGTTGTCTCATCTCCTTCACCTCTGATCTTCATTATCTTCTCTGCTGCATCTCTTCTTTCCCCTTCCTTGTCACTGCACAACATTGCTTGCAGCACACACTCACTAAAACTGTACCAAGCAGACCTCTTCACTGTAGGCATTACAATCGTTTTCACCTCATCTTTTTGTTCCTTGATCAGTTGAAGCTGGAAAACAAGATGGCTGGGTCCTTGTGTCCAGTTGCTATTTATCTTTATGTTGAACCAGTTAACAATGTATACTCCAACACAGAACTCCACAATCATCCTCAAGTTGTTCAGATTCTTTCCTTGTAGATTGTGCTTGGATATCCAGATTTTCATGAACCTCAAAGCTGTTGTGAGCCACCTGCTGTGGGAGACAGGTCCTATCTCCAACAGAGCCAGATCCTTTGGCAAATGTCCTGTTCTAATTGCAGTAGCAATCCTGTAGCCATAGCTCTGATCTGTACTCAAGTCTTTCACTACTTCATCGCTGAGCTGAGGGAGACCAGGACCAACAGAGACTTTTGTGAAATCAGGATTGATTTCCAGGTCAGTAGCGGAATCCAACATTTTTCCTAAGGGACCTGACCACTTGTTATTGCTTAGTGTCTTGCCATCTAGAGCAGTAATTAGGTGCCTCAGTGGCAGCTCTCCAGTGTGTAGATCACAAACAATCCACACAAGCTTCCTTTGTAGCTTCTCCTCGACATAATGCATTACTCCTCCCTCCCAACCAGTGTTTACATTACAAGAATCACCTCCAATAGCTTGAAGAGTTTTGTCTGCTCCTCTTTCTTTCAACCACTCAACCAGATTGTCAGCAATTATTCCAGCATGTGATTTCTGTTTAGTTGCCTTAGCAGGGACAAAATGCCACAGATATCTGCTTTCTGGTTCCATGCAAACTGTAATGTGCTCTTCTTTTACCAAACCTGGATACATTTTGCCATTCTCTTCTGCTTGCAACATGACCTTGGTTTCATCACGGCGCCCATCAAAGAAAATACAACTTATGCCTTTCTGCTGAATTTCGTCTTCAAACTTTGCATCGAGTTCCTTCATGACTTTCTCCTGAGCTCTCTTTACCTTGTTGTGATCAATAACCAAAGTAGTGTCAAAGTGAGTAACGAGTCCGGCATCAATCCAGGCAGCAGTGGCAATCTCCGCTGTCTCCCTTAACCCAGTGTGGTGTCTTAGGCTAGCCAAGGCTATGTTGGTTATGTCCGTAGTATTGTATCTGGCTCTTTTCCCAATTTTCATTAAACCACCAGAAGCCTCGCCTTCATCAGGCAAGTAAGGGTTGTATTCATCACTGCAATTGTCCATCTCTGATTCATCCATCATATCTTCACACTCATCAAACTCTCTCTGCTGCAATTCATGCATAGATCTCTCTGTCATCTTCTCCTCTTGTCTGCTTTGTTTATCTCTCTCCATTCTCCTTTTTTTCTCGTCATCCAACCTTTTTGCTTGCCTTTCCTGTTGCAACAATTGCTTTCTAGTCTCTGGGAGGTCAACTGGTCCGATCTGATGAGGTCCAATGCTTCCAACTTTTTCTCTTTGACCTTTGATGAAAGCTAGCTCAATGACTGGAATCTTTTTCTCTTTACTGCAGTCACAAAATATATGCACTCCACCAACACAGGGAGAACTGCAACCCACATCAGTGCAACTCTTGATGTCACACTTACAGGTTAGAATGTCCATGAGTCTGTCAAGCTTTTCCATAAACCTATCTTTCTCCTCCAACTTCGCTCTGCCAGAGGACACCTTGTTTCCTTGCTCCCATATGGATTTCAACTTTGCTCTGATTCTTGTATGACCGTTTATGACTGGCTCAGTGAATTTAGGATTTGCTTTGCACCACTGAGCAAGAACTCCAGTCATTAATTCGGTGACAAGTTGGTCATTGCTGTAATTCCGTCTGTCTTGGTCACTCATCTCTCTCAGGTACAACCCATATCTAATGACGTCCCTGACAGTTGGTAATTCAGCTGTAGGAAGCTGTCTGCCTGAACCGACTAAGTGGTGTAAGTGAGTCCAAGCTAGCAATCTTGTTTTCATATTGGACATTTTGACTATCTAAAAGGAACACACAAAGAGTGACTGTGAAAAATCTAACATGCAATAGTTGCAAGACTATTATTTTGTTGCACACATTGTACAACAGATTAATAATTAATTAATGGGTGCAAGACACTAACATACAATGTTAAACATCAAACAATAATTTTATACATAAAATTCTAATAGGCGAAAACTTAAATTAGAGCATTTTTAAATATTTCTGATAACTTCATATTAAAGCAGCTAATTTGTGTATTTTCCACGATAATTCAAGTGCAAATTGAAGTAGCTAAATCTAATTGCAGACAAATTTTATACTTATATTTCGACTTTTCACATGAAAATGCACCATTTTATCCCTAAGGCCTTTTAAAATATTGACCTTCAAAAAATTGACACACCCTACTGAGCATGTACACTTCACTCACAAATTTTGCTCATATGCTCATGCACTTTCCTGTGAAACTCCAATTCAGTTGCCATGCTGTAGTCAGGAGTGCCTCTGTGTAGTAAAATCTTGAAGGGCACTATTACAAGTGCTTGTACATACATCATCTCAAAACCACAAATATACCAGTAATATAACACCAGTATCAATAGTCTGTTAGGAAATAATAACATACTGAATAAAATTGCAAGTTTATATAGTTTCCCAGTCGAGTGAACAGATGGAGATTTATTGACCAAATAGTTTATCGACTCAAGAATACTTTAAGAACAATGCCTGGCCTTCTTAACTATTTTCTTGAAGGTATACAGTATAGAGACTATTTTCCCTCTTTGCAAATATATAGGTCAACCAATAAGATCCAACAATACAGAAATAGGTCAACTCAGAAGATTGCAAGTGTAAAAAAGGATAGAAAGACGTAGGTTGAGATGGAACTGGGTTCAGTGGGGGTGGGGGGGGGGGGGGGGAGAAAGGGAGCAACATCACTAGCCTGACTTGCCTTGCAGTAGCCCAACTGGAGCAAGGTCAGATAGAATGGATAAGGAAGCACTTGAACTCTCAGTGTCTATAAAGGAGGATAGCAAGAGAAAATAAGAGATAAACAAAGACACAGCAATGCGTTTTGACTAAAGTCCATACATAATCTTTAATGTCGCATTTCACTTCATTGATCATTGATACTATAAACGTTTTTGCCACAGGCGCAGGCGACATTTGAGAAGTGGGGGTGGGGGCAAAAGTTAACTTTTGCCCGAAAAATCTCACGACTTTTAAAAAATATTTTTCATAATTTTTTAGTCGTCCGTTCGAATTTGCCCGAAAATTACCATTACTTATTCCGCCCCAAAAATCTGACGACCTTTTGTTATTTTTTAAGTCGCCCGTTCGAAATTGACCGAACATTTTACATAGATTTTTTAAAAAAATCTGGTCTACTTGCCCGAAATTTGGGGGGGGGGGGGCATTTGCCCCTCTGGACCTCGTCTCCTACGCCTATTGTTTTTGCGACAGCAGTTCTGACGCCACAAAAAACAACATAACCACAGATAAAAGCAACAACTGATATATTTTTTCTAGAGTTGGTACATTATAAATGTCAGACATTACAATTAAACGACAATTCGTGTAAATAAACACCTTTGGCTTGTCAAACAGATAAAGACATCATGTAAGTGTCAAAGCAAAGTTAAAAAATTGCTAACATGGCGTAACTTTCCTTTCGAGATGATGCAATGAGTACTTAGCAAAGCACCCACCAAACAAATTGCTTACTATAGGTAGCTTATTGGCCACCAAATAAAGCAAACGCACAGTAAATATTTATACTCATTTTGCCGGTCACCCACACAATACCAATAAAAATTTATTATAATGTCAAGCAATATCTGCACTGCAGACCGAATGGAAAACCACAAGGTATTACACAATGCCGAGTGTTGATATTATTAAGAGTAGTAAAATGTTTAGCTTTTTGAGATAATCCATAAACCAAGTACCTCTTATTCTATGGTTATTCAACTTGATAGACAATATTTCAGGTTCAACAAATGTATCAAATGTATTTGCAGAATACAGAAGATACCAACAACACACTCACTGTTGCCAAGAGTTACATCAATTATATCAACTTTATAATAATAATTATAATAATAAAAAATACCGACACATTGACACCCTATGATTACAATGGATAATGAATTTTGGATACGGCTTCAATAAATCCATCAGAATTATATTACATACTCTTACAATTAATTAAACAAAACTCCTATTCAAATCTAGCAATTGTTAGGAAATCATCTGAATAATAAATCTGAATAGTAATCTTCGTTTAATTTCAAACTGACGCTATGCAGAATGGTCACAATTCACAGTACGACGGATGATCACAAGTTGTTACAATTTAACTGTCGGTGGAAAACAGGGCAGGGCGCCCATTATGTAACACTACTCATTTTTTTACCAACACCATCCGCTGATTGGAAGGTTAAGTGGACGTTTGGGATGGTAGCATTAAAAAAATCCCAAATCCATGCACTCTTCGTACCAGGGTGTAATTTATTATCATAAACCCCTCCCATCTATCAATCAATGCTAAAAAACTGGTCTAATAAACTTTTCAAATTCCAAACTAATATACAAATAACACCAAGTATATTTTAAGAATGTTGATTACCCTTTTTAAAGATGAGTTTTTAACAATATTTTTACAAATACTGAAAAAGGTCTACTAAGAGTATTATTATTTTTCACCACTTTCATAACTAGTGGCAGGTTATCACCTATCTTTATAAACTGGTTTACATATATGTATGATCACAAAGGGTTGCACAAAATAATCAACATTCTCTTTAATCATGAACTTTAGGGGAAATCTGATCAAAGGACGATTTAGAGCATTATGAGAATTATAAATTCATCTTTATTTACGTCCTAACAATTAATCTCATCATTATGGCACAATTTGGACATCCAAAAGCCCTTAGTATTGTCGAAAACAAATTCTTCTACATGCTTGGAAAATTGGATGATTTGTGGAAGAAGAGTGAGAGGGATTAAGTCATTGGGTGCAGTTGGTTTGATTTTTTTAAGGCAGCTTGTAGTTAGCATTGTTGGTGCTTAATAGGATATTTGAGAATTATATTTGTAAGGCTCTTTCTCGACTACTCAATAGAGAGTAAAATTGTTCCTAGTAGAGTCGACTGACTAAGTTCAAAGTTTAATCATAAATTAGTTAAATAATAGTTATCGATTCTCGTATAATTTAAGCATTTGAAATGTGTTTGAATCGTCTTAAAATTCGTTTTAACCGAAGTTTCTGGTGTATATATTGCAGCTGAATGAAGCATTAACTTCTTATACATCATATGAACCGAAGTCTCATATTAGGATGAATTTTTAAGTACTGTTAGTTATAATACATATTGAAATGTATTTGTTATATTATGTATGACATATCTCTAAAGTGTTCTCTTTCAAATTTTAAAATGTCACCAAACAATGTTCGGGAGCATTTCCTCTGAAAAAGCGCAGGTCATGTGTTCCATTGTATGCATGTAGTCTGGTGCAAGATCGTATAGTTTTGCATTGTTCAACATCGTTACGTAAATCTTTGTGTAGATTTGATTAGATCAGATTTGCATAAATTGAATGATTCTAACTGGACTTGTAGCAAACTCGCAAGAGATTCTTTGAGGGCAGCCGTTCATGCGGCAATGGATCCAGGGATTGGAAGATTGGTTAGAGGCAAATCTTCTGCATTCTTGGATGTTGGAAAAAGATCTGTGATTAGGTACAAACGATCGTATTGATTAAATTGGAGTACATGAGATAAGCCTGTTGTACACATTCATACATGCACATACATGAATGCATATGCATGCATGAATAAATTATATACATTGTATGAGTGAAAATATCTGTGAATTGGAGTTTCTTGCATTTAACAACTTTGTAATGACATTTTATACAAGACAGTAAAAGTAAGCGCGCACATAAAAACGCAATGCGAAATGACACAAAGAAGCAATAATGATGTACAGTAATAATAACGAATAATAAATTTTCAAACATAGTGTTAATAAGTGTTTACATTGTACAATGTTTACTCTAGGCACCTCTGGGGAACGTCCAATGATAAATTCACAGTTCTGATCAAATCTCTTATTATAATTAATTTAATCTACAGGACACTGATGGCGAAGACCAAGAACTGTAGTAACGATTATTATTTTTCGGAACTTTTGTCAAAAGTAATAAACGATTGTGATAATAATAATAATGTAAAAAAATTAATCTACTGTTAATATAGCATATTTGTGCAGATATATTTGAACTAAATAACTTTTCTTTGGACAGTCTTTAAACTTTCAAAATGTCAAACAATGTTTGAGAGTATTCCAGTTGAAAAAACGCTGGCCATGTCATAGTCCGGTGCTACATCATTTAGTGAAAGCGTTTTGTTGATTTGATTGCATTATTTTATCATAAATCAAAAGACTTTAACTGGTTAATGGTAATGGATTTTAAGTGATTATATTCTCTATCTATCCATTCATCATTCAATATAACTTCATACGCATCTATTCCACAATTAATCCTTTCCATCCTTCAATCTGTCCATTCCATCAATAAATCTATCCATTCATCTATCATTCCCACCTATTTCATCCGCAGTATCCATCCATTCGTCCAACTATCAATTTTGGTTTTTAAATTGCTGCCTTTAACTACATAGTTTTGGTTCTGGTTTTGGTTATGCAGAAATGGGGTGGCTGGTTATGCTCAGTTTGGTTGTTTCTGGAGCACACGGAGTACTCGGCAGAACGATGATTTTCCCTGACAATGTTGTCCCATTAGTCGAGAGAAATTTTTCAAACTTCGTCAATTTACAGGACTACATCTCAATAATCATTTTCGTCCCATCGAACACAGAAGTGGATACGGAGCTGGAAAATGTCCTCTGGGATTTGGCTGATAATATCAAAGGCAATAACCTATTCTTTTTGTTCCGTAATCTAACTTAGTTTTAGGTGACTATATTTTCTGTTTTTTTATACATGCATTCAGTCTGTTGGTCTTTGGTCTGTGCTGCAGACGTTTCCTCTTCGCAAGTTCCCACATGTGGTCTTCAGTCTGTTGGTCTTTGTTGTCACGTTTCCTCTTCGCAATTTCGCGTGGTCTTCAGTCTGTTACACCACCGGACATACCCCGAAAATATTACCCCTGCCATTACCACGGGTGACTGGATTTATATATTTATGTAGGCCTATATTTGCATGTATGTATGTGTGTTTGTTATAACGCCCCTTCAAGATTCCTACTCAGAAGCGCTCCTGACTTCCGCGTGAACACTGAATGTTCTGGATTTACAAATGCACTGGATTATTGTAGAAATTACTACGATGTGACTATGATTTAAGATTGATTGATGACTTGTGTTGCGATTTGATATGATTACAGATTCTTCTGAGAGGACGCGTTTTTTGTCCTGGCCTCGGATATATAAAATTGGGGTGGCAGATAATGCTCAGTCTGGCTGTTTTGGGAGCGCAGGGAGTATTCGGCAGACAGATGATGTTCCCAAACAATGTCGTACCACTGGTTGATACAAATTTTTATAATTTCGTCCCTATGCAAGAATACATCTCGATTATCATTTTTGTTCCACCAACACAGAAGTGGACACAGAATTTGAAAATACTCTGTGGAATTTGGCTCGAGATAAAAAAAGGCAATAACCTATTTTTTCTGTTCTGTAATCCAACTTAGTTTTATGTGACTATGTTTTCTGTTTTTTATACATGCATCATTCAAACTCTAACTTCATTGATGGCTGGAAAATTTCCTCTGGGGTTTGGCTGATAATATCAAAGGCATTAACTATATAGATTCTTTCTGTTCCGTAATCTAACATAGTTTTAGGTGACTATATTTTCTGTTTTTTATCCATGCTACTCAGAAGCGCTCCTGACTTCCGCGTGGACACTGAATGTTCTGGATTTACAAATGCTGGATTATTGTAGAAATTACTACGATGTGACTATGATTTAAGATTGATTGATGACTTGTGTTGCGATTTGATACGATTACAGATTCTTCTGAGAGGACGCGTTTTTTGTCCTGGCCTCGGATATATAAAATTGGGGTGGCAGATAATGCTCAGTCTGGCTGTTTTGGGAGCGCAGGAAGTATTCGGCAGACAGATGATGTTCCCAAACAATGTCGTACCACTGGTTGATACAAATTTGTATAATTTCGTCCCTATGCAAGAATACATCTCGATTATCATTTTTGTTCCACCAACACAGAAGTGGACACGAATTTGAAAATACTCTGTGGAATTTGGCTCGAGATAAAAAAGGCAATAACCTATTTTTTCTGTTCCGTAATCCAACTTAGTTTTATGTGACTATGTTTTCTGTTTTTTATACATGCATCATTCAAACTAACTTCATTGATGGCTAGAAAATGTCCTCTGGGGTTTGGCTGATAATATCAAAGGCAATAACTATATAGATTCTTTCTGTTCCGTAATCTAACTTAGTTTTAGGTGACTATATTTTGTTTTTTATCCATGCATCGTTCAAACCAACTTCATACCCATCCATTCAACAATTAATCCTTTTCATTCCATCAATAAATCTATCCAACCATAGACTAATCCATCCATTGATGCAGCATTTCCACCCATCTCATCCGCAGTCTCCATCCATTAGTCCAACCATCGAATTTGGTTTTGAAATTGTTGCCTTTCACTACATAGTCATTGACTTTTTGTTGATTATAGCATGGGAAGTTTTTGTGCGTTGACTTCAGATGAAATCAATGTTCAGCTGTGCTACTTGCAATCTGTATTCGAAAATCATGTTGTGAAAGTGAGAGTTGACAGCAATGTTCTAGTTATGGAATTTTAAAAGGATGCTGGTTCTAATCCACCTCAAACCTCTGGGTATGGACCCTGACCAAGTCCCTCACGTGCAATTACTCGTACGCTTTGGCATAAAATTAGTTTAGTATTTAGTTATTTATTCTCTTGTATTTTAATATTTAATTTCATGCTGAACTGTAATTGATTTCCAATTTTTTTAGTATTTGACAAAACTTTAGCGGCTCATTAATTGACTTCACTCAAGTGATTTTGTTAATTATCAAATCTACAATTTATAATTCTCTTGTAATATCGATAACCCCTCTGCTCACCTAAAAAAAAATCATATACAGCATCATGTTACAATTCCGGACCCATATAATATCCACCCTAACTGCTGCTCTGCCCCTTTTGACAAATTAGAAGTTAGGGATTATGTGTTGAATTGGTTCTGTATGAGGGAATTATTTCCAAATGTTTGAGGGATTTATTTCCATTGTAAGATCTTCAATTCTTCAATACCCATACTTAAAAGTTCTGTGATTGACAATTGTAATTTTTTCAGTTCTTTCCTCCGCATGCCTGTCGCCGTACCCGTTCCCTACGAGATGGTAAAGACGTGACCAAAGATATGACTCATTCTCAGTCTTCCGGCTCTTGTTCTTTACATAGCTGAAGTTTATGTGATATTCGAAATTGTGACCTGGCCACCTCTCTACAGCACAACGTAAGTTTGTGGTTGCTACTGCCCTGCATATGCCACCAGCCATTGATCTGCACCTCGATGTGAAACTCCGATTCAGTGTCTGCGCTGTAGTCGGAAGCACTCTAAGTAGAATCTGTAAGGGCCGCTCTAGCAAGTGCATGTACATGCAATTTGCTATGTAGGAAGAAATCTGGAAAATTCTTTTACAGTAGCATCTGTAGAGCTGCATGATAGGTAATGGCAGTCGCAGGTTACCCAAGATTTCTGAAAAAATCGAGGTAACGTGTGATGCATATCTACATCCTTCACCCTATATTGTAATTGCCCAATTGCTGAACTGTGACTTACCGGACAAGAGGGCAAAAAGAAACGTTTACTGCCCTTCGTTTTATATGCGTGCACATGGTATTATAAATATTATTATATAGCATGATTTCGTTATCTCCATCATACCGTGCATAATGTATACTACATCTATATCATGCAAGCTGATGTTATACATGTGAGCTATTTCGGTTTTGAACTCCATTTGTCTGTTTTATTTCAGGTAACATTGGATACCATGCCATTAATGCCTCATGTGGCGGTTGGCCGTATGTATGGCCTTGAGTGATGGGGCTGAGTTTGGAATATATCAACCGGGCCTGTATAGAGCAACGTCTGCTGGTGTTGTATATCCAATTGAAAGGTATTTGTAATTTCTCTTCAGCGTTGTAGATTGTTACATCTAGGTATTCTGGGACTGTATAATGATAAATTTACTATGGTATTCAACATTCATATTAGAATGAATATTTTCTACAGTTAATTATAATATTTATACAAAGATATTTTGTTGTTATATTATGTATGACTTTTCTTTGAAGTGCTCTCTTTGAAACTTCAAAATGTCAACAAACAATGTTCAGGAACATTTCTTCTGAAAAAGCACTGGTCTTGTGTAGCATTCTATGATAATAATCGTACGATGTCATCTATGCCCACTTTTTACCACTTCTCTTTGCACGGACATTGTACCTCAAATAAAAATTCGGAAATTTCGATTTCATCTTGACAGATAAGCCGTTCTACATGGACTCCAACGATCCATCTGTGGACTTTGCAGATTTGAGAGGTATTTTTAATTTCTGTTGTGTATTGTGCAGTGTTTAATACTTCCGGTTATCAAAATACAAATCATTTAGCATGAAAATGTAGCCCCACATTTCCTCTTTAGAATGGCATAATATGTTTCTCTTCATAATAAATGACGGATAAGATATACCGGTAGTCGCTGATCTAAGTACAAACCCAACACCTCGGGTATAACTTTTGAACGGTATGGGGTATCAACACAAATTTTACCTCATAATGTGTGCAAATTAACCCTGTGCAGCATCCTAAAATGTCAACATTTTAATCCATAATAAGAAGCAAGTTTGGTTTTGGAAACACCTGGGGTTGGATACCACCCACCCTCCCTTGTGTGCCCGAGTGCTAAGCTCTAAAACTTAATTTAAAAACTTACTCTTGGCCAAGATATTGGCAAAATATCATGGATGATTACTTTTTGGATACTCTTTAGATGTCAGTTCTTTTGTATTATGCTTGGTTCATGTTGTTCAAATGTTTGTGATAACACCAGTTGGCCTGTACTATTGATGAAGACTTCTGACTTCAATGTGTGTTTGCTGTCCTGATGATCCAAGCTGAAGGTTTTTCCCACAGTCAGATACTAACTCCCATTATTATACTTCGAGAAGATAAATTTGACTATGATGTGATTTCTACGTCTACTGCTTGGTCCATTTTATTCCGGTTCAACAAAGGACAATATGACGAATTCATATCTAGTGAATTTCCGAAATTAACAGATAGCTGCCAAGGTAAAACACTGATCGGGCCACTTTTGGGCCACGGGTTGTGAACACACTGCCATAAAGGATTACTTTTGGCTACTCTGTAGATGTTCAGTTCTGTTGCATTATGCTTGGTTCAGCTGTTGCAGGTATCCTTCATCTGGTCCGCATGCAGAAGTGACCACAACTGCCGATTTCTCCTTCCGAGTTCCGTCATTACGATGCTCAAGGAAGCTGATGGCTTTTATGCCAGTCAAACAGCGATACAAATATTACAAGCTTTGCGCCAATGGCCTTTTGGTCAGTCAAGGAACCATTCACCTGCTACAAGAGGAAACTTTTTCAGCTTAAGAGATTTTGTCTTCAACTGTCTGAGCTTTACTCTTCCGTTTTGATGGTGGACGATTCCACGATTACATTTCAAAGGAATATTATCTAGTGGCTGAGAACTGCAAAGGTAATACACTGATCTAATCTGATACATAATCTAATCCAATCTGATACATAATCTAATCCAATCTTGCTCAAGGCAATCAAAGTCCTAACCTAATCTAGTTTTGTCTGACTGCATAAAGTGCATATTTAATTCATCTATCAATCCTATTTATTCATTCATCAATATATCTACGAATCCCATTAATTAATTCCCACATATCCCTCCATAAAATGGCACACATCACTCATCTATCCATTGATTTAATTTATTGAGGTCCGTGTAGAAGTCATTGCCTTCTTGTTGAATGTAGGTTGGAGTGAGATTTTTAGATTTGGCATAGTAGAATGTTTGTTGCCTGATGGAGCACGTCTCTGTGCTCTTCAGAAAGTGGATACTGTTTCTACAATTAAGGTGAGCACTGTTCAAGGTGGACTTTGATTTTGGTTTTATTATAATAATTTCTTGGTTCAGGTGGTTCAAGTGTGTTTCGTAGCAACGGCCAGTTCCATTGAAGTGAAATTCACACTCGTTCCATGTGTGTTTGCTGTGATGTTAATGGTGGCTGATGGTTCTTCGAACAGTCAACATCCATTTTTGTCCTACGAGAAGAGAATTTTACCATGAATGTATATTCTTCATCTACTCTATGGGCTATTCTACTCCGGTTCGATGAAGGACGATTCCACGACTTTATCTCTGAAGAATTTTCTGAAGCGGCAGAGAGCTGCACATGTAACACACTGATCTCGTTTACTGAAGTTTGGGACTGTCAATTGCTCCCACACGGCAAATGTTGAACTGCGCGCTCGAGAGGGCATTGGGGAGCACAGCTTGATCAAGGTTAGACATTGCTGCACTTTTCAAGCAAGGCGGATTTTTGTGCTTATATTCTAAGTTCTAACATTTAATTGCTTTTATGAATTAATATTTATTTCGCTATTTAATATTCAATATTTGTCTGATATTTAATTTTTAAATATAAAATTTAGTTTTGTATTTATTTAATATTTCATTTTGTATGCCCTGAGATGTACAGGAACACATAATTGAATATTAGTATCTAGTGTCCATTCCATGAATAAATATATCCATTCATCGACCAATCAACCCATTGATGCATTCCACCCATCTCATCCACAGTCTTCATCCATTCGTCCAACCATCAATTTATTTTTTTAAATTGTTGTGTTTTACTACATAGTCATTGACTGTTTGTTGATTATAGCATGGACAGTTGTCGTGCGAATGTTTTACGTCAACTGTGCAGATGAAACAAACATTCAGCTCTGTTACTCGCACTCTGTGTTCGAAAATCATGTTGTGAAAGTGAGAGTTGACAGCAATGTTCTAGTTATGGGATTTTTAAAGGATGCAGGTTCAAATTCAACTCAAGTCGCTGCATAGGAACCCTGAGCACATCCTTCACATGCAATTACTCGTGCGCTTTGGCATAAAATTAGTTTAGCATATTTATTTATCATCGCGCAATTTAATATTTAATTTCATGCTGAAATGTAATTGACGTTTTATTTTGTTTACCATTTGACTTTTTCTCAAACTTCAAAATGTCAACAATGTTCAGGAGAATTTCTGCTCAAAAAGCACTGGTCGTGTGTTTTATTGTGTAACATTGAATATTTGAATAAGCCTAGTTAAGCATTGTGCACCATTGTGAAGTCCAGAATTGTGTATATTTGATTCGATTAGTTGATCATAAACTGAATGACTTTTACTGGAATTGACTACCGATGTGCAAAACCTTCCAAACTGCTCAGTTAAACGAACTGTTGAAGATTGTTTTTTTCACGTTTGACCTAGGCGGTAGTGCTTATGAGTAGGAATCTTGAAGGCAATATATAAATTCTGATCAATAAATCGATCGATGGATTGACCAAACATTTCTGTAATCATTCAATCGACATCGATGGATTGACCGACCATATCTGTAATCAATCAATGTCCCAACTCTTCAATTAGTCCATAATAAAAAAATTACCTTGTTAATGTTCACTATATGTTCACTAAATATCGATTCATTAGTCAGCAGTTGATCTATCTTGAATGAATCAGATGGTTGTCAATTGTACACCTTTATTTCTAGCAAACATTCATAATGTAATGCTGAAGCTGACAAGTACATGTGGTGTCTTACGAGCCATCGTTTGTGTTACTGATAGGACACACCATAATCTATGGAAACTTAAGGGTGGTACTGACGTGCCAATTTTAATCGAAGACGAGAAGATGGCAGCATCATCACTTGGCTTGATGGTCAGCCGGTTGAACATTTCTTGGTTAATATATAATGCTTTGCACGTGTACATGTCTTTGCACGCTTTCTATGGTGTTTATAAAAACATGAGAAAGAGGAGGTTCCTTAGGCTTTCCTAAGCGCTAACGACTTTGTATTCTGTGCCTACCATAATACCTAACTTAAACCTCCACTTGATAACTCTCATGTCATGGTGACATCTTCTCCAGCTTGATGCTTTGAAGGGTGCTTTGGAAATTTGGAAAGGGGTCGAAAATACTATTTTTGTGTACATAATATATGGATGGCCACTTGACTTTTTGTTGATTGTAGGATGGCCAAGAATTGTGCGGATAGCAGAGGTCAGGTGCAACAAGCCGGGCAATGAAGCGTTGTGTAACAACGAGTACATCTACGCAAGGATCATGTTCAAGGTGATGTGCAGCAGCAATGTTTAGTTATGTGGATTTTAATCTGGCTTATATTTTTGTATTTTAATCGCCTCAATACGGTGCCATATTTGACATTGATGTTTGACATGGGTGTCCATTTCATTTATTTGATTGATTAAGTTTAAATGCAGAAGTCATTTTATTTTAATTGATTTTGCATTTGGTGCAGTAATATGTTCAAACGTGGCTAATGTTGAGCTGTGCGATCGAGAGGGCAATGAGGAGCACGGCTTGATCAAGGTTAGACATCGTTAAACGATTCTAGCAAGGTGGATTTCTGTGCTTATATTCTAAGTTCTACCATTTGATTGCTTTTAAGAATTAATTATTACATACAATTACCGATGTAGCCCTCCATTATAATTATTATATGCATGCACGTGATGTCGTAAACTACATAACATGATTTGGTTATCTCTCTCAAGCCATGCATAATGTATATATACTACATGGATGATGTAAGCTGATGTCATACGTGAAATTTATTTTGGTCTCATACTCTCTTTGTCTGCTTTATACAAGGTCACATTTGCCACAATGCATCTGCGATCTCATGTGGTAGTAGGCCATACGGTCCTTGACGATGCTGTTAAAGGTATTTGTAATTTCTGTTCGGCCTTGTACAGTGTTAAATCTAGGTAACTGTGGGTCTGTATAATGATAAATTTACTATTACATGCAACTCATATTAGGATGAATATCTACTGTTAATTATAACTTATAGAAATATATGTGTCATGTTAAATTATGTATGACTTATCTCTAAAGTGTAATCTTTCAAATTTTCAAATGTTCGGGAGCATTTCCTCCGAAAAACGCTGGTCTTGTGTTTCATTATATGCATGTAGTCTGGTGCAAGATTGTGTGGTTTTGCATGGTTCAACATCGTTACGTAAATCTTTGTGTAGATTTGATTAGATCAGATTTGCATAAATTGAATGATTCTAACTGGTCTTGTAGCAAACTCACAAGAGATTCTTTACGAGATGCCATTTATGCAGCAACGGATCCAGGAATGGGAAGATTGACCAGAGGCGAATCTTCTGCATTTAAGGATGTTGGCAGAAGATCTGTTAATAGGTACAAACGATCGTATTGATTGAATTGGAGTACATGAGATAAGCCTGTTGTACACATTCATACACGCACATACATGAATAAATTATATACATTGTATAAGTGGAAATATCTGTGAATTGGAGAGTTTCTTGCATTTCAGAACTTTGTAATTAAATGACATTTTATACCAAACAATTACTAAGTATAACTATTAATACACCATCAGCAAGCGCGGTGGATCATCAAAACACAATGCAAAATAACGCAAAGAAGCAATAATGAAGTATAGTAATATTAACGAATAATACATTTTCAAACATAGTGTTAGTAAGTGTTTACAAAGCATCCTTAACATGGCCATGCGATTACGTGCTGCCTGGTGATTACGGTTTTGATTTACGTATTGTAATTCTTACTGGGAGACATGTCAGGGTAAACATTTAAGGAAAGAATGCTGTGTTCTTATTGATTTTCTATTTGTCTTACGTTGTCTGTACACCGGAATACTGCACTTCTGTAACCGGTTTAATAAAGAATATTACGAATGGTTTGGTAAATTGTGGTCTTTGCAAATTTACTGCACTGTGCATCACATTTGCATTGGAGCCATTATTGGTGCACTCTGGGCTGTTCATCTAACTCATTTTGCAATTTATGCCATGGGATTTCCTGTCAAATTGACAGGAAGCAGCTTCGGAGCTATTGCGGCATTTGCAGGACCTAGATACTTTCTGAGAAGGGCTGAATAAGTTCTTTACTCAGAGTATTGCTATCAGGATAAATGCTATTAAATAATTTTGCTTTAATCTCCTTCACTCCATGCATAATAATAAGCTGGAGGTCTACATGTCAGCTGTTTCGAATTCCCATAATTTATTTGGTCTGTTTTATTTAAGGAGGTGCTGGATTAACTTCAGCTGTCTCAATTGCTCACATGGAAGTGTCCTTTGCACAACAGTTTGGTGGCAACAGGTGTGGCATCTACCATGTGTCTGCTGCTGGCGCTATCTATGTAGTACCAAGGCATTTGTAATTTCTGTTCAGCATTGTACAATGTTTACTCTAGGCACTTTTTCTGGGGAATGTCTAATGATAAATTCACAATTTTGATCAAATCTCTTATTATAATGAATTTAATCTATTGATAATTTAGAATATTTGTGGAGATAGATTTGAACTAAATAAATTTTCATCAGAGTCTTTAAACTTTCAAAATGTCGAACAATGTGATTCCAGTTGAAAAAACGCTGGCCATGTGCATAATAGTCCGGTGCTACATCGTTTAGTCAAGCGTTTCATTGATTTGATTGCATTATTTTATCGTCAATTTACAGGAATACATCTCAATAATCATTTTCGTCCCATCGAACACAGAAGTGGACACAGAACTTGAAAATACTCTATGGAATTTGGCTTGTGATATAAAAGGCAATAACCTATTCTTTCTGTTCCGTAATCTAAATAAAGTGTTCTTAGTTTTAGGTGACTATATTTTCTGTTTTTTATCCATGCATCGTTTAAACCAACTTCATACCCATCCATTCAACAATTAATCCTTTCCATTCCAACAATAAATCTATCCAACCATAGATCAATCCATCCATTGATGCAGCATTTCCACCCATCTCATCCGCAGTCTCCATCCATTCGTCCAACCATCGAATTTGGTTTTGAAATTGTTGCCTTTTACTACATAGAGTCGTTGACTTTTTGTTGATTTATAGCATGGGAAGGTGTCGTGCGTATGTTTTACGTTGACTGTGCAGATGAAATGAATATTCAACTCTGCTACTCGCAATCTGTGCTCGAAGATCATGTTGTGAAAGTGAGAGTTGAAAGCAATATTCTAGTTATGGGATGTTAAAAGGATGTGGGTTCTAATCCACCTCAAACCTCTGGGTAGGGACCAGCAAGTCCTTCACGTGCAATTACTCGTATGCTTTGGCATAAAATTAGTTTAGTATTTAGTTATTTATTCTCTTGTATTTTAATATTTAATTTCATGCTCAACTGTAATTGATTTCTTATATTTTTTAGTATTTGACAAAACTTTAGTGGCTCATTAATTGACTTCACTTAAGTGGTTTTGTTAAATTATTAAATCTACAATTCTGCTCACTCACTGCTTGGTTCATTTTATTCCGGTTCAACGAAGGACGATATTACGAATTCATATCTAGTGAATTTTCGAAATTAACAGTAGCTGCCAAGGTAATACACTGATAGGGCCACTTTTGGGCCACGGATTGTGAACACACTGCCATAAAGGATTACTTTTGGCTACTCTGTAGATGTTCAGTTCTGTTGCATATATATTATGCTTGGTTCAGCTGTTGCAGGTATCCGTCATCTGGTCCGCATGCACAAGTGACCACAACTGCCGATTTCTCCTTCAGTGTCCGTCATTACGATGCTCAAGGAAGCTGATGGCTTTTATGCCAGTCAAACAGCGATACAAATATTACAAGCTTTGCGCCAATGGCCTTTTGGTCAGTCAAGGAACCATTCACCTGCTACAAGAGGAAACTTTTTCAGCTTAAGAGATTTTGTCTTCAACTGTCTGGGCAATACTCTTCCGTTTTGATGGTGGACGATTCCACGATTACATTTCAAAGGAATATTATCTAGTGGCTGAGAACTGCAAAGGTAATACACTGATCTAATCTGATACATAATCTAATCCAATCTGATACATAATCTAATCCAGTCTTGCTCAAGGCAATCAAAGTCCTAACCTAATCTAGTTTTGTTTGACTGCATAAAGTGCATATTTAATTCATCTATCAATCCTATTTATTCATTCATCAATATATCTACGAATCCCATTAATTAATTCCCACATATCCCTCCATAAAATGGCACATATCACTCATCCATCCATTGATTTAATTTATTGAGGTCCGTGTAGGTCATTGCCTTCTTGTTGAATGTAAGTTGGAGTGAGATTTTTAGATTTGGCATAGTAGAATGTTTGTTGCCTGATGGAGCACGTCTCTGTGCTCTTCAGAAAGTGGATACTGTTTCTACTATTAAGGTGAGCACTGTTCAAGGTGGATTTTGATTTTGGTTTTATTATAATAATTTCTTGGTTCAGGTGTGTTTCGTAGCAACGGCCAGTTCCATTGAAGTGAAATTCACACTCGTTCCATGTGTGTTTGCTGCAATGCTAATAGTGGCTGATGGTTCTTCGGCCAGTCAAGTCTCAACATCCATTTTTGTCCTACGAGAAGAGAATTTTACCATGAATGTATATTCTTCATCTACTCTATGGGCTATTCTACTCCGGTTCGATGAAGGACGATTCCACGACTTTATCTCTGAAGAATTTTCTGAAGCGGCAGAGAGCTGCACATGTAACACACTGATCTCGTTTACTGAAGTTTGGGGCTTTCAATTGCTCACACACGGCAAATGTTGAACTGCGCGCTCGAGAGGGCATTGGGGAGCACAGCTTGATCAAGGTTAGACATCGTTGCACTTTTCAAGCAAGGTGGATTTTTGTGCTTATATTCTAAGTTCTAGCATTTGATTGCTTTTATGAATTAATATTTGCTTTGTTAATTAATATTCAATATATTTGTCTTATTTAATTTTTTAATATAATATTTAGTTTTGTATTTATTTAATATTTAATTTTTTTATATGCCCTGAGATGTACAGGAACACATAATTGTATATTAGTACCCGGTATCTAGTGTAGGAAATAAAATGTCTGGAAGGTCCAGTTCATATGTCTCATGGCTTGTACCATAACTTTAGGTAAGAGATTACATCAATCGACAAATCCATCCATTAATGTATCAAACTCATCTCATATGCTGCCAATCCATCCTTTACTACATAGAGTCGTTGACTTGTGGGTTTTATACTGGACACTAGTTCTGAGTATTGGAATGAGATGACAGCAAATATTCCAGTGATGTAGATTTCAATTTTTCTTATATTTTTTATATTTTAAAAACTACTTTTAAGAATTAAAAGTTCCGATTGTGCTAATTTCTGGACTTCCAAAAGCTGTTCACAGCCAATTTTAACTTTGTAATCGGGTATACAATCAATTGCTGATTTATATAGATGAATATGTGGGGCTCAATTTCGTACTTGCTGCTCAACATCATCTGCATCTCGACGCCTGGTTAGAAACATTACTGAAAGCTAAATAAATATTTGAGAACGAAAATTAAGAGTCCTAATTTTCGTTCTCAAATTTCGTTCCTCATTTATTTAAGGTCTTAAGTCACTTCTTTATTCCATTCTCATTCTCACACTAATTTCTATTCTACATTTCTGATCTGATAATTTACCAGTGCGTGTTGTGCGATCGTGGATTCATCGGTACCTCAGTATCTGCTGCGAAAATGGGGCTTTCATCTGCTTCAAGATGGACAGCACCACGGGACACCTGCTTCACGATTCCTCCGGGTTGCCACGCAGGCGCACGGAGGACTTCATAAGTCCTAGTTCTTCCACACCTGCAAGCAATTGCTGTGGTTGGAGTCGACTTCAAGTCACAGTTGGGTTGGCGATAATGGGTGTTTTCCTAGGAAAGTGGATCATGTCAACCATTGAAGAACTCATTGAGTTTATTTTGTTCTGAGGTACTACTTTCCTCATATACGTTGCATTAAATTGTATCTTTAATTTTACAGGTTAGACTTAGTAAACTGACCGTTACTAAATTGGTAGGACTCGTAGCATGACATGACACCTATGTCATATCTATAATTTATTGTGGAATTGTAACAAACTATGCCATTCTCTAGAGGGAGTGTGGGGTATATTTCCTAAATGTCAGCTGTTTCGGTTTTATATAATTTCTTTGTTCTGTTTCATTTAATGGTGTTTTAACGCATTCGGGTTAAGTCCACAAGTCATAGTCGCACGGATAGACCTGAAGGTGGGCAAGCAGTTTTGAGCTGAAAAGCCTGGGCTTTATCGCTTCACCATCTCGGAACCGTATCCCATTTCATGGTATTTGTAATTTCTGCCTAGGATTGTATAATGTTTAATCCAAGCTCCTCTGGGGAATGTCCAATAATAAATATACTATTATATTCAACTCTCAAATGTTAATGAACATAATCTACTGTTAATTTTGAAATATTTTTAAAATTATTAGCTGAAGGGCGCTATAGAAATGGAGAAATAAATAAATAAATTTATACAAGTAAATAAATTACTTCAGTCTGGACAGTGTTTTCTTTCAAATTTATATGTCGAACAACAGGACTCTTGGGTCTGAAAAGGTATTGGTCTTGTGTTTTATTGTGTGTTAGTCTGATGCAACATTGTATAGGTAAGCATTGTGAAGATTTGATTTGATTATTTTGTCAAAATTTTAATGACTTTTACTGGGCTTGTAAGGATTAGACCGAAAAAAACTATTCTTTTCCATTAAGTAGGCAACTACTTATCACTCAGGAAGTTGCTTGGACTGTGTCAGATATGCTCGCTCTGAAGTGAAAAGGTATGGAGAATGTCTACATTGTATGCACGAACACTTTTCTTTGTGTGCACATATGCATGTATATCTGTGTATTGGAATGGGCTTTTTCACTTGAGAACTTTTAAATTATAGCAATTTATATAATAAGGAAATTGGGCATAGCCATCATTACTCCAATAGCAAGCCCAAAATGGGACATAAAAATACAATGCAAAATGACATGCATAGGCAATAATAAAGTAGGCTATAGTATTATTAATGAATTATAAATTTCAAACATATGTTACATTATTACTAAGTGTTTACAAAGCATCCTTAGGTCGTCACACGAACCATGCTGCTAAATGGCGCCTGAAGGTTACAGTTTTTGAATTTGTATTTGTCTAACGATGTCTGAAATCAGTTCAATAAAGAATACTTGGTACTGCTAACGATTTGGTATTGTTGGCTTTGCAGGTTCGCAAGAAACTGCGTCGCATCGTTTAATACCGGAGCATGCATCGGTACATCAACAGTGATTTTGGCGGTGCCAAAGTTCTTGCGATCGCTCGGTTTTGTTGGAGGAATCGCAATACCTTACACCAAAGCTGATGCCTTGGTTCAGTTTATGGCCGCGCATGGAGGAATCCTTCATCTCATAGTTCCGTATCTAAGGTCTTTGAGCCTCAGCGGTTTCAGCAAGAAGTTGAACTTTTTCTTGGGAGCTACCACAGGATTTTTCATTGGTTTAGTTGGCCGTGCTATTTATATCCTGATCGAGTGGCTTTTCTGAAGTCTCTAAAAATGTTGAATGAAGACTTTAAGATCCTTGGCATCACCATCATGATCACCATCAATCATCATCATCATCATCATTTAAGAACAGTTTTGCATAAATATGTATCTTCATTTCGTTCTTCATTAAATTGTTTTAAATGCCATCCTCTGAGTTGTGGTTCCAGGCCCAAGTTTGGAAAAGGAAGCGGGCGACTAAACCGTACAACACTTAGGCCTACAAACTGCAATATTCTGCTGTTGGTTTACAAACCTAAAAGCAGGGGGGTTTAAAATGTGGCAGGACGGTCATGGACGGCGTCCATGCACTTATTTTTAAAGCTTAGAAAGGTAAGGGGCGTCTTGACACTTCTTTTGGAAAGGTAATGGGCGTCCAGGCACTTCTTTTTCCACACTGCCTAGGAGTTTATTTTGCCATACAATTAGATAATTTTCAATTTTCCCATGAATGGCAAGTGCCCCTCCTCCCTTAAAGATAATTATGTGTTTGAATTTATTCTTTGGGTGAAATGCTGAGCTAGATTATGCCATTTAAGCACATTATCCATTTGATATAAACCGCCAAGCGACGCATAAATTGCCTGCTCTAAACATGCACAATTAGGCTAATCAATTATAAAAATGTCATTTCAAAATTACTTTTTATTTGTTTTTACTTTGTGCTATTTTCAATCAGTTCAATAAAGAATGCAGGTCTTGTATTGTAGAAAAATTTGGCATTGCAGGTTGGCTTGGAACCTGATTGCATCCTTTGCAACTGGTGGATGCGTTGGTGCGGCCATCATCACGTGGGGTGCGCCAAAATTGGTGGAAAAGATTGGGTTTTTTTGGTGGGGTAGCTCTTCCAAATACATATGCTCAGTAAACCAGATGAACGTGCATGGTGGATTACTCAATCTCATTATGCCATACTTAAGAGCTCTAACCCTGACCGGTTTCAGCACCATCTGGAAAATAATAATGGGTGTGTTTACAGGTTTGGTTGTCGGTTTTGTCAGCATGGTGTTCAGCTTTCTGTACGAGGTTGTTTTCTAAAGCAGCACGTTTAAAGCTTCCATCATCATTAACTTTAATCATTGCCACCTTCACTATCATCATTGTCATCACCATCAGTCATTGTCATCATCAATTATTGTTCACATTGTGTAACTTGCGATGATCAAAATCTTATTTCAAATGTAAACAGTTACGCTCCGCCTTGAATAAACAGTACGTCGTCATGGCAACGTAAAGTCACAGGCCATTTAAACAGGACGGCGATATTTAAATGGCGCGATGATCGCTCATGATGAAAAATAAGTTGAATCAAATCGAAATGAATTGAAACTTGTACTGTAGATGGTCTGTGATGAATAAAGTTTTCGTAGTCACAAGATTTTTATTCAACAAAATATCGTAAAATCCAGTTCTGATGATGGTTTTAAACGGAGAAAAAGTATAAATAGCGCAAAGCTTAAAGAATATGACTAACACGGTCAACTGATGACGTCATATTAATTATTGGCAATTAATGTGTTACTCTTTAGTATTTAGTTATTTATTATCTTATATTTTAATATTTAATTTCATGCTGAACTGTAATTGATTTCTTATTTTTTAAAGTATTTGACAAAACTTTAGTGGCTCATTAATTGACTTGACTTTAAATAGTGATTTTGTCAAATTATTAAATCTACAATTTACAATTCTCTTGTAATATTGATCATCCCTCTGCTCACCTCAAAAAATCATATACATAATCATGTTACAATTCCTGACCCAAACAATATCCACCCTAACTGCTGCTCTGCCCCTTTGGACAAATTAGAAGTTAAGATATCATGTGATGAATTGGTTCTGTCTGAGGGATTTATTTCCATTGTAAGATATTCAATTCTTCAATACCCATACTTAAAAGTTCTGTGATTTACAATTGTAATTTTTTCAGTTCTTTCCTCCACATGCCCGTCGCCTTACCCGTTCGTTGTCCCGAGATGGCAAAGACGTGACAATGTCTATGACGTTATCTCGTAGCCTTCCAGCGCTTGTGCTTTACATAGCAGAAATTTACGTTGTGCAGCAGATTTCTACCTGGCCACTTATGTACAGCATAACGTAAGTTTGCGGACCTTGCTAAACTGCCCTGCTTATGCCACCAACTATTGATATGCAGCCAAGGGTTCTAATGGCTTTAATATAAGAAATTGCCACCACAACGGCCGTACAATCAGTCAGTGAACCAGTCAATACAGCTCTCTGACCGTAATCAATTTCCTTATAATTAATTCACTACCGGCAGTTGATGTGCTTGCATGAATCATATGGAAATCAAATTAATTAGGCAGTAAACTTGCTCGTTGTTGCTGAAGCTTGTGAGCTTGAGCACACTGGTGTTACACACTGCTTGTTTGGTATTCCTCATTAAGCAGTCGATCATGTATAACGAATTGCATATAATAAGCCGTTTCTAATGAGTGGTGTATAAAGCGCAAGTTCTAACTCTTATAAGCAGTTTTTAATGAATACTGTCTAAAGAGCTGGTTCTGGTTAACAGTTTCTAGCGAGTACTGTCTATAGGAGTTTTCGCACTGGGAGTGCTAATGAATGGCCACGGCTGTGAGTAGCGCTATAGAAATGACTATTTTCGTTACATTAGAACCGTTATGTTCATCTAAAAATCTCAATTTGTTGTGGAGACCATTGGGGCATTTGTTATTTTGCTGCCCTGTATACAGTGTATAGTGTCATTGAAGATCAGCTTTCTTTGGTTAACTGCATTTTCAGGGTTTTGTTTATCTTAGGTGATTCTCGACAATCTTTCGCTGAATCCTGACGTGCGCACGGCCCGGATGCAACTCAATGATGCTAAGAAATATGGTGTTTACACACCTGGAGTTTTCAGTGTGACGTCAGTCGGTGCATTCTCACTCATTAGCAGGTCTTTGTAATTTCTATTCATCTGTTCTTGCGTTAAAAAGTTCGAGCACATTACAATCGTGATACAAGCACATCAAATTCGTGAAACAAGCATATCAAATTCATGTTCTATATCTTGGTGCACAAATGTTTGAATACTTACGTACCAGCTACTCGGCAATTATCGGTCTGCGTCTGAGGTTATCAAATAATATATTAAAATATATTCATACCAGTAAGTAAAACTGAAGTGGTGAGTGATTTTGGATATCTAATCTATGTGCTGTCGCTTCTGAGAAGTGCTTTACAAATGGTCAGATACAATGTGTCTGTAACATTCTTCCTGCATTCAGAGTAGGCAGTTTTATAAAACAAGATGAGAGTAGTCTGCTTCCGAGAATTACTTGCAGGTAATCAAGTGTAGTAGGTATTGTGTAGTTAATTATGGTATAATAAATTGTCAAATCAACCAATGGTCCCCACCACACCATCTCAGAATTTGATGATATTTTGCCAGTTTGTAAACCAACATATCTTAGGAAGGTATGCAAAATATTAGCTCAAAATGTTGCACGGTCTTCGAGATATGACCATTTTGATAGTGGGGGGGTAGCGACAGCTCGCGAACGACTTAATTCTGAGGCATTTTTGATCACTAATATCTCAGGAAGTATGATATACTTCTATAAAATTTTCACAACATTAGTAGTCTTATGAGTAGACTCTGACCATTGTAAAATTTTACAGTTTCAACCATTACTTGTGAGCCCAGCTCAGTCTGAAAATGGCGTTTTGTTAACTTCGACAGAATGAAAACTGATTTTTGAACAACCATTACTCTGTTAGTATTAAATATAAAGTCCCAGAACTTTTTGGGCTTGTAATAGGCCTTGTGATGAATGATCTGGCAAATTCTGAGGTATTTTAAATGCTAACTTGATGTGTTAGACCTACTTGAAAACTGAACAAAGTGAAAAGTAGGTCATCTTCCAATTGCAATATGGCCATGTGGGATAGGTAGCACAGTTATGTGCTATATACCATTAAAAAAGGCTTGAAAAGTACTTTCATAGGATACAAATTTCATTTTTGTTCCGTGATGCCGGCTGTTTTTAAATTCCAGTTGAAAAACGTGGTTTGTTTACATTGGGGAGAAAACGGCATGATCTGCAAAGTTTGGGCTGTCATATCTAGGTCAGGAAATGAACCAGAGGACTTGTATTTCTTTCATGTAATGAGTTTGTTGTACTCTTTTCAAATACGCAAAAATATTGGTTGTATTATTATTAGTTGTTTTTAATGTATGAATGGGTAAATATTGCACAAATGCCAATTTTTATCTATTCGGACATGTATAATTGCATGTTTATCTCAGATATATGTTCTTATATGGCCATGTGGGATAAGTAGCACAGTTATGTGCTGCACACCATTGAAAAGGGCTTGAAAAGTACTTTCAAAAGATGCTAATATCATTTTGCTTCCATGATGCCTTCCATTACAAAATTTCAGTTGAAAAACGAGTTTTCTTACATTCGGGAATAAATCGCGATTAAACAACATGATCTGCAAAGTTTGGACTGCTGTAGATAGGCCAGGAAATGAACCAGAAGACTCTTATATTTTTCATGTGATCAGTTTGTAGTACTCTTTTCAAATATGTGAGAATCTTGGTGGTATCATTGGTCATTTTTAATTTAAAAATTTGTAAATACTGCACAAACGCCAATTTACATTAATTAGGCAGTAAACTTGCTAGGTTGTTGCGGAAGCTTGTGAGCTCGAGCACACTGGTGCTACACACTGCCTGTTTGGCACTCCTCATTAAGCAGTCGATTATGTATAACGAATTGCATATAATAAGCCGTTTCTAATGAGTGGTGTATAAAGCGCAAGTTCTAACTTTTATAAGCAGTTTTTAATGAGTACTGTCTAAATGCCCGTCACAGTTAACAGTTTCTAGTGAGTACTGTCTAAGGAGCAGTTTCCATTGAGCAATATTTGGCTAGCATTTTATAGTGCTTATGAGAACAGGAGAACAATTTCGGTTTTTACCATGTTGGCCTCTAGGGACGTGCTAACACGTTCCAAAAATGGGTTAGAACAGATGCTATTCTCAGCTAGCCGTGGTGACTACCTTGTCACTTTTTCATGCAGTGTAGAGCATTCTTGGTGGTGGGTTCAGCTATCTGGAATGGCTCTCTGCCCACTTTCCTGTAACTCTGCTGACTTTCTGTCATCTTTTCAAGACTTTTTCGCACCACGTTCGCAGGTAGCCTTCACTATGCTGCATGTTAACAAATTGAAACCGTTATATATGAATTATCTCCCAATATCTTCTTTACAGCTTTTAATGAGGTCGCATGGAGCCATCATCATTTAGGTGTTACAATCTCTACAGATTCTTAAGCAAATAATTTGTATTGGAATGTAATGTGTTTCCACGGAAATTTGAAAAATGGAATAAGGCAGAAAGAATATTTAAACAGCTGTAACTTTTGTAGTTATGAAATTCCTTCGTTCAATTTCCAGGAATTGTTTTGAAATCTTTCTTGTAACACTCTATACAGCCTACTCTTCTATAACCTATTTTTTTCTCGAGGGGTTTTCGAGCTACTGAATGGCCACGGCTGTGAGAAGCGCTATAGAAATTACTATTTTCGTTACATTAGAACCGTTATTTTCATCGAAAAATTTGTTGTGGAGGCCAGTTGGGCATTTTTTATTTTGCCGCCATGTATGCAGTGTATAGTGTCATTGAAGATCAGCTTTCTTTGGTTAACTGCATTTTCTGGGTTTTGTTTATCTTAGGTTATTCTAGATTGCCTGCCGCTGAGTCCTGATGTACGCATTGCAAGGATGCATGTTCGTGATGCGATGAGATTTGGAGTATAACATCCCGGCCTCTACAGAGTGACATCAGTCGGAGTCTTTTCTCTGATAAGTAGGTCTTTGTAAGTTTTATTCATCTGTTCGAACACATTACAATCGTGATGCAAGCATATCAGATTCATGTTTGAATAATTGCGTACCAGCTACTCGGCATTTATCGGTCTGCGTCTGAGGTTATCAAATAATATATTAAAATGTATTCATACCAGAAGTAAAACTGAAGTGGTGAGTGATTTTGGATATCTAATCTATGTGCTGTCGCTTCTGAGAAGCGCTTTACAATGGCCAGATACAATGTGTTTGCAACATTCTTCCTGCATTCAGAGTACATAGTTTTATAAAACAAGATGGAATAAGCCTGCTTCCGAGAATTACTTGCAGGTAATCAAGTGTAGTAGGTATTGAGTAGTTCATTATGGTATAATAAATTAACAGATTTCACTTGACTTGTAGATCTACGAAGCGGGAAGCTCTAGTGTCTGCCATTCGGACATCTGTTCGAAGAAGAAAAGCTGAAGATCTTTCAGAAGATGAATTGATAAGGTAAGAAACCGATGGTGTTCATCTTTCTATTCAATCAATTAGTCCTCTGCTAAGAATGTAATTGCAGGTGGCCAAAGTGTAGTGAGCATTGCATGGTTAATTATGACATAATAAATTAACAGATATTGCACTTGTAGGTCTAAGTCAGAAAAGAAATGAAATTGTGGATGCAGTGAGGCAGATTGTCGAAAGAAGACGGTCAGGAATAGAAGGCTTGCCGGACAAAGAAACGAGCACTAAAAGGTAACAAAATGATGGTGTGGTCTTTCTATTCAATCACTCAAGTTTTTGATTGTAACCAATTTAATGTTTACATACCAGTAATCTAATCCATGTGCCTGTAGCAGTCTTCTTGCATTCAGAATAGGCAGTTTTATACTTTCGCGAATGTACTTGCAGGTAGTCAAGTGTAGATGGAGGCATTGTGTGGTTAATTATGGTATAATAAATTAACAGATTTCACTTTACTTGTAGATCTACGAAGCGGGAAGCTCTAGTGTCAGTCATTCGGAAATCGGTAAAAAAATACAAGGTCTGTCTGTCTCTCTCTGTCTCTGTGTATCTGTCTGCATGTCTGTCTCTGTCTGTCTCTCTTTCTTAACGAATGCATATGGGGTCTGGCAAAATGTGGACGTTGCAACAGGGAAAGGGGTCGAAAATGCTATATTGTGTACGTAATATATGGATGGCCTCTTGACTTTTTGTTGATTTTAGGTAGGCCAAGAATTGTGCGGATAGCAGAGGTTTGGTGCAACAATGAACTGTGTAACAACGAGTACATCTACGCAAGGATCATGTTTAAGGTGATGTGCAGCAGCAATGTTTAGTTATGTGGATTTTAATCTGGCTTATATTTTTGTATTTTAATCGCTTGTGTAAAGTATTTAATAATCCAAAAAAAATGTGAGCGGTTTTAAAAAAATTATTTCAATTTTTTTTATTTATTGAGATTTGACTCCGTTTGTGTGCAATGTATGAAAAAATGTCGGGGGAAAAAAGACCCTGTTCATCATCTGTGTCCTTGCTGGCAAAAGTACAATTGCAATTTATACGAGTGTAATATTCTATTCTGTTTTTATTTAATATTTAATTCTGAAGTTGTGCAATTAATTAATTAATTATGCTGACATGTAATTATTTATTTAAGTTTCCTCTTTTGTGACTTCATTAAATTATTTATTCTGCTCTGTATAATTGTCTTATAGCCATCACCTCTCGTGTCTTCTCTCAAAGCCTCACATTGTGAAGATTTAATTCCCAGACTCATCCAATTCCTGATTTAAAACACCTTAATCTGCTTGGCTCCTTTGAATAATTTTGTTTAAAGATTCCATTGCAAGGTCTTAACACATTATTCAAAAAGCTAATCAATCTTTTTTAGTTCTTTGCTCCCAGATCGAAAGGCCATTCACTATTCTCGATGATTACTCCGCCATCGATGACAACTATCATGGAAACAGTTGACCGTTTCTCCAAACAATCCTTTCCAACATGGCCAGACCTCAGCAGTAATGGGTAAGTTTTTCGATCTTTTCTTCATTCTGAGAATTTAGACAGCATCTCTTCTGCTCTGAGGTGCTTTCTGCACTACCCTATAATATGATGTTTACTGTCATTATGATGAATAGTTGATCCAGGTATCAAAATAATGCACAGTAAGCTGAATGAGATGAAAATCAAATTAATTAGCAGGTTCAACTTGCTTGTTTATGTGCTTTGAAGGATCGCTATCCGGTGTCTAACCAGTGCATCTTTTGTGTTTTAGCAATCCAGCAAAGTCTTGGTTGTTGTCAAACATCGAGGATGCGTTCGTCGTAGTGGAGGATATTTTATGGAGTCTGCCTAGACCGGAACGCAAGTCAGTGCAAGGATGGAGTCGGTTCTTGATTTATGCTAATTCTGCAGTTCTGCTTAGAAGCCTTGCTCATGCATATGTAATTATTTACGATCTATATATGATTTTAGGCTCTCTACATATGTGCATTTCTTTTACATTATTGTTTCAGCAAAATGAAGAAATAGTGTATGGTCGTTGTGCTATATGGGTCACCCTTCATTTTCATAGCCTTTGTAGTCCTCCTGCCACACCCCACTTTGCTGTGATTGCTCTTATTGCCTTCTAAGTCACTCATTGCCAAGCAGCTTTTACTTCACTGGATTCTGTTCATTACCTTGACAGTTTTCCTCAGCGTTTTTTTATAATTAATGTGTATATAGTAAGCCTAAGGTACACTAAAACAATAAACTATTAGTGTATATTTTGGAACAGAACATTTTGACTAGACAAACACCGGCAATGAAAAAATGCGTCTCATAATTGTAGTTGGCTATTTAATAATCAGTTGCCCATGGTATTGCCATTGTCAGCAGAAATCGACATCGGTACAGCTCTACGCATTATGAGCGACAATGTGGCTTATTTTGTGTCTTCGCGATGTCCTGGAAATCTACATCATTTTTTCAGCGAGGAATACATTCCACTTTACAGTGCCATCCGCCTCACCAACAGACTCAATCCAGGTTCAGGAAATCTCGTCGTTTATAATACTACAAATCACAATCCATTCTGTAGAAATTTTAGTAGATACAACGAAATTGTTCGAACACTTTTCACGAATGGATTCCACGACGTTTACTACAACTTTCTTTATTATACAAAATCCTGTGTACCACCTCGATGATCATCACAGCTTTGCACCACACGTATACAATTCACGCAAATCTGGCTCATACCATTTTATGCCATGAATGAATTCATTAACGACAATTATTTGCATCTTCTGCAACGGATGTGGCAAGCAATAGACTGATCTAATCTGAGCCATGACCTAATTGGATTTTATTCTGCGTGTATTCTAATTTTTTGTGCCATTATAAACTAATATTATTTACCAGACGACAATGAATAAAATGCTTTCAAGGACTAACAGAAGAAGTCCGGTAAAAGTTCAGTTGAACAAATTTTGTGTGTGTGTGTTTCAAATTAAATTCTTGAAATCTTTTTCTATTTTTAAGTCAAGATAAAGACACAAGTTCTGTAATGTATTTGGGGATACATAAAATATGATCATGTCACCGATTATGTGTGGAACGTTATGCACTGGCTCTCTATCCCGATTCCCGCAGCGAATTAATGTGGCAGTGCCTCTTGAGAATATAGGGTCACGGCTGTTGGAATCTTTTACCTTATCAGCAGGTCTTTGTAATTTTTATTCGACATTGTACCATGCAATGTGTAATGAATTGTAGCTGTTTAGTTTTGTAGTTATTTAATGTTTAGTACAGCATTGGTAGTTTATCATGTGTTTTTTAAATTAAATATTTAATAGAAGCATTATATTGTTTCACCATCCATCGTTTGTCTTACTTTAGAACTTCTAAATTGTTACAATTTATATAATAGGTACATTTGGAGATTTATTCTTAATGTATAAATTGTTCTAGTGTTTACTGAGCACTAGACAAATATACAAAGTTTAAATGGCCAACGTGACGCCACATTTTTCACTGATGTTTGATATCAATTGATGTCCATAGTAATTGTTTGCAATGGGCAAACCCTTAGGTGTTAAAGTATTATGCAGCAGGCCACGAGTGCGTATTGAGAGCATAGATTCGATAGCTTTCCATATAACTTTGTAAAAAATATAGCTGGCGCAAAGAATATACCGGATTTCATAAATGACCAGATGTCATGTCCTTCAGAATTTTATCTGCAGCAACTGTCAACATTTTTATAAGTTTTCGGTTTGCAGTGAGTATTGCTACCACATTTTTATGCAGCTGGGTTCCAACAACATGGTATATAACCATCAACATTTTGCTGCATGGCTGATGACATACTCCCAACAGACTTGCAGATTGTCTGCTCAGGCATCTGCATTCTGCCGGTGGATGTAAACGGGTTAACTTTACTACTAGAATCATTGTTCGTGGCTATATACTATTGGTCTGTTTATTTATTGTTAAGTTTTTCCTGTTGTACTAGAAATACATGTGGTTAAATGCGATGAATGTCTGACTTCAGTTTAGTATGTTTCATTATCACTAGTATACTGCTGTAGTAAAGTTGAATACTGGAAGTGTTTCTATTTTCTAAGTCTTAGATGAAGGCGGAATACATGTGGTTAAATGCGATGAATGTCTGACTTCAGTTTAGTATGTTTCATTATCACTAGTATACTGCTGTAGTAAAGTTGAATACTGGAAGTGTTTCTATTTTCTAAGTCTTAGATGAAGGCGGAATAAGAATCCCTGCATTAACTAATTAATATTTTTAATGAATAACTAAACATGACAAGCGTACCGTAAGTGGACTCGATGGCATTTTTAATTGGAAGGTGTCTGAATATTGATGTAGACCTGTGTTATTCTTGAATCACTTTAGATACTGGTACTGTTTATGGCTTATTGGCATTATGCAAGACAGATGTAACTATTGGCAAGCTCTTTAAAAACCTGTTCAAACTTTACGTTGGACTAACAAAGATCAAAGTTTAACTTGACTTTGTGTCACATATTAAAATTCAGGAAATGTATTTCTATATCAAAATTAAAAACACTGTCCTACTTCACATTTAAAGTATAGCGTACTTCAGTATTGTTGAACTCGCTCTAAAAAGTACTCAGGAGAATTCAAAATTCTTTTCGAAAGTGCTGCTCTGAAATAAATTTAAACTCAACTCATTTAATCAACCTAAGTCTGGATTTCTGCATGGATAAAATTGTATATAAATCTTTACAGACGTAATTTCTACATAAAAAAGCTTCAGCGGTCATATTCTACTCACTTAATTTTTATTCTTGGCAAAAGCAGTTAGAATTGCAGCTCGCTTGCTTGTAATCATTTGGTGTCGTATGTTTGACCTTCTGGATATAACATAGTTGGCATTGTTGTGCTCTTTTAAGATTTTTGACATTCTGTTTGCATTATATTTTGCAGTGCTGTGCTCTTTTAGAATTTGTTGAAATTTTTATATTTGCATATATATTGAAGGTTTTCCCCAAAAAATTTTGTGGAAGGACTAAGTTTAAAGTATACTCATACTTGGTGTTATTTCAAATTGTACTTGGTGTTATTTAAACATGAAATGTATTTCCATCTCAAAATAGAAATGCTGTTCTAGTTTATTCGTAACTTTAAACAAATTTTCAAACTCATTTAACCCCTTTATCGGCCGACCGGCTAATTATCGTATACAAAATCGACGATTATAATCGGGGTTGCCGATAAAGGGATTAAGAGAGCTCATTGCAGAATCAAAAATTATTTCCCCAAATACCTTTATGAAGTTCTGCAATAAAATTCTCATCTCCAATAATAAAATCTTCTGTAATCTAATTCTGTCTAATATAATTTCATCTAACCCAGGGGTGGGCAACATACATGGCACATCATCTGCTTAGATGACCAGATGCTTATTTACTTACTTATAACACGCAAGGGCACTCGAGCAACAGGCCAACAGCTATGCTCAACCACATCAGCAAACAAGATTATACACCTGAAAACGCACTTTCGATTGTGCAAACACAAATTCTACGGAAAGGAACGCAATGGATAACTCCTGGAATAACTGGGGGAGGGAATAAGGGAAGGAAGAAGAAAATTAAAAAGGCCAAAGATAAGTAGTAGACAGAGAGTGACATGGATTAATAATAATGACAAATTCTATGGCACCTTAACAGAGCACATTCGTTACAAGGGCACCTCAACAAACATAAGTACACAATCAGCCAGAACAGTGGCAACGAAGATAACACGGCGACGGAGTGAACTCACTGCGTTCTTCATATGCTGAGGCTAAGGAAATGAAGTCGCTTCCCATTCATTGTATTGCTGTGTTCAGGAACTGATATTCTTCTTCATGTAGCCCGCGTTGCACAGTTCAGGACGTCTGAAGTTCACGAAAGATTGAAAGATTTTCTTGCATCTCTTTACGTCGTCGACGGCGCCAATTGCGATGAAGTTTGGTGTAGATGTCGTCGATCAGTTGTTTTACCGCTTGACGAAAACGGCGTTGTCTCACCGCTTGACGAAAACGGCCGCACCATTGCTGTTTGTTCCCTGAAAGCCATAAAAGCACAACATTCCTGCAATGCATAAAATATAGCGACATAAAGCAGCCCTTGCTCTTGCTAATAAAGAATCTAATGAGTATAAAATTGTTGACCTCTGTGACTGAAAGTAGGTAGGTGGCATGGCAAGTAAGATGGCAGAATTCTGCCATGACAAGAGGCAATGGCGAGCTTTCTCTGTTTTAGGGCGGTCCATCTGGAATGGCCGCAGATTCATTCGCTCTGCAACGCATGGTGACCTGGTTGTTCCTACATGTGGCTCGACCTTCCACAGTGCTGCATAGAAGTTTTGCTATGGTCGGTCCGTCTTTCTGGAATAAGTTACAGGTCTATTAGTCTCCGTAATGAACTTCTTTGTCTTTCTTTGCCCCTTTTCCGCAAGCGCTTGAAAACCATTCTCTTGATTATGGTTTGGTGTCAGGTCGGGAGCGCCTCTGAGGAGTTCTCTTGAAGTGGCGCTATATAAATGTTCGATTACAATTACAATTACCTCCGTTCAAAGCTGCGTTTTTCACACATCTGACCAATCAAACTTGTTTTGTAAATCTCTCCAGTCTTGTTTCTTTTACCGTGGCTGGGCTTGGAGCACTCCTGAGAGAAATCCTTAAAGGGGCGCTATAAAAGTCCATGGGTTCCATGCCCGTTGGTGTCACTCGCATGGTTCACCATCTGTCTCCACTTGGCCTTCCTCTAATCTGTCTCTCTCCTGTGTCATTCTGCTCAATTTGTGGATCTCCATTTTGCATCAGTCCGTGATGTCGTCCAGCCATTCCCTACACAGAGTTCCCCTAATCCAAATAAGTCCATTGATTGAATTGATTGAATATATGTATAATTGCATATATCCTTTATTAAACAAATCCCAGAATACATTCTGAAATATATAAACAAGAACCAGCATGAGAATTGTAGATAAATAACCACAAGATGTTTAGTCGTCGATTTATGTGAGGGTGAAGTGGGCAATGAAGACTTTATTATGGGATACTAAGAAGTACTAAGAGTTGAACACCAAAACCTCCAGCAATTCTCACCCTGCATGAATCACAAACAAGTCATCCTAATAATGTTTTGAATGCCATAATGTCTGCAATAGGCGAATTTCCCATCATGGTTTCATGGATGAAGCTTGTAGAATATTATAAACATCTATAAACAGGGCAGTAGGTCATGTAGAACACTGTAAATGGATACGTAAATTCATAACACACCTCTCACAGTGCACAACAATCAGAAGCGTTCCCAGTGCGAAAGACCCAGAGAAAAGAAAGTAGTTCTGAGACAGCAAAAAGATGTTCTTGGAGTCTGAGTTAATAATGAAGAATGTGCTGAAGAAAGCTAGCTGATTACAGAATGCAGTCCTGACCAATGAAGGCAAAAGCCTGAGCTCTGGTCAAAGCAGCAATCTTTGCTCGTAAAACAAGATCATGTCTGAGAACATGACCCAATTCGCATGAAAGAACAGCCCTGCAGAGGCAGGTGACAGCACTGAACATTGCACAGTACTGTCAGTACTCAACAAGTATTTGTCTGACAAAATAAAAGATAACTAAATTTTAGTGAACTAAAGCACCTCTGATACCAAAAAAGTGGTCCTATATAAATGACCAACTACAGAATTACAGTAACAAAATACAACAATAGAATGTATCAACTGCAGCGGAATATACCTGGCGGAACTGTCCACGTTGTCAGTTGAAGTTGTGTCTTCAAGCACGCTGAATGTGAAGTAGTTGTCAAAGCGTTGATGAAATGAGTTGTGCTGGCATACAAAGACAAAGAACCGCAGATCCGTGACCAAATCGTTTCATGCTAGTTGGTGATGATTTTCTTGAAGTCTGGCAATTTACCTAGTGCACAAGAAAAGCATAATTCAAATACTATAATTGTTCTCAGAATCATTATGGCAAAATTATTGTCGCAAATTGCACAACAATCATAATAATGAATTTAAATAACGTCACGTGAAGAGAAACTCCTCAGAGGCACTCCTGACCTAACAGCAGAAGACCACAGTGAAGAAGATTAAATTTTGTTTTCAAATGCTTGTGGAAAAGAGGCAAAGAAAGACCAAGTTCATTACGGAGACTGAGCTAGGTAACAAATTCCAGATAGATGGACCAACCCGTAGCAAGGCTTTTATACAATATACAACACTGTGTTGGAGCCATATCCCTATGTAAGGACATCAGGTCAACTTGCATGGTACAGCGAAGGAATCTATGACCTGGAATGCATGGGTTTCAGTTTTGGTCGAATATAATGTCGGATTGACAAGAAATTCTTGTCAACTAAAATTCGGATTGACCAAAATATTTGTCACTTAAAATAAATCTAAATAAAAGTCGGATTTCTGAAAAAATCTCGATGAAATCAAAGCAGGATTGATGAACAATGATTTTTACTTAAATTTAAGTTTTTTTTGTTGAATGAGAAATTGCTGCATAAATAGAAAATGGAATGATTAAGCATATTCTTGCCTAAACAGGAATTGGAACCATGAGAAGGATTTCTGCCAAACTAGAAGTTGGATGGAACAATTAAACTACTGCAACGAACGAATAATTTCCAATGCTAAAATACATGCTATTATTTTTTTATATTATATTAAGCTGTCATTTATAACGCGCCTAAACAAAAAGAATCTTGCACGAAAGCGCGTAACAGGAATGTCTAATCATAATAATAACTCTTTAACAAATAAGTCTTAAAGTTTTTCTTGAAGAGCGATAAAGTAGATGATTTGTGAATAAAGTCTGGAAGTTTGTTCCATTCAGTTGGGCCAGCCAGTGCAAATGCACGATTTACAAATTTCCGGACTGAACGTGTGATTGCAAAGTCACCTTGAGATGAAGATCGTAGTCCTTGTCTGGATTGGAGCGAAGAACATGGTGTAACAAGAGGACACGTAAGAAGCAGATGAGTTAGTGTGGACTTGTACATGCTGCCCCAAGTTCTTGCTTAGACAGAATAGCAGTTGAAGAAATTTCTTTCCATAGATGGAAAATGGATTTATAGCAATTATTATTAATATTAGTAGACTAAACACTTGCCATCGCCGAACACGGCAATGATTTAATCAAATGCACTAGTTAGTCAGTCCCATACCCAATTCCAATCATTCAAATTGAAATGAGGAAAATTATTGAGAAAATAACATTCCTTCTAACTGCAATGCTTTAGTATAACTGATTATTAAACTGGCTGAACACATATGGTTAAAAAATTCATATTAGAGCAACAAAACATATTTACATATTTTTTCATAAATCAAAATCCGCTCCGTTGTCAACTAACGGTCACGTGGTCAACGGCCACCAAAGAGGTGTGCACCGTCTACAACGACCCACTGTCAGTCTGTCAACTGCAATGTGCAGTGGGTCTAATACTGTGTCTAATAGCTTAAGTCGTTAAAATTAAATGCTTGTTATTCCTGCTTAAGCTAAGTTAGATTCATGAAAAGCAATTTTAGGATAAGGGTTAAAATAGAAGTTGGTCAAATGAAAGTAGTTCCTGTTCAAATAGAAGTTGTATTAGTGACTTTATTAAACAAAAGGTCAGATAAGTGAATAAAAATGGCTGTGAAAAAGGAAGTCATATTGCTGAAAAGAAATCAATTGGCCAATGGAAGTCAGATTGACAAAAGGAATTCTTGCTCAAATGGAAGTTGGATGATGAAAAGAATAAATGCAAGGTCAATCGATAAAAACTCATCCTGAAACAGAAGCTGGACCGCTGAAAAAAAAGCTCAATAAATAGAAGTTGGATTGATGGATTGATGGAAATAATGCTTTCAAGTTGGATTGACGAGAACAATTCCTCCAAAAATAGAAGTTGTATTGATGAAACAAAGTTCTTGGTGAATGGTGGATTGATGGACAAAAATTCGTGCTGAAAAATAAACTGGAATAATGAAAAGAACCCTTGATAAATGAAAGATTGATTTACAAAATAGATGCTGGAGCAGCTGGACCGATGAAATTAACGCTTGATTAATGGAAGCTGGATTCATAAAAAGACCCCTGGAGGCAAGGGGGAGTGAGGTGGAGTGATAAAACTAAGGCTTTGTAATTGGAAGCTGGATTGGTGAAAGTAATGCTTGTGAATTGGAAATGGAATAACAAAAATAATTCCTACTTAATTGGAAGGTGAATTGTTGAAGAAAGACAATTCTACTTTAAGTAGAAGTTGGACCGAGGAAAATAATTCTAGTCTCATATCGTTCTAAGTTAGATTGATGAAAACTAAATAGAGTTGGAAAGAACTCTTGATAAATGGAAGGTTGATTTTTGAAAGTATGGTTTTTAGATAATACAAGACCTACAAATGGAAGGAATACCTGCTGAAGTAAAAGTTGGATTGACGGCAAGAAATCTTTGCAAGGGTTAGATCAAATTTATAAAAATAAAAATGCTTGTGAACCTTTAATTTGGGTTGATTAAAATTTTTAAGCTTGGTAAATTGAAGATGCTTGAAGAATATTTAAGGAGGAATTAAATTGCTTTCGTCAATCCAACTTCTATTTCAACCAGTATTCTTTTCCACAATTCAACATCTATCTAAAGCGGAGCTGTCATTCTCAATTCAAGGAAATAATTTAATTAATCCTTTCATTTACAAATTTATAAAGAGCCACTCGAAAGCCAAGTGCACGACACCAGCGTATTTACGAGTGCTGAAGATCCATGCAGCTCCTCAGGCAGTTATGCAGTCGATATGGTGCAATTGTGCATCAACATTCCACAACCAACATTATGTCCACAAAGATGGTCATGTGCATATAAACAACAAAATCTTCACTGCACTGAACATTGCTGCTGAATTGCAGAAGGAGACAAAGGTCACAGCCAATTATATCACAGATGTGAAGGAGACAGTTCCCATAGAGAAATTCTAATGATAAACAATTTTATACACATTTGGAGTGCCTCTGAGTAGTTTCTTTGAAGAGGCGCTATATAAATACTTGAATGAATGAATACACAAAAGTCCTGCAATTTTGCATATCTATAGAAGTGAGCTCTGTTGTTCAGTGTCGGTTGCCCAAGCTCGAAAAAACCCTTCACTCTGCCTCTAGCAGGGATTTATGCTCCATGGTGTTGGAACGTCAACCTGCCAATGGTGTGCTTTCTCAGTTGCATCTGTCTGGAACAGTCTCCCGTTGGAAATACACTCAATTTTATCACTCATCAGTGTTTTACAGGCTCCTGGAAATCCATTTTTGTGTTGTGGTTGTACTGGGAGCATCTCTGAGTGGGCTTATTTCAGGGGCACTATATAAATTCATGAAATGAACGAATGATTATAATTTCCCTGTAGCTTTCATATTTAACTTGTGCAACTACTCAAAAAATTACACAGGGACCCTTCAAAAAGGGCAACAACATATGTTGTTATGATCACTGAGCTATTTAACATAAATATAGAAACACATTAATTTTGCCAGGATTGTACCCACAAAATATCATTTTATGGCAAATGAAAAAAGCAGGTAAGTGACATCTGAAAAGTGTTTAGTAAAGGAGATGAGGATAATCTGTGGAGTCATATGCATTCATCATTTTCAGTAAGTATGCAAGACAACTGTATCATAGAGTATACAACATTAAAATCAACCACAAAATATCATAAAGGAAACAATTTAAACCACTTAATAATAATGACAATTGACGTGGCGCCATAACATGGCCATACCGCTACAAGGTGCCTCACAAGCGGCTGTGGGATAAGCCTTAGCAAACAGATAAGATTTAAGCTTTGATTTGAAAGAGTTCACTAAGGCGGCCAATCTGATGTCTGGCGGAACATCTGGGACCAGCAACCGAGAAAGCACGGTCGCCGAAACGCGTCCTCATTCTCTGTAAACGAAGGTCGGTCTTCGTAAGCGATTTAAGTCGCAGACCGGAAGCAGAGGAATGGATGGGTCTCAGAACAGTAGTCGCTGATGTATTGAAAGCAACTTGGAAGAGAAGCAGTGGCTAAAGCAAGGCTCAGTAATGGGAAATAAGTGTTATCAACTTCATTTTTTAATACCCTCAGAACATCAGGTCAGAAGAAAGTGAGTTTTGAGAGCTCAAAGAACAGAGAGCAGAAGTCGATTTCATTTTCTTGGTGGAGAGGCATGGAATGCATGTGAGTCCAAAACTGTTCTGCATCGGTGTTCCGCTAAAACACTTAAAATACATAAACTGCCAATTCTCATGAAGCTAAAACACTTAAAATACATAAACTGCCAATTCTCATGAAAAAAATATACATGCCTAGGAAACAAAAAAATAAACATACATAAAAGCAAATTTACCTTGATCAACACTGGCTGCCTCCCAAATGAAGACCTTGACAGCTGGCACTGTGGTTCATGAAGTGCACTTCAACAGTTGGTCCATCGTTGGTAAGAACTTGTTGATGAATAGAGATGAATCAGCATTGAAGTGTTTCAACTTGCAGGTCAAGATGAATCTGTTTCAGAAAAATAATAAGTTTTAAAAACAACGTTGACAGAATATGCAAAGTAACAAACACATCTTTCAAAATATTTATTTTCCGAAAATTTAATACAATGAAAAGAATTGCAGTGTTGGCAGTGATTAAAATAAATAACCAATTAATCCTCAAAATTTATCTTGTAACTGGTCAGTAGATCAAATTTAATTAATGTGGTCACACAAAGCATGGAAACAACTAAAAAAATTAATGTAGGCACTGCTTTCTATCTGCAAAAGACTTCATAAACTGTATTCTGCATGCTGAATGCCATACAGTAAGCATACTGCTCCTTGCAAAGAAGGGACCATGTTGTCAGCAGTAGGAATTTTTAGTTTGATTGTGAACCTGAAGCAAACAAAATGAAATCAATGCAGAACATGTTCTGGGTCAGGTGACTTCAAAGATGCATTGGAAAAGTAATTCTAAATAGTCAAAATAGCGACTCAATACGAACTGTGTAAACTACAAGTATCAAATTAAACTCAATTACACACATGCCAACATATTATAATAACATCACACACTGTGACAATTCATATCCTGGAATTATTCATGGGAGTTTACCCATTGTGTGCAATAAACAAACTCATTCAATTCATTCATTTAATTTACATGAGATCCAGGCACTGACAACAAGGTAAATAAATTAATTGGGTCATAATTAATATGACAATAAGCACTGTACATGTAATATTATTTCAGGCATATGCATTCTGCTTAAATAACAGACAGGTCAACATGCAATGGTTGGTTGACCTGCCACCACTATACAATGGAATTGATGTAGTCAACATATTCACCCTATTAATAAAAAATAATAATTACGACAATTTATATAGTGTCATAGCACAGGTTACAAGGGCACCTTACAAAGGACACTTACCTAACATTTGGATAAGCCCTAGAGGCCAAGTGTGTTATAATCAAGAGATTTAAAGTTGCAAAAGAAGGTGTCATAATTTCCAACCTGTGTCATTATGGCAGGGCCTTTTAACGGAAATTTAGAACTGCACAACCCCTTCTTTCTCTCTGCACCCACCGTGAATATTACTCCCAATTGGATGACAATGACCATTTTAACTACACAGAAGTGCATCTTCAACTGCACAAGGGGCCGTCCATAAAGTATGTCACACTATTTTTGACCATTTTTGACCCCCCTGTCACAAACTGTCACAAATCTCGGACCCCCCCTAAAGTATGTCACACTTTCGAAATTTTTTAAACATTAACACCGAAAGGCTATACATTATTAGGGCCTAAAACAAGGCTTCGCAGCAGCACTACTAGCGCTCCTAGCGAGAGGAATCGTGAACAACACATTCAGGGATACGCATTTCATGCTATTTTGACATAAAACTAATTCAAATGTTTCACAAAATGTGTGAAATTTTTTGTAAAGCTATTAAATTCTACAAAAAAATATAAAAAAGAATTATAAATAAATAAATGTGTGACGTCACACATGGCCTGACACCCCTGTCACACTTTCTTAAACCACCCCCCTCCAGCGTGACATACTTTATGGACGGCCCCCAACACAAATCCTTTTCAAACTGTGCATTCTGTGTAGAATTGCACATGTGTTAAAAAGCTCTGATATGGCACTAAACCATTTCATAAAACCGTACTCAGTTTTCTCAAGAAGCTTGATGAAAGAACAAAGATCAGAAATGACAACCAAGAAACTCTTTGAGCTGACACTGGTTGGTTGTCTTTGGAAGTCAGACTTCGATAATTTTAATACTGTCCAGAAAGCCCTTAAGTGGCCAATTCAACATAATTATAATTAATTATAATTCAACATAATTATAAATTAATTATAGAATTACCTTAGAACTTTATCTTCAATTAATACCAAACTGACACAACGCAGTAGGATTACAAATCATAGTACTAGGAACGCCATGGATCAGATATCCAGAAGAATAAACGTGCATATATGCTGCACAAGTTAAAATCTACTTGTAAGTTCAAAGTCATTTTATACAAAAAGCATGGTAATGTCAAAATTATTTAAAATATTTACTGGTAGCAGTTATTCCAACTTTAGAAATTTGATCAGAAATTGACATCAGATTAATTCTGAAACTTACTGTGCTCATGTCATATGACGCGGGCTGTAGAGTAATGAGAACTTCTGTCGCAGTTCTATCATCTTCCTTCTCTGGAAATCTTTGGTGAGACCAGCATTGCTGACAGGAAGGTCATAGAGAACTTGTGGTGCCCTGTACCTTCTGATGAGGTTATAGGTCAGGTATTGTTCTCAGTCCAACTCCTGCAACAGATAAAGTGTATCAGTCAGTCAACAGATATTTGAAAGGAAAGTCTCTAACCCTACGTGAACAATAATTGCTGTCTTTTCACCTGTAATGTAATGTAAATCTTCGAGAATTTCACAGCGCCCACAAAAGCCACGTCAGATTATTGTAGTGCCCTTTAAATCAATCAATCAATCAATCAATCAATCAATCAAACACAATCAATCATTATATAATATAGCTCCCTTCAATATACCTGTAGACTCAAAGCCTCTCCCGGCCGAGATCAAACGAAAAAATCAGTCTCCAACAGTTTGTGAAACTGAGAACAGTTTGAGAAGCATATTAATATAGTTAAGGGAAGTGCAACAACAGAGAAGGAATGCCTCTGCATTGTTGCAGAGCGAGTGGAAGGAACCATCAACTCACCATGGACATCAGAGCGCAGTGCGCGGCCGCCTACGCAAGGGGAAAAGGGAAAGACAAACTCCAGAGGTCCGAATCGTTAAAAAAGATTCAGAATGAAATTTTAATTATCTCTATTCGTATCCCAAATCCTTCCTATATAATATCTCACACAAGGTGCGTAAAATACTATTACTAAAACGTTTGTTTAATTACAGTTTCACTCGATATCTGTATTTCCTTACTGGACGCTAGGCGCACGATGCTATGGTCAATGAAACGGCGCAGAGGTCACGAGTAAGTACGTAGAACATTAACTTCGACAAATAATCTTATCAGCACATTTTAAAACATGCAAATTATCAATAAATTCCACGTAATCTATTCGGACAAGTAACTGAAGACATGAATATCATTATTACATGATAAATTACAAACATTATAATCGAAATTACCTGAAATTTTCAGTTTGACTTTGAAAATCTTCTCAGAAGACCTGCACAACCTTTCAGCGACCAATTCAACCGTTAATGTCTGACGCTAAAACGGAAATGCGTCATTGCTTACGTTGCTTTAACAATCACCAGATTTGAATTTCAATAATGAATAGTGTTTCGGCAGCAAAACTTTAAAAGATGATTATTTAGCACCTGTAGTCTTTCCAGGCTGATTGGAATGGTCTGTAAACGTTGTCTAAATGTATAGACCTATGTCACTCGGGTCCATAGTACGAAGGTTAGATTTTCAATGTCATGGAGCGAAAGCGAAATGTGGGGGGTGGGTTAAGAGAGATGATTTTAACACTCTAGCACAATGATAAATACGGATGCGGGATCTCTTCCCGCCACCATCCCTGAGTTTGATTGAGCCTTACATTCGGCAGATGGCGTTAGAAAAATCAGTGGTAGGACGTGATGTACGCCCTGTACGTGTTGGCTGTTGGCAATAATCTACCCTAACTGTTAAATTCGCCTCCGGTAATAACATGGTGATTATCCGTCTATCGCCATTCTACGAATATTTAATCATTTTGCGTTGTGTTCGGGTCGTAATCGTAATCTCAAATTTATATATCGCCATTTAGAGAAACCCGGTTAGAACAAGGCTAGATCGAATTGTAGGCTATTAGATTGGATTGGCCTATTATAGACTAGAATATATTATAGGCTACTAAAGTAAAATAAAGATGACAATATAATAGAACATATTAGATTAGAAAAGAATAGAGAAGAATAGAACAGGAATACGATTAGAATACCATAGGCCTATATCGAATAACCATACCATTTAATATCTTTCAGACGTAAGTCACGTAACACAACCTTCAGGCGTGTAGTTATTTAGACATTCCCTAGAGGCAGTGTCGTCGACATTCGCCAGGGTCGACGCTAGGCTACAAGCTGCAAATTTTATTCTACAATTATAGATGATTATAATAAACATTAATTTTTAAATCAGTCATTGTTTAATTACTTTAATACTTCCAGTAATAAAGCATTAAATTCTCTACTGGAGGACGGTCATACGCAATGAATTGGTGCAGCGACAAAACCTTAAAGAACACCATGGTAGTTATTAATAATTATTATTATAAATAATTATTAATTAATAGTTTGTTATCTCTATTTTTTAGCAATAGTTTGTTATCCCTCTTTCTCAGTGGCTAGTTCTGAGAACCTGGAATAGGCTCATTGTTTCACTCTCCACCTAGTGCCTAGTAAGTGGTCACAGCACTACGTGCTTTTAAAATTAAAAACATCCTTATTTAGCCGTGGCTGGACTGGGAGCGCTTCTGAGTAGCTTACATTGAAGGTGCGCTATATAAAAATTCAATAATAATAATAATAATTTATTTTCAGATGAGAGCTGTCTGCTACCAGAATGAAGAATTCTTTAGCGGCTTTCTCTCTACTCTCTCCATCGCTAATTAGCTGGCAAGAGCCTGGACTTAGTAATGTAACTTAATAATTTATTGTAAAGCAGGGTACAAAACATTTGAATTCAAATGTTTTATCAAGCGCTTTTCTCAGCAAAGGTCTTTCAGAAGTGCTCCCAGTGCGATCGACCCCGAGAGAAAAGGCAGGATTTGAGGCGAGAAAAAAGATAAGGAGAGACTACCAGAGAGAAAGGTGGAGCGAACTGATGGTAAAAGTCCATTAGGGCCTACATAGAGAGAAAGATCAATGCAGGAAAAAATCTTGATTGAGCCATGATATTTCTGATGCAGGGCACAAAGAAGTCAAGCCGATCAGATTATAATAAAGAATAATTATGATTCATTTCAGCTGTATTATCTCTATCAATTTCTCCATAATTAATTCTTCTTCTGTCTTCTCCTCCGTCATCGATATGACGATGAGGCCTTTATGAAATTTCTCCATAATTAATTCTCCAAGTTTACACAAATGGCAATTCATGTAGATATATAAAGAAAACAAATCCAACACCCAATCATATAATTATTCATTATGCTTCAGCGCATTTTCAGCAATCACTGCCAACTAGACCTAATCCACAACTAACAGTACACAAAAGCAAACCTAGATATCTAATCTATGCAAACATCTAAAAAGCATTTATCTACATCAATATCTTCAAAGGCACCAATCAACTGTATCTCCCAGCTGTTCATTCTATCTGTCAAGTATTGTATTCAGGGTGAGAATTGCCGGGGGGTTGGGGGTTTCAACCCCCCAGTCTTTATTAGAGCCTCATGTTAAAGTCTGGTTTTCACACATCAATTCCAAGTGTATGATGGTCCAACCCCCCAGTTATTTTTCCACAATTCTTACACTGATTGCACTGTATCTATAAATTTATATAGCGCCTCCCACCGTCCACACCAATCAGAGGCGCTCCCAGTGCGTTTAGACCAAGAAAAAAAAGTGGTCTTGAGACAATGAAAAGAGGCATTTGGCACACCAGTTAATATGGAGGGACACATTATAAAGCTGGTTCCACAATTCAGGGCCAATGAAAGCAAAGGCAAGTGCTTTTCAACCACTGGATTGGTAGGTACTGCAGTCCTTCTACATTCAGGGAAACGCTCACATTATAATATAATAGTACTATTACATATAGAGATTTTTCCATTGTGTGCAACTAAATGTGGAATAACCTTACCCCCTGCAATTTGTAGCAGGATTCTGCTTGAAAAGACCTTTCTCTTTTCATCGGTCTGTCATGCTGAAAGCACGTCTGAATTAGCTCTGCTGTGAGAAGCACTTTACAAATGGTCACGTTAGATCAGATTACCGCTAGTATTACATAGCAGTACTCAAACAAATCAGAGTGCATGATGTATTACGAAGATACCACCATTTGCATTATTTTATATATAAAAATATTTGGGCACAGCAGCTCAAGGGCGGACACAGAAATGTTTGAAGGAGAGGGGCAAAATTTTTGGCCTCGTGTCGGGAAAAATGTAGCTGATCTTTGGTCGAAAAATCTATTGACTTCTTGAAAAATAATGGGGCGGGGAGGCATGTGAATGGGGCCGTGGTCGGATTGCCCCTGAATCCGCCCCCTGCAGTAGCCTGACATCTGAAGCATACCTAGTACAATTTTACATTCCAAAAATAACCAGTGCAGTGTGCACCCAACTTGTGTTCAATCCACTATGCGTTTGGTGTTTCCTTTAGAAATTAACCGCAAAGATAAACCATTCAACACAAAGTCTTCAGACAGATCACCCAATTTCATTTACCAGTGTATAACTTCAACACGAATATTTAACAGCGACGACGTCAACATCAATTTTCTACATCCCTACAATGCGAGCAGCCAAACTAAAATATTAATAACCTAAACAGAAATAATTCAACTTGGATAACCAATACACATAAATAGATTGCTACACTGCAATTTTAAGATCTAGATCAGAAAAAAAACAGCTTACGATTAACACTCAATTGAGAAGTTTAACTACCAATAGTTAATTAATTATCGATAATAGACGACAGCGTCCCAGAGAGATAGAGACAAAAAGCGAGTTGGATCTACAACGAATACTGAAGATCTGAGATTTGAAGCAAAAGCCATTAATTAATAAATTTTAGAGAACGTCACACATACACAAATAAGCGAATAGAAAATAAAATGCAGACGAGACACGGGAAAACATTCTGAGATTTGACGCGAAAGCAGCCGTTAATTTATCTCTACGTTGAAACCGAAAACACGAATATTTCTTAACTACCAATTTTGCGCACAGTCAACACTAAAAGCATGCAACGTATGAGTGTCTGTCATCCTACACTGCCATCAACCACCCTACTTTTACATCAACTGCAGCGGCCTTCAAGCGAACCAGTCCGCCCCCAAGGTCCCTGTATCGCATTGAAGGGGACCGTGGGTCCCTTTAAGAGGACCGTGGGTCCCTTCAAGCCAGCCAACGTCAGAAAGATGTATAAAGTAATCTAATTTCCCAATTCTAGTTTCCTGCTATCCTCCGCGCCACCACCGCCATGGTCCGGATGCTGGTGAGAGGCACCTCGTCCATCTCGGCAGCGAACGTGGCGTCGCGACCTCTAGTAGGCGCGAATCTTTGGTGGAATCGACTGAATCTTCTTCGTGTCCAAGACATTGTCGATGACCGGACGATAAGTCAACGTCACCTAAAACAATGGATGACGTGAAACAATAGAATCGATCACAAAGACAGATTTCCTTCTAGAGTCATATATTACCATTAGCCACTGTAGACATCAATTATTAACCACCATCCTAACAACATATTTGCTACACGTTGTTTACCAACTAGGGTCCAAAAGGAACGTGCAATACACTTTTTTTATCCATTTTCATGCATTTTATAAAATCTATTTTGCTGCTTGACAATTCCTGATTCCAAACGAGTTTGACAATTAACTAAATTTAACAAAACGTTCAACTTATAAGCAGCTAATAAAGAAATCACGAAGTACAAAGTTGCTGAAATCCAGCTCTACAAAATTAAAACACCAGTTAATTCACATTGGATCCATTCGGAACCCCCAACAGAAAAATCACAAAAAAGTATAAATAACTATTTCCAATACATTACCTCTAGCATAAGACACATGAACAACTGATAAACAACTTCATAAAAAACGCCAACTCGTCATTATTAACAGCAGACTAATAGCCCAACAGTTCATATGTATGTATGGGGTGCAAAGGATAATCACAAACTGAAAAGTTGTGTAAGATCTACTACTATGGACTTACGTTTCCTGTTGGCAAATCAACTGCAGCCATGGTGTGCTTGCGCCAGTGCTGTTCAAATGGTTTCTTTTGTTGACCTTCCAATGGCTTACTGTAGTCAAGCTCATCAATACGAGTCTGAAACACAAGCAGAGTCCTACCATCAGTCACAACTATCATTAATTAGAAAGATTTATATAGCGCCTCTTCAAGGTTAACAAGAGTGGGATATTGGAAGGAAAGAGGCTTTTGAGATGTGGGTATAAGACAGGATGGAAACTTAGGTTAGTCGAAATGAGCAGAAAATTTTTAATTTAAATAAATGAAATTATTACCTTATTAGGCTACAATAATACCATTATTATTCGAAGAGAGACATGTATAGCAAAAACCAAAAAACTGCCGTACGATTACTTGAGATAGCAGAAACACATGATAACATGTCAAACAAAAGTCAAATTCAACTGAATGGCATCCCGCAAGGCTCCCATCCATTTTGAGTTGCCCCTAGGGAGTGGAAGGCTGTCAACGGCATTCATGATTAACTGGTATTGAACCAACATCCCTTTGTTCTTCGTGCCTGTCCATCACCATTGATTCGCAGTGGTGTAGTGGTGGCGTCGTTGCCTTGCAGCCGGAAGGTTCTAGGTTCGAATTTACCTGGCCGCGTAGGGACCTTGGACAAGTCCTTCACTCACAATTGCTCAGCACTTCGGCGTGAAACTCCGATGCAGTGTTCGCTCTGCATTCGGGAGCGCCTCTGAGTAAAAGAGAGCTTGAAGGGGCGCTATAACAAGTGCATGTACAAACAAACACACCCCTAAGCACCCCCAATATTATCCTACCGGGAAGTCCTCCCTCGCATGAGCGCCACGGCTTTCCTTTCTCGCCTCCGCGCCCACGCACGTCGTAACAGCGTTGATCATCAGGTTCTGCAGCTCCAGTGTTTCAACGAGATCTGAATTCCAGATCATTCCACGATCGGTCACCTGCAGAAACACACAATTTAGCGAATGACCTGGTTATATGTTACCATGGCTACTGTTACCACGTCTACTGTTACGATGGAAACGGTTACCGTGGCTACTGTTACCGTGGCTACTGTTACCATGGTTACTGCAGAGCTTTTCTAAACGTGCAGTTCTACACAAAATGTGCAGTTGTAGAAGCACTTCTGTACAGTTAAAACTATCAAAAAAGGTCATTGTCCTCCGATTGGAAGTAATTCTTTACCATGGATGATGGGAAAGAAAAGGAGTTGTGCAGTTTTAAAAATTTCTTAAAAATGGCCCTTGGCTACTGTTACCACAGCTACTCGTTTTTGTTTGGGCCAAGTCTATTTCCAGAAATTTAACATCAAGAGGGTTACATAGTCAAAAAATAACGAGAATTTCCAACAGATGATCGCATGATCTTGAGGTTAGCTATATCCACATGATGTCGTGACTTTTATACGCTAAATTATACTGCCCCTTCAAGCCTGACTACTCAGAAGTGCTCCCAGTCGAACCCCCGGTCGAGTAGGACGGTCTGTTGGAAATGAGACAGAGAGACTAAAAGGAATTTGACGAAGAATAGCAGGGAGCCATATATATAGTAGTTGCCATGGTTACTAGTGATTCTATTTGATATAAACAAAGTTAGCTTTTTTGGTTAACATTTATGAGTCGCAATAGCAAGTGGTCAAGCTAACTATCCATGATTTATGCATTTCATTTCGAGAATTTACATAACGCCTCTTCAAGAGACCTACTCAGAGGTCAACTGGTATTGGTGGTTAAACTAGGTATGATGCTATTGGTGGTTAGACTAGGTTAGCTTTGGTTATGCTAACCTTCAGGTCATCCTGTTCCTTCCAAAGTGCAGCCAGCTTCACGCATCCCTCCTTCAAGGTCGGTCCATCGCGAAAGACGGCCGCATGATCTTGCATCGTCTGAACAAACAAAGAAATCAAACACACAAATCAAACATCGCATCAGAAGTCGAATCTGGAAACATTTTGAAAGTGATATTATAAATTATAAATAGTAATAATAATAATCTTCGTTTAATTTCCAACTGACACAACGCAGAATGATTACAAGAGTAAATTTCTTATCTGTATTTGTTTATTTGTTCAAATAATTTTTCAGAAGAGACAAGTGGCCATCTTGTCCCGATGTGTTGACGCTATGCATCGAGAGGCGCTATATAAACCATTGTAATGAATGGATGAATGAATGAATACATGTATGAATGAAGAAATAAATGAATGGATGAATAGATGAGTGAATGGATGAATGGATAAATTAATGCATGGATAAATAAATGAATGAGTGAATGGATGGACAAATGAATGAATGGATCAAAATGAATGGGTGAATGAACAAATGGAAAAATCAACAATTGAACATTTGAACGAATGAATGGATAAGTGAATGAATGGACAAATGAATGAATGGATGGATGAATGAACGAATGGATAAATGAATGAATATATGAATGACCAGCTGAATAAATGAATGAATGGATAGATAAGTAAATGAATGAATGAGTGCATGGATAAATAAATGACTGAATGTATGGATGAAGGAATAGATGAATGAGTTAATGAAAGGATGAATGAATAGATGAATGAATGTTATAAATGAATGAATGAATGAATGGATGTACAAATGAATGAATGAATGGATAAACGAATGAATGAACAAATGAATGAATAAAGAATAAATGAATGTATAAATGAATGGATAAATGAAATAAATGAATGAATATATGAATGAATGAATGTACATATGAATGGATAAATGAATGAATGAATGTATGAATGAATGGATGGATAAATGAAAGAATGAATAGATGAATGAATGGAATGAATGGATAAATGAATGAATACTTACCTTCTGCAACTTCAAACGAAGTTCTGCCGTACTGATTCCTCCTTTCGCATATCTCAGTTTGTCGACATTTGCAATCGTTGCCTCACCAGCATTCTAACAACCACACAATGCAACAATTGTTTAGTTTGCAACAACAATTGTTAAATTTGTAACAATAGCTGTTTACTTTGCAACAACAATTGTTAAATTTGTAACAATAGCTGTTTACTTTGCAACAACAATTGTTAAATTTGTAACAATAGCTGTTTAGTTTGCAACAACAATTGTTAAATTTGTAACAATAGCTGTTTAGTTTGCAACAACAATTGTTAAATTTGTAACAATAGCTGTTTAGTTTGCAACAACAATTGTTAAATTTGTAACAATAGCTGTTTAGTTTGCAACAACAATTGTTAAATTTGTAACAATAGCTGTTTAGTTTGCAACAACAATTGTTAAATTTGTAACAATAGCTGTTTAGTTTGCAACAACAATTGTTAAATTTGTAACAATAGCTGTTTAGTTTGCAACAACAATTGTTAAATTTGTAACAATAGCTGTTTAGTTTGCAACAACAATTGTTAAATTTGTAACAATAGCTGTTTAGTTTGCAACAACAATTGTTAAATTTGTAACAATAGCTGTTTAGTTTGCAACAACAATTGTTAAATTTGTAACAATAGCTGTTTAGTTTGCAACAACAATTGTTAAATTTGTAACAATAGCTGTTTAGTTTGCAACAACAATTGTTAAATTTGTAACAATAGCTGTTTAGTTTGCAACAACAATTGTTAAATTTGTAACAATAGCTGTTTAGTTTGCAACAACAATTGTTAAATTTGTAACAATAGCTGTTTAGTTTGCAACAACAATTGTTAAATTTGTAACAATAGCTGTTTAGTTTGCAACAACAATTGTTAAATTTGTAACAATAGCTGTTTAGTTTGCAACAACAATTGTTAAATTTGTAACAATAGCTGTTTAGTTTGCAACAACAATTGTTAAATTTGTAACAATAGCTGTTTAGTTTGCAACAACAATTGTTAAATTTGTAACAATAGCTGTTTAGTTTGCAACAACAATTGTTAAATTTGTAACAATAGCTGTTTAGTTTGCAACAACAATTGTTAAATTTGTAACAATAGCTGTTTAGTTTGCAACAACAATTGTTAAATTTGTAACAATAGCTGTTTAGTTTGCAACAACAATTGTTAAATTTGTACTCTAAATTCTAATCTCCATATTGGAATCTGAACCTTCAAATTCACATTTTCAATTTATTCTAAACATTTTGTATCGTATTCTAAATTCTAATTACAGGATGAGATTGAAAGTTTCATTTATTGCATTCCATAAATTCAATCTTAACAGCATTCTACATTTTCTTAAATTTCACAATCTAAATTCAAATGTCCAGATAACATAACAATCTTTTGCATGTAAGAGCACTTGTTATAGCGTCCCTAGACGTTAAAGACAAGACAAGCATAAAAAAGCGGATAAAAAACAAGACAAGACAAGCATAAAAACAGCGGATAAAAACAAGATAAGACAAGCTTAACCCCTTTATCGGCAACCCCGACTATAGTCGTCCTTAACAATCGACCTTTATACGGCAACCCCGATTATAATCGTCCAATTGAATATTATGAACTACAGCGTCGATTTTTCCTGTCCAAACTGCTAAGACGTCGTTGCGGTGCATAATGATGCCGACGACGACGACGATGATGATGACAACGACGATGCTGAGGATGACGATGATTACGATGATGCTGAATAAATTTTATGATTATGAGGATGCCGACGACGACGATGAAGATGACGACTACGACGATGATGATGATGATGACAACGACGATGATTATGATGACGACGACGACGATTAGGATGATGACGACGATGATTGAGATGGTGATTATGAGGATGATGACAACGACGACGATGATACCGACAACGACGATGATGAGGATGATGACGACTACGACGATGATGAGGATGACGACGACGACGATGATGATGATGATGACGACTACGACGATGATGATGATGATGGGAGGTTGACGATAATAGCGATGTCGTCATAAATCGTCAATTAGGTCGTAAATAACGTTATGAATCGTGAATAACGTCGTCCGTGACGTCATCAATCTCCATGACTTCATAAATGACGTCATGAATGACGTCGTCAATGACGTCAATAATAACGCCATCGATGACGGCATGTGCATGTATCTTCAATGAAGTCTTCAATCGTCAATGACGTCATTGACGTCATCAATCCTCAATGACGGCATCATTGACGTCATCAATCCTCATTGACGTCATCATTGACGTCATCAATCCTCAATGACGTCATAGATGATGTAATCAATCGTCAATGTCGTCATTTGAAACACCATATAATCGAAACTCATGAGTGAAGTATGCTATTCCACTTAGATCGACATAAAATTTATTCGCCAAATAAGACTAGGTTTTAAAAAATTTAATAGCCGGTAAAGGGGTTAAAAGAAGAGCGCACTGCACCAGAATAATTTTAAACAATCTCGACGAAGATAAAGACCAACCGCTGCGAGTTTAGGCAGAGCATCTCCAGGTTTGAACTTCTTTCCGATATCGTTGGCGCAGGCACGTCCGAAAACAACGAGATCCAAGAGCGAGTTGGCACCCAGACGATTGGCACCATGCACCGATACGCAGGCACCTTCTCCGGCGGCGTACAATCCCGGAATGACTTGATCTTGTCCGCTGGAGTTGATCTGGATCACCTGGAAAAAAGCGGAAACACTCAACTCAACTCTTTAATGTAACTTACGTAACTTCTGTAAAAATAAAAATAATGATGAAAAAATAAGTGAACGACAGAGAGAGAAAAAGACAGAGACATTGAGAGAGAGACAGACAGCAACAAAGACAACTTGAGAGAGACAGAGACAGTCTCACAGAGAGATACAGATCTCTAGAAATAGATACAAAGAGAGACAGACATACAGACAGACAGAAGCAGAGACAAAGTGGGACAAAGACAGAGAGAGACAGACTGACAGAGACAAAGAGAGACAGACAGACACAGAGACAAAGTGGGACAAAGACATAGAGACAGACTGACAAAGACAAAGAGAGACAAAGAGGAACAGTGACAGAGAGAGACAGACTGACCTCTAGAAATAGAGACACAGACAGAGACAAAGAGGGACAGAGAGAGACATGCCTGTCCAAGGTAGTTGGTTGGCACTCCTCCCATGTTGTAGTGGACGGTGGGGAGGACAGGCACTGGCTCCCTGGTGACGTCAACGCCGGCAAAGACCTGCGCTGTCTCTGAGATTCCGGGCAGACGTTGGTGGATCTGCTCGGGTGGAAGATGAAACATCTGGAGATAGATGTGATCTTTCTCCTCGCCAACTCCCCTACATTCAGAAATATCAGCGAAATTATCATCACAGAACTTTGTAAAAATGTCTTTATTTTCATTCTTTAAATATTCTTCTACAAAAATTTCAGATTTTATTTCGTTTTTTAAATTTTTGTCTCGTTTGTTCCGTTCTTTATTTTGCGCATGTGTCCATATTTATTTATTGTCTATAATTATTTTCCTGAATTTTATTTTCATCTGATATCCCTTAAGATGCCTCTGCACTTTCACGGATAACGCTAATCAGGTAATTTTACATCATGCCAAGTGTCTACATATAAATTTGTTATGTGCAGATCAAAATGAAATTGCGTAAACAAGGTTTTTAATAATAAATTGTTGTACACGATGTACAAAAGTCAAATTATTTTTGGTGCTTTTCCTCATTTTTGTCCGGTTTTATTTATGTTTTAAAAAACAACATTTTATTCCGCTTTTTTTTTGGTTCTGACGTATTAAACATCTACGGCAGTTGTCAATCAGCAACTTCTATTGTGACGGTGTCCAAAGCATAAGGCATCGATAACAAAGAAAAGTATATTACGATCTACAATCTCGCAAAACAACAAGAGGAAAAGTATGTGGATTTATTTTCTTTCTTCACTTTTATATCGCCCCTAACCTCTTCTACTCAGAGGTTCTCCCGACTACAGCGTGAACACTGCATCAAAGTTTCACACTGAAGCGCATGAACAACTGCAACTGAAGGACTTGCTCAAAGTCCCTACGCGGCGGCTTGAGGTGGATTCGAACCTGCAACCCTCCAGCTGCAAGGCAACGAACACACACACTTCACCACCGCGCCCCACGGTGTTATGGTATAATAAGTGTACATCATCAATAGAGGAACGTACGTACCTTCCCTCTCGTATCTCGATGGTCATGGCGCGAGAGACGACGTCACGTGACGCAAGATCCTTTGCGTTCGGTGCGTAACGTTCCATGAAACGTTCGCCTTTGCTGTTCGTCAGATAACCTCCTTCACCTCGACATCCCTCCGTGATGAGGCAACCAGCGCCGTAGATTCCTAACAAAAGAATGTCATACAATACAATACAATTCCTAACAAAAGAATGTCATACAATACAATACAATTCCTAACAAAAGAATGTCATACAATACAATACAATTCCTAACAAAAGAATGTCATACAATACAATACAATTCCTAACAAAAGAATGTCATACAATACAATACAATTCCTAACAAAAGAATGTCATACAATACAATTCCTAACAAAAGAATGTCATACAATACAATACAATTCCTAACAAAAGAATGTCATACAATACAATACAATTCCTAACAAAAGAATGTCATACAATACAATACAATTCCTAACAAAAGAATGTCATACAATACAATACAATTCCTAACAAAAGAATGTCATACAATACAATACAATTCCTAACAAAAGAATGTCATACAATACAATACAATTCCTAACAAAAGAATGTCATACAATACAATACAATTCCTAACAAAAGAATGTCATACAATACAATACAATTCCTAACAAAAGAATGTCATACAATACAATACAATTCCTAACAAAAGAATGTCATACAATACAATACAATTCCTAACAAAAGAATGTCATACAATACAATACAATTCCTAACAAAAGAATGTCATACAATACAATACAATTCCTAACAAAAGAATGTCATACAATACAATACAATTCCTAACAAAAGAATGTCATACAATACAATACAATTCCTAACAAAAGAATGTCATACAATACAATACAATTCCTAACAAAAGAATGTCATACAATACAATACAATTCCTAACAAAAGAATGTCATACAATACAATACAATTCCTAACAAAAGAATGTCATACAATACAACAGGGCTGCTTTTAAGGAATTTTTAGAACTGCACAACTCCTTTCCCATCCTCCATGGCAAGTTACTCTCAATCAGAGGAAAATGGCATTTTAAAACTATTTTTAACTGCACAGAAGTGCTTCTACAACTGCACAAATTCATTTAGAACTGCACATTTTGTGTACAACTGCACGTTAAAAAGGCCCCACAATACAATACAACTCCGAGTAGAAATATAGAGAAGGGGCGCTATAACAAGTGCTAATACGTACATTCCATAGATGCACAAGTTTGAAAACTGATCTCTTCGGCCGCGCTGGAGTCGGGAGCACCTCTGAGTAGTTTCCTTGAAGAGGTGCTCTATAAATACTTGATTGAATGAATGAATGACTGAATGAATGAATGACCTTAAACAATGAACGTATGGTCGTACCTGTTGGATGGAACTGAACGAACTCCATGTCTTCGAGCGCAAGGCCAGCGCGCACCAACAGCGCGTTTCCATCTCCAGTGCACGTGTGTGCGCCCGTACACGAGAAGTACGCTCTTCCGTAACCACTACAATGAAAAACAACAAAATATCTAAACATAAAGTCTGCTGTCAGTCCATTTTGCTCGTACTTCCACTATACAGAACCGTGCTTTCTCGGTGGTAGGACCCTCTCTCTACCTGGAAGGGTCTTCCTCTGACCCTCCGCTATCTTTGTAAAAATCCTTCTCAGGCTTTCCTCGAGATCTCATCTTAAGAGTTTTATTTGGCCGCCCTGAGGTTGGGAGCGCCTCTGAGTAGCCCACCTTGAAGAGGCGCTATGTAAATGCATATAATGAATGAACGAACATATAAAGAAGAAAAACTTGTGCGTAACTATGATCCACAAAAACTTTCTCGTTTTTCACGTCACACACGCAAACACGAAGCTCTTGAGCAATTGCGAGTGAAGGACTTGCTCAAGGTCCCGACGCAGCGTCTTGAGGTGGATTCGAACCGGCTGCAAGGCGACGAACTTACCCACAACACCACCATGCCCGACACGTTGGGAGCATGTCTGTATGTTTGTATGTATGACATTCGGCTTCAAGGCAACGATGCCACCACTACACCACCACGCCCCACAAATGTTAAGATCTGTGATAGCAATGAAAAACTTGCTACCCAGTTGCAAGGACGGTGTTGTTGGCACGGAATCTATGGATGTTACCATCTTCAAGAGAGAGCGCCATCACTCCCTTGCATTGTCCGTTCTCGTAGATCAGATCGAGCGCCAGGTATTCAATGTAGTAATCCGTGTTGTATTTCAAAGACTATTAACGTGTGAAATAACAAACAAACAAAATTATTATTATTGGTAACGAGTCTTTAATATATTTATCTCAGAAATTTATATAGCGCCTCTTCAAGGTAGGCTACTCAGAAGCGCTCCCGGCCCAATCACGGCTAAATAAAATAGTTTTTAGGTTCTTAAGGAACAGAACAGTGCACCTTCCAGGTGATTTCTACTCAGAAGCACTTCTACAAGACAGCGCCGAGCCTTTTCTACTGTGGGTCCCGCTATCTGGAATGGCCTCCCACTAAACTTGCGACTTATGCCTAGACTAAATTCACCTGCTTTTTATAAGTCGCTCAAAACCTATTATTTTAGCTGTGGCTGGGCTGGGAGCGCCTCTGAGTAGGTTTCTTGAAGAAGCGCTATATAAATTCACGAAATGAATGAATGAAGGAATTTGAAGCGCTCCCTTTCAAACTTAAAAGCTGTCGTATTTTTAGCCGCGATTTCGCATGGTATTGTATCTGTGTGCATTCGTAAATTTGTACATTCTTACTGAATTTTTTTAAAACTCAAAAACCGTCCTTTTGCTGTGCTAGTAGTTAGGCCTAAAAAAAAATGCTGTGTTTCCGGTAACAGAGCTAAAAAAAATTGGGTAGGTAGGTCGGAAAATATTTTTATTTTGTAAAATATTTTTATGCAGTGACTATCCGAAAAAGTATACCCCACTAGTCTTTTCTGCACGCTGAAACAAAGTACGTGTTCTAAGCAAGTATAAACTGCCTATTTCCCGACTCTCTGCACCTAAAACAGCTCTAGAAACAGTCCTATTAATTTCATTTTGTTGACGTCTCTTATGTTATGTCAATACAAATGTTAAAAAAAGATTTTTTGAAAAAAAATTTAAATTTTTTTTGGAAAAAAAATTTTTTTTAATAAAATTTTTTTACAAAAATATTTGGGTCGCGGCCGTAAAAATGGGTCGGTCGCGTTACCGGAAACACAACACTTTTTTTTTTACGCCTTACGCTATTTAAAGACTGAAAGTTTTTATAATAATAATAATTATTAAAAAAAATTATATTCTTGTTTTCTCCTGCATATAGTTGAAGATGAAAAGTCATTGAGGTGGATTTGAACCCGCAACCAATGCACCAAACACACCCATACACACCCCCCAACATCAAATTACCCTAAAACATGCCCCAAAGGAACCTCCTCCTCCCCTTACCCTTCCATATAGCGTGTGCAGCATGGAGTGTCCGGTCCTATCGGCCACACAACACGCACGATGTGCCTGACCGCCACGACCAAAGTCCAAACTCTGTCCACCGAATGCTCGCTGGTAAATCTTTCCGTCGTCCGTGCGACTGAACGGCATTCCGTAGTTTTCCAGCTGGAAAGAAAATCAAATAGAACGGAATGTTCAAAAACTCGTTATCATCACTATACAGGATGTTTTATGTAGTGTCGCTTCAAGGTAAGTAAGCATGTAAGTTATAGGCTTTATAACTGCATTTTCAAACGCACAAAATTTGGGACGTTGAGATAAAATGAAATCTAACACAGAGTTGAGTAATAATCTATATATATAAAAATGAAACTTTGCGATCCTGCGGTCACGATCACGCCGAAAGTGACGCACCAATTGTTTTGAAAATTTACCAAAACCTTCCATTCCGATACCGCAAGGTCACAACATTTCTTTCCCCGAAAAAAAACCAATCGTTTCCACAAAAAGTGAACTTTGCAATCCGTTCGCCCGCCATTTGCAAATTGAACGAAACAGCAGGGCTGCCAGATTTCAGACACAGAAGACGAAACATCAATGAGCTCGCGTACTGTGACGTCATAAGCGAGTCGCAAATTAATTTTCGAAAGCGGCGGGGACGTCTTTTCTGCCACAGCAAAGCGTGGCTGGGAACAGCTAGTAAAATATAAATAATTATGAATGAAAACTTGTAATGATTTGGGTAGATCAATAATCAAAGACCTAATTCAAGTAGACTATCAGAGACAACAATCAATCAATCAATCAAAATTTACATAGCGTCCCTTCAAGGTATCTACTCAGAGGCACTCCTGGCCGAGATAAAGCGAAAAAATCTTCAACAGTTTGTGAAATTGTGAACAGTTTAGGTGTCTCATAGTCAAGGGAAGTCCATTCCAGGTTGTTGGACCAACCACAGAGAACAAACGCCTCTGCATTGCTGCAGAGTGAGTGAAAGGAAGAGATAAGTCACCATGGAAATAATTTGGTAATAGATTAATAAATAATCAAAGACCTGATTCACGGTAGATGACCATTGACAAAAGACGACTGACCTCAATGACGGCCTTTGGCGCCTCTTCGCACATGAAGTGGATTGCATCCTGATCTCCAAGCCAATCCGATCCTTTGACGGTGTCGAAGAAATGGTATTCCCACTTGTCTGCCTCCATGTTGGAAAGCGCAGCGTTGATTCCACCCTGGAAAAAAGATCAGTAGTAATAATAATACTAAAAATAATGATAAAAAAATTAAAATAAACAAATTAATAATAATAATAATATTAATGACAATTTATATGGCACCGTAATGCGGCCACACTGCTACAAAGGCACCTCACAGATGTATGTATGTGCACTTGTTATAGCGCCCCTTCAAGCTCTCTCTACTCAGAGGCGCTCCCGATGCAGAGCGGACACTGCATCGGAGTTTCACGCCGAAGCGCTGAGCAATTGCGAGTGAAGGACTTGCCCAAGGTCCTTACGCGGGGAGGTGGATTCGAACCTCGGACCTTCCGGCTCCAAGGCAACGACGCCACCACTAGACCACCGCGCCCCACAGATGGCTAACCGCAAACAGAAATTATCAAGTATACATTACATCACAAGGCAAGTAACTAGACAGCAGTAAGCAATCACCTGTGACCAGGGCTTAAAGTGTGGCAGGACGGTCATGGATGGCGTCCTGGCACTTATCTTCAAATCTCTATGCCGTCCTGCCACTTATTTGGCCAGCACGTTTGAAAATGTATTGGGCGTGTGGCACTTCTTTTGGAAAGGTAAATGGCGTCCTGGCACTTATTTTTTTACACATTTGGCACCGCCTGTGACTCGTCAACACGACAGAAAATCGTCATCTCTCACCTGAGCTGCTACGGTGTGCGATCTCGTTGGGAAGAGTTTCGTGATGCAAGCCGTGTTGAATCCCTGATTAGCCAGACCAAACGCGGCTCTCAGTCCGGCTCCACCGGCTCCAACCACAACAGCATCATAGTCATGGTCGACAACTGGATAGTTGCGGGAAAGCTACAAGTGAAATAGAAACGGTTGAAACATGTGATGTACATTCCACGTTGTTGAAACAATCGCCCTGCCACGCATCGTCGTTTTCCCTATGACTTGAACTTCCAGAGTTCTGCATAAAAGATTTGCTATATGTGGTCGGTACATCTTTCTGAAATAAGTTACCTAGACGACTCTGTAATGAACTTCTTTGTTTTTCTCCGCCTCTTTTCCACAAGCGTTTGAAAACCATTCTCTTTGATTGCGGTTTGGTGTTAGGTCGTGAGTGCATCTGAAGTTTATCTTGAAGTGGCGCTATATAAATTTACGATCACGATAACAATGCAAGCTGGGTTCTATGAAACAAATGACAAACAACATAACGTTTCTGTTCAATCAAATAATCAATCAAATCAAACAATCAATCAAACTGAATTTATAAAAAAAATCACCAAAATCACGGAACAAATTCACCACGTCAATTCACCGAAATAATTCACTGTGCAAATTCACCACGTCAATTCACTGAATCAATTCACCAAACCAATTCACTGATTAAATTCACCTCTTGTGAGCTGCTGTGCTTCGCATTCGTGCTGCGACCGTGAACTCGAAAGCTGAAGCATCTCGCAGACGACAACGGCTGAAACGCACAAACCAATGCGCAAAGATGAATATTCATGAGCAGCCAATAAATATTCAAAAGCAGCTAATGAATATTCAAAGAGTTAACGAAAGCAATTGAAAGTAAACAAAAAATATTGAAGCTCGTTTGCGTAACTTCTCGTGACACAATCCAAAATCCACCAAAAAAATTCCAAGTTAGTTTACAAGTTCAGCTTTGTTAAAAAAAATAGTGTGTTGCAAACACGTATAATTATATCTGATTATCCGTATACTATATTGTATCTATAAATTTATAAAGCGCTTCTCATAGTGCACACGAACCAGAGGTGCTCCCAGTGCAAAAGACCCAGTGAAAAGAAAGTGGTTTCAGATATATCGTGCATACATATATTACATACATGGAAAAACACATGACTTTTCATGCAAACATTTTATATATGTAAATGCCCTATAAAGTGAAACCTTTGAAGGTCTGGCAGGGCCAGCAACTGCATAAAATGCTCAATGTTGACAATCTCACATGCAAATGTATACTTATAAATAAGCCAAGACAACAAAAGTCCAATGGTATTGTTAGTCTGACACATATATGTCAACAAAGATCTATACTAATAATAATGTACTCAGAATAATTCTTGCAATTCAGACTACCCAGCACCGGCCAAAACACTCTAAACAACATGAAGAGTAAACATCCAACGTCACAAGTTCATAAAAACACAGTTATAGGTGTTATCCTCATCAATTTCACGTTCTTCATTAAGATTGTAAATTAAAATTAACATTATTAGCAACACAAAAGCATTTACCTTGGCCCAGAATCATAAAACTGAAGTCAATTCAGTTTTATGATTCTGGGCCAAGGTAGATGCTGTTGGAAAACAAACGTTTTATTATTAAGTTTTATTACACTAAAAACAATACTTCAGGGTACAACTCGCACCCATTCATCCATGTTGCTTCAGTCCTTCTGAGCGCCACTCCCCCAGAGCGGTATGGAACTACGGTCTATTCAACCCCCTGTCAGCCCCAAGGGTAAAGATAAAATCGGGGGAAATGGAATGGAACTAAATAAGTTCCTCAACAACCTAGTACTTTTACCCCCCCTTCTTGCCCTACTTTCCCACCAAAAAAACATGCAGTGCCCACGGATTTCCGCATCCGGAAAAACCGCCAGGAGGGTACCCTCTGAACGCCGTTTCCCAGCTTCAAGCCAAACAATTCAAACCGATCTTATTTTGACATTTATAGAACGCAAACAGTCATTAAATCTTGCTTATTGCTCCGATAAACATTAATAATTCGGTTCGGCTTGACCTCTTTGCGGACCAAGATAACAGAGCACTTATGTCCGTTCCGAGAACCGGTCGGTTTCACAATCAACCCAGCGTTTCAAACCAGTGGCCATGAAACAAAAATCAGACTAAAATGCGCAAACGGGAAGGAAGGCGGGTTTGTTTGAATTAATTGAGAAAACTCCGATTGGCTAACCGTGCACAACGCAACATTGTTTTTGACGAGCTTCGAGGACAGTCTTAACGCAGACGCCGCCATCTTGTCTTCCAAACGATGACCTTGACTTGAACTTCTTGGCTCACTTGGCTGCTGAATAAGCACAGAAGAAACATGATGAGCTACAACAGGTGACGTCATATTACGAACAACATTACTTAGTGTCATCTAGCAATCAGTGGTGTAAATAGGTAATATTTAAATGCTACATTGCATTTGGGACACATTATAATGAGAAAGTAAGTGTAGAGAGATATCGGTTTTATTTCAATGGCTAGGAAGAAGTTTTTCTAAAATGCCACACATACAATTACGCTATCAGACTAAAACGAACTATTTCAATAAGGAAGCATGAGCTGCATGATGGGCTGCCAAGAAGGACGTGTGCATATTCAGGACATGTGTTTGGATTGTAAACTTCGCCATGAACGGCTGATCAAGCAAAAGGAACGATTTTTTCACCTCAGTATGTGTTTTATTCAAGACGCTTTATTAAAATGAAATAATTATTTTGGTCAACGTGCCAGTCAGATTTCTGCCGCGCGCATTAATTATAGCCTATACAACCATTAGGCTAAGTACGTATGGACGTTTGCTGTTTGAAAGTGACATTGTCGTCGAAAAGATTTCAGCAAGCAAGCTATGCTTGTTCGTCACAAGTGACCCACCTTAATGTTTCCTCTTAAAAAGCTTTGGTCTGGGGCACGAGTCGTGTTTCAAAACTCGCACACAATGTCAACATGATATGTGATATGACCTAGTTAATAGGCATATACCAAAGACAATATATTTTTTATATGTTTATTTATATTGATTTATTTTTTTCTTAATAATAAAAAATAATGGTCCACTGATTTGTTCAAATATTCATGTTTTGCTGTTTTTCTAATCTTTTTGCGTGCAATTTTAAATTTTATTGAATATTATTTTTAAGAACCTGTTGGTTTGTATGTGCACTTGTTATAGCGCCTCTTCAAGCTCGCTACTCAGAGGCGCTCCCGATGCAGAGCGGACACTGCATCGGAGTTTCACGCCGAAGCGCTGAGCAATTGTAAGTGAAGAACTTGCCCAAGGTCCTTACGCGGGGAGGTGGATTCGAACCTGTTCTTCAATATTTTGGCGATCAATTTTACTCGTTTAATAGAAATCAAGTTTACAAGCTGTACTAGCTTGTACTTGAAATTTCACATTACTATCCTTTTGACATTATCGAAACACGAATTTATTATCGTTTGTATCGTCTATGTGCGTGGTAACGTTGATAGAGCCATAATGCATGCATGCAGTTGTCGTCGTCGTCATTATTAGGCCTACTTTTTCCTGGGCGTTCGGAAAAGGAGGGGACTTATTTACCTCTGGACTTTCAACGTAGTTAATCAAGTGCACTCCTCTGCTTAGTTTTAACACCTAATAACTATGATTTTCCCACGTTTCGACTTGATTAAAGCTAAAACTTTCTTAACCGCTGTGCTTAGGCCTATATACTCTCTCGATCCTGTCTGTCTCTCAATCGATCAGCTCTCCTCTGACACAATGCAGAGCTCATGAATGATAACATAACATAACATAACATAACATAACATAACATAACATAACATAACATAACATAACATAACATAACATGGGTTTTAAGTGGTTCAGAAGACGCTGGGCCTGTGTTAGAACCACTGCAAAGTTGACCAGGAACATCTAGTATAGCCCAATTTTCCAAGTTTCCTTTTAAACGCTGCAACTGTGTCCACCGATCGACACAGTGCTGTCGTCCAAGCCGTTCCAAATGTCTACAACTCTTGCACTGAAGAATTTCTGCCCCAATGTTCCCGTCGGCTTCTTAAACAATTTGTACCTATGACCCCCAGTTGCTTTGTTTGGTGCTGATTCAAAGAACTTCTCCCAACATAGTGCTTCCTTTTCAGTAATGATCTTGTAAGCTTCAATTAGGTCTCCTCTAGCTGCTCCTCCGTCTCTCCGGTGTTGTTAGCCCACACCTTTCCAACCTCTCCTCATAGCTCAAATCTTTGTAACCCCAAATCATCTTCGTAGCTCTGACTTCTCTGTACTTTCTCCAGTTTCTCAATGTCCTGCTTCAGGTATGGATTCCATGCCTGCCCAGACAGCCAGGAATTGCAGTGCCCGTACCATGCCAACCTACTTAGCCCACAGCGGCAAACTCGGGGCTCACGGCATCTTCGCCCATCTGGCAACGCCCATCCTACCTTATTCGGGCCAATAGAGTAGCCCAGTAGGGGAGCGGATGATCTTGCCACTACAGGGCCGACGTATATTCTTCACCTCATTGAGCACCGCGCGGTGAATAGGTTGCGCCTATGAATTTATCTGCCGGCCCAGCGGTGTATAAGTGCAGACTTCTATTCATTGTTACGGGGTCGGCGTCTATGGGGCCGCTGGTGTCAATTCATCCCTAGCTGTCGGCTCGGCATTGGCGTTTGTAAGGGGCCGCCCATTGTTCCCGGTCTACCATGACAATGCCTCTAATGGCGATTGCAGGCCCGCTGGTGGGTATTCATTGGCTCGCGCTCGTTAGTACAGGACCGCCTGCTGTTTTTCACAGTCTACCCGCACACAACCTCTAATGGCCTTTATAGGGCGGCTATTGGTAAATGATCGGCCGCTGTTGGCCCTACTTGGGACTTTGTGTAGCCATCCATTCTGCCTACCGTCAGCCCTCACAATGCCTCTAATGGCAATATGACGACCAGCTCTAGACCTATAAATGTGGTTGTAACCGATTTTCAGGTGAATTTCTGCATATCTGCAATTTCCAATCACACCATTAATCCCACAAGAATCTTGACTTCTGAGATTCGATTCAGGAACTCCAAATATACTTCTAACTTGCAATAGAAAAAAACAAGTTTCCATGAAAATAATTTTTTCAAAGTTCACACCATTCATTGTATCAAAAATAAAAACAATATTTACGACAGTAACGCATGCAATAAATATTCAAAATCATTAATTCCACCCAAATGGCAACAGGAATATTCTCCAGCTAAATTTATAATGCAAGTTAAATTATTTAAACAGTATGACTTCTGAAATGTCAAAATATCAATCATTTAGTTATCTAGAGACCTTGAAATCAACATTGCACTCAAAGAAAATTCAGATTGTCGAATACAAAAGCTTATCCAAGAGGCTAGTTCAGCTAAATTAGGGAAATATAATTCATCTTAAAAGGAATAAAATGCAAACAAACACATAGTCATTCAACAAATATTCATTTGTTAAAATGCATGAAGCAACAGTATTTATAATTATTATCACACATTGAATGAAAATGATTTGTGTAAAAATTGAATTTATTTGCATGTATTTACTTGAAAACTTAATTAATAAATCTATTTAAAAATGAGAATGTTAAATATTAAATTTTTAGAGAAATGACTACACACACAAACAGAACAAATGTGTTTCACAAAAAGCTTACTTGCCTTCTGTTTATAACCACACAAATTAGATAATGAAGGTAAAAAATTATCCTCACAGCAAGTTAAATTAGAGTGATATTTTAACTTTATCTTTATTACAGTTTTGAGTGCTAATAATAAGCGAAAACAATGTTTTAACGAACCACTCACAAATACGCTTTTGTTCCTAACAAGATATCAAATTGAATATTACTTCTAGTTATCACAATACCCTGATTTAAACAGACTAACATATTACGAATAACAATTAAGATTAAAGCAACATCACACTGATTGCATGAAAAATACAATATTCCTCTTAAATACAATTTCAACAAGTCTTCAGCACACCGCCCCTTGACAATTATTGCATACATTAACCTTTAACAATCATGTTTACTGAGACGCAAAGCATGTGTCAACAGGACCAAATCAAAGATAGGTCATTGGAAATAGCTCAAATAATCAAATAGTTGCTGGGCTATTATTTACACTATAACAATATCATCTCTGCAAGTTTAAAACAATAACATGCATAGGTAGCAACAGAATAAACAAGAAGTTGACAAATTTGGAGTTAGTGCTGTTGCACTCTAAGCAGATGGCATATCTAGTCCAATATAACAACACAAACATCAACAAAACACTAACATAATAAATACGTGTCCCATCTAAAATGAAATGAGTAACCACATAAACATGAAAGCAAATGGATAAAAAAGAGAAGTATCAACCTTAACAACAATAATCCTGTGACAAGGTCTTCATAATTTTATGTAACTACAGCGTGTAAACATTTCCACGTTGAGAAACTTTCGCAAAAATCTCATAAACATCAAAAACCTGGTTCTTAATTAAATATTAAACCTCTAAATAACACGTCAAGAGGGGTTTTAGAGTATCTGTTGGTAACACCCTGGAATATAAAAGGTGGGCCAAAAAGACCCCCCCCCAAGTTTTTTGCCAATATCTTGGCCAGAACTATGAATTTCAAAATGAAATTTTACAGGCTGAAAGACAATTAAAATTTACACATGATAGCCAGGTTTCATCACAATATTTCAAACAGAACAAAAGTCATATCACTTTTAGTGAGGCCACCCACCGTTTTTTGATGATCTAAAAACGTAACACAACAAGAAATAACAAAAACACGATTTTATTAAGTCTCATCGCAAATAATTGTTATCAAATAGGCTTGATATTGCCAGATGATCATTATAGTTACTATTTAAAAAAGAAACAGGGTACCAGCATAGCTGCACGTCACTGAGAAGTCACTTAGCAAAATAAAAATCAAGTTGGTAAATAAGGAATCTGTCAGATTAATAATTTTGCTTTTAGTACAGTAAAATTCAAATTTCTATAAAAAAATAAAATGGCCAAGATGTCAATGACAAACTAAATGTGTATTCAGGCAACTCTTGAGCCGGATCCTGGAGATGCAAGGCTATGAGCAATGTTTACTCTGGTAAACAGGGAGAGAGTAAACATTAAGAGTTAGGCTGAGATTTAAGAGATTTGCCATGAATGAAAAAAGATCGACTCAATGTAGGTTGCTCTGGTTTCAATGAGTAAGCCAATGGCCCAAATATCTGGATTTAAACCCGATGGATTGATAATCAATTGCGGAGAGCTGTGCTGGAGAAATATCACAATCTACAACCAAAACCAAAAGTGGCAAGAGAATTGATGGGCGTATTGGATTTGATATAGGAAGATTTGCCTTTGGAAAGCAACAACAGGTCATCAAGAACTTTGCAGAGAGACTCAAAAGAAGTTTTGGCATTGGTGTTGGGGAAATTTAAGACAAGTTCTGAAGCACTACCAAGTTCATTTCACGACAGTTATTTGAGATTAGACTTAATAAAATAGTGTTTTTTTTTACTTTTTGTTGTGTTACGCTTTTGAATAGTCAAAAAACGGTGGTGGCTTCACTATAAGTGATATAAGTTTTGCTCTGTTTAACTATGTTGATGAAATGTGGCCATCATGTGTAAATATGATTTGTGTTTAAGCCTGTAAAATTTCAATTTAAAAATTCTTACTTATGGTCAAGATATTGGAAAAAACTTAGTGGGTATTTTGTTTTGGCCCACCCTGTAGAGTGCATGAACACAGGATAACTTCCTACAGCCCACCCAAGGGTCGGCTCAGCCAGACATTCGGCACAGATGCACTGGTAAAATGAGCAGAACGTTATCGACCCTTGCATGACTGCCAGTTAAATTTGACTCTCCTAAATTGTGATCAATAGTTCAATTGACACTATGAAGTTCAATCTAATTGTGCCATAAGTTTTAAATAATAAAATACCTAAAATCTTCGTCTAATTTCAAGCTGCATTGTGATTACAATTCACAGTATGAAGAACAAATGGCAAGTTACTTCAGGAGTCAAGTTTAACTAACGACAGCCATGCAAAGTTTCCATAATATTTTACTGTTTTTAATTACGCCATCTGCCAAATGGAAGATTGAGCGGGACCTTTGGGAGTGTGATGGGAGCAATCCCGCATCCATGCACTCTTCGTGCCAGAGTGCTACCATTGTCCTAAACCTTATCCATAGTATAAAACAAATATATATATATATACACAATTACACACATACATAAATGACCGTGGCGGGACATGGTGGTGTAGTGGTGGCGTCGTTGCCTTGGAGCTGGAAGGTTCGAAACCACCTAGCCGCGTAAGGACCTTGGGCAAGTCTAATTCACTCACAATTGCTCAGTGCTTCAGAGTGAAACTCCGATGCAGTGTCCGCTCTGCATTCGGGAGCGCCTCGGAATGAAGAGAGCTTGAAGGGGCGTTATAACAAGTGCACATACAAACAAACAAAATACATATATACACAATTAAAATATTTGAAAACTAAAATAAACAAGATTATATGAGGCCATAATATACAATACATTATTGAAATGTAGCTAGATATAATTATTACTTTAGTAAACAGAGAGTAGCGTTTCATGCTGTAGCATACCCACACTTTAATATTTTCCTTAAATAACAAGGCAAAAGAGCATTATAGCAATAACTGCCTTGCGCATAAGTCGTTTATGCTGTGAAGGGATTGTGAATGGAGGATATAGTGAGTGGATTTGGTCCCAGGTTCGAAGATAATGCCACTCCATGTGGATGAAAGGAATTCAACGCTCCTCTCCTGCATCGCGATGCTCCTCGGGAGTAGAGATCCTCGCTGCTCAATGGGCCTTGTTGTTCCTCTTCCAAGATCACTGCCATGTTCATTGGAAGTGTGAACCATCACCAACCAATGACCGCCGTAACACCGACATTTCATAGCGTCTTTTCCTTCCAACCGCTCTATGTCTTGTCCTTCGAAACCATGATTTGATCTTCTCTTCCACTGCCATGTAATCTGCAGAGGCAGTGGGTTCATTCATGTGAACAGCATCTACAGCAGTAATGACAAAAGCAAGTAATTTTAAACAATTAGTCTTTCTTTGGGTGAAAATGAGCAATGCAATTATTATTCCACGAAAAGTGTTCAGGACAAAACCTATACTGGCCGGTGTCACGACAACTCGTCTAACGACAACTCATCTAACGACAAGTGGTCTCCGGACAATTCGTCTAACGACAATTGGTCTACTGACAACTTATCCAGCGCTTGAGAAATGGAAGCTGGATGATAGTTTTTAGAGGTGAAATGTAGGTTGGATTGATGAAAAAACGCAAGAGAAATGGAATCTGGATGATGGTTCTCTTACAAGTGAAATAGAAGCTGGATTGACGAAAATAACGCATGATAAATAAAAGCTGGATGAAGGTATTTCTAGATCTGAAATGGAAGCAGGATTGACTAAAATAACAGGCGAGAAATAGAAGCTGGTTGAAGGTATTTTTAGATTTGACGTAGAAATGGGTGCATGTTGGAATACATGAATGAAAATCATCAATACAGCTTCCATTTAAGCAAAAAAATTTTTTCGTAAATCCGGCTTCTGTTTCATCAATGCTATTCGTCAGTAGACCAGTTGTCGTTAGACCAATTGTCTGGAGACGAGTTGTCGGTAGACCAGTTGTCGTGGAACCATACTGGCCTAACCATCACAACACTTTCATGAGGTACTCAAAGGTGTCATAGGAAGCTGTTAGATTCATACATACACAATCAGGTTGGTCAAAAATATTATAATAATAATATTTTCTTTCTTGGGTTCATACTAGAAAACGCAGTATGATTACATGAAACAATCCTAATTAACATCAATCTCAAATACAGAACAGACAGCCTGCAATGACAGGAATAGCAGCCTGCAAAGCACATCTATCCTATGCAGGGCTTCGATATTCGAACTCAGCACCGCTGATCTTCACACCAATGTGTTATCCAATGCGCCAACCAAATATACACTTATACTAAATAATTAAACTGTGTGGCCACAGAAATATGACTTAAGAATTCTCTAAGTTTTCTAAAGGCAATTTCTAACATTTCAAGAGTGTTTTAATCACTTTCTTATTAATATTAAGGCTTAAAATCAATTTATGGGGGGCCGACTCCGCCCCTTATAGCACACCTTTCCCTGCCTTAATTTTTATTTACCATCACTGCATGTTTTTCTGTGTAATACTGCACATCAATAACTAAATATTTATTTCAGAAATTGTATGTAACATCTCCTCAAGGTGGGTTACTCAAAGGCGCTACAGTGCAACCATGGCTAATAGAAAGTTTTGAGGTTCTTAAGGAGTGACCCTGGGAACTAAGTGCAGTGTAACAGGGAGGTCATTCCAGGTTGTAGGAAAACGACAGAAAATGAAAGACGCTGTCGGATAGAGCAGTCTGTGAGCAGGGAACCAGAAGCTCAGATTGGTTCGCCAATTGAAAGATGGATTGACACTGAACAAACAAGGTGGAACAACAGAGTTCTCAAAGAAACTGTGAAGCCACGCTCGATGCACCGCAGCTTACCCTGTATCAGATATATAATCAGTCTTTAGAATCCCACTCACCAAGTATCCTACTAAGCTGCAGAGTTTAAAATAGATTGAAGTTGATCAACCTGAGAGCAAGGTCAAAATAAATTACCATAGTCCACCACAGTGCACATGATAGAATGCATGAAGGTAGAACCAGATTTGCCATGCAATACGTGACAGACATTCAGAATGCATCTTGCGAATATGATAAAACATGCTCAACCAACTGTTTTCACATGCTCACAAAAGATTAGTACCTGGGAATGTGCAATTCTATTACATTCATGGATTTACAAAGAACCTCTTACAGTACAAACTAATCCGAGATGCTCTCAGTGCAAAGTACCCCTCGAAAAAGATTTTAACACAATGAGCAGAAACAGTACTTAGTGCCCAAAACAAGCTAAGAGTCACACCTAACACAGAAGTACATCAGAGAAGAAAAGGCATTTGAAAAGAGCAGCTGCAAGTCTATCTTTTCGAGGTGACAATTATGGTTATCAAAGCCAGATCAGTTTAATTTTTTTAGTATTGAGCAAGAGGCAGTTCTTAATATCTACAGGCACCCGTGCCACAAGTTTAAATAATCCACAAGAAATGAACCATAAAAAAAAATCATATTGGCCATGCACCAAGACTTCCTATTTGATCTTCGAGGTTCCACGACAACTGGTCTACAGACAACTCGTCTAACGACAAGTGGTCTCCAAACAATTCGTCTACGACAACTGGTCTACGACAACTGGTCTACGACAACTCGTCTACACACTACTCCAGCTTCTATTATTTTCACCTATATAAAACCTCCATCCAGCTTCCATTTCAAATATAAAGATACCTTCATCCAGCTTCTATTTCGTATCTATGTAGGTGAAAAAGAAACAGGATTGACGGGAAAAAATGCTTAAGAAATAGAAGCTGTATCAGATAGATCTGAAATAGGAGCTGGCTAGCCGAAAAACCCTAAAGAAATGGAGGCTTGATTAAGGAATTTATAGATATGAAATAGAAGCTGGATTTATGAAAAGAGCGATAAGGAAATGGAAGCTGGATGAAGGTTTATATAGGTTAAATAGAAGCTGGATTAATGATAAAACGTTTGAGAAATGGAAGCTGGATGAAGGTATCTTTATATTTGAAATGGAAGCTGGATGACGGTTTTATATGGGTGAAATAGAAGCTGGAGTAGTTTGTAGACGAGTTGTCGTAGACCAGTTGTCGTAGACGAATTGTCTGGAGACCACTTGTCTTTAGACGAGTTGTCTGTAGACGAGTTGTCGTGACACCGATCTTAGGTTACCAGCCCGTTTTTATCTAAGGTTATTTATATTGATTTGAATAAATAACAATTTACCAGATTTTTTCTTTAGGTCAGCTTCACTTGAACGAGTCGGGTAGTCATGTGGCAAACAACTCTCGTAATGTCCAGTGGTAGGTCAAGGCCTTCTGGCACGGTTGGAACGTGTATGTAGGCCACCTGTCAAGCAGAAACATGGCAAAGTACACCTTTCATTGACAGTTATCCACTGTAGGCGGCCTAGTGATGACCGTCCTATCAATGATCATCAAAATGCAAAACAGAAAACAAACACTTAGTCATCCAAATACCATTCCCCGTTGTCAGAATTGTAAGTCTATAATTGATAAAACCCCACAGTTTTTTAGCTGAGAATGCAAGAGGTGCTATATAAACCTACACAAAAAATACAATTGATAAAAATAAGCTTTGCTTAAATAGTAGACGTATATTTTAGCATTGTAAATTATTTGCTAGTTGCAGCATTCTGGCAAGCATTATTATCAATCCTAATTTGCACAGAACCTTCTCGTTTCCCATCAGCCTCAGTTTGGGCAAGAACTCGTTTATCTTGAAATCCCGCTTCCATTTAGGCAGCAATTTTTTCAACAATTCAATCTTCCCAATGTTTCATAAAAAATATTGTTCACCCATCCAGCTTTGATTTCAGCTAGATTGTTTTTATAATTTATGCCATTTCTATTTGAATAAAAAATTATTTTCACCAATCCGACTTCTACTTAGCAAGAATTCTTAAATATTCTTGGCATCAATCCGACCATCGCTGACCCATACAATGACGAATGATTTATGACGCCAACATAAATGCTTACCCTCGGAATGAAAAGATTCTTGCTGACATTAGTTAGATTGCAGAAAATTTATTGTTTAAATGGAATTGCATTGATGAAACGAATTCTTGCCAAAATGGAAGATGGATTGGCGAAAAGTAGACTACAAGTCAAACGGTAAACACGCACACTGCGTGCCCGTACTCCAAACAATATGGCTGCCAACGAATGCAATAAAATTAGAGCGCGACCTATGGACAACATGCAAAGCGTGAGGGTCGGTTAGGGCTCAGGTTAGGCGCCGTGAGGGTCGGTTAGGGTTAGTTTTAGGGTTAGTGCAGTCATTCTGCTGAAATTGAAGCTGAATTGATGAACAATGTCGCAGTTTGGAGTACGGGGAGCCAGTCTGGGATTTTACCCTATAATTTTATGCATTCGTTGGCAGCCATATTGTTTGGAGTACGGGCACGCAGTGTGCGTGTTTAACAGTCAAACTGATGAAAAAAATACTAAGGCTGCACTGAGTACATAATTCAGACCTCTAAAACCCTATATTAGGCCAACCTATAATTGGAATCAACACAAGAGTAGGCCAATATATACAACACAATTCCGTGGTGAAATCTTTTGCCTCTGTGCAACCGTCGGCGCATGAACATTAAGATTGAAAACGTTCGCGCGAAAACGTTCACGCGTTATTTCTTATCAATTGGCAAGGTTTGGCATTTTGGGGTCAACCTGAATCTCGAAACCAGAACCCCCAAAACGTTAAAAAAATACACAAACATCCGATTTCCCCAAAGCTAGCTTTTAATAGAATCCGGGACTAATATGATAAGTCCCAAGTATAATACAGGGAATTTCGACCGCGTGGTTCTCAGGTGTGTCATAATTAGATCCGCATCAGAAATTATATCTTTATGCAACAAAGCAAAGACAAACGAAATATTAACTCACCGTAATAACGTCAGAGCTATAAATTGCCAAGGGAAACAAAACGCATGGAAATCTACACAAAATATCACATTGACGGTTCCTTTGTTGAATTTTTTCGCCATTTTAACCGCTCAACTTCCGCCATTGTTACGGACATAGACATCCTATATGTAAGATGCGCACTCGCTTAATTTATTTAAGTAAGTAAGGGTGTTTCATTAAACGCAAACGAACTCGTAAGAACTTTAGGCCTACATGCCGATTTTTTTTACTAGTGACGGTAAAGAACAGTTATTACGAAAACATCATACACTGCAATTTGCCCTAAGTGATGCCCCCATTATGATTCAAATCTTGCTGAAAATGCAGATGAATTTTGTTTGTAAATAAGTTGTTGTTCGCTAAACCTAAAATTTTAAACCTCACTATTTTTACTCTGGACCTTTTAGAACAGTATCCTTTTGCATGATACTGCATGCAATTTATGCAGCTCTAACATTGCTAGCAGATGAAAAATATAATTATACGTCAAGAACAAAAGCATGCCAAAATTATTGTGATTTCCACTTCGAAGATCTCGATAGGCCTATACCTGAAACATGCTTCCGAAATCGCAATTCTTCAGTTAGTGCATTTCAATGGCATTTCATTAGCTCCATAAAGACCTAGCCTATCTTTTCAAAACTGTTTCTAATGACAACGCGGTAATTGAAAGAATTCTGAATTCATGCATCTATGCATGGATGCATGCATGTATTGATGCAAGCATGGATGCATGCATGCATGTATAGATGCAAGCATGGATGCATGCATGCATGTATAGATGCAAGCATGGATGCATGCATGCATGTATAGATGCAAGCATGTATGCATGTATGTATGTATGTATGTATGTATGTATGTATTTATGTATGTATGTATGTATGTATGTAGGGCTATGTATGTATGTATGTATGTATGTATGTATGTATGTATGTATGTATGTATGTATGTATGTATGTATGTATGTAGGGCTATGTATGTATGTATGTATGTATGTATGTATGTATGTATGTATGTATGTATGTATGTATGTATGAATGAATGTATGTATGTATGAGTGTATGTATGTATGTATGTATGTATGTATGTATGTATGTATGTATGTGTGTATGCATGTATGTGTGTATGCATGTATGTGTGTATGTGTGTGTATGCATGTATGCGTGTATGCACGTATGTTTGTATGTATGTATGTGTGTGTATGTATCTGCGTATGTTTGTATGTATGTTTGTAAGTATGTATGTATGTATGTATGTATGTATGTATGTATGTATGTATGTATGTATGTATGTATGTATGTATGTATGTATGTATGTATGTATGTATGTATGTATGTATGCATTATGTATGTATGTATGCCTGTTTATACGTATGATCACTTGCTATTGCGTCTCTATAATAGATTAATACACAGAGGCGCTTCCTACTATACAGCGCGGACAATGAATTGAATTTCATGCCTAATGGCATGAGTAATAGCGAGTGAAGGACTTGCTCACGGTCCGTGTGTAGCCTACGCGGCAGCGTGAGATGGATTCGAAACCTCAACTTTCTGGCTCAAAGCCACCAAACATCTCCGAATCCCAAAATGTAGGCCTACGTGCCACTTGTATAAGCTTAGGTTTAATCTAGGCCTGCTTTTATAATATTGCAGGAGCACAATTATAAGGCCTAAAAAGAAATGGTCTTAATTTGCATTCGCCAAGTGTGTATGTGTGCATCATATAGGCCTACTTGCTCACTATCCTAAATAGCATACAAAGCACCAATCATCAAGAACCTTGGCCAATTATAGTATTATTTAAGTCGTTGGCGCCAAAATAAACCTTGCAGCGCACGTGTAAGGAGATCCGATGCTAAATAGCCTACTGAGGTTCCTTTGTTTGAAGCCAATGAATAATTTGAAACCTGGGCTGCCCTGCTACTTCCTCTCCCCACGCCTCCCCTCTTGTTTCCCTATTGAATCCACAGCAGTGTCCCCCCTTCCACATCTTACACGCAAACTTTGTGAGCTGAGCTGCTACCTCCTCTCCCCACGCCCCTCCTCTTGTTTCCCTATTGAATTCGCGGCAGCGTCCCCCCTTTCACACCTCCCACGCAAACTTTGGCTGACAGGCCAATTTCGTTAAGTCTACGATGGCAGACTGTTGGGCCCCAAGATTACTCCACTAGGCCCCAATCTCGCCATTCAAAATGGGTGGCCATTGGGTGGGCCACTATGGTCAAGATTAAGCACACTCAATTGTTCGGCAATCGCTGAAATCGTGGCGAAGTGGTGGAATCCCGCAATTGGCCAACGCCAGCATGTATACCACCAATTGCTCCAGTGGGCCAGCATCAGGGCGACGAGGCTGGCTGTCTGGGTGAATGCAGTATTCCAGCTGTGGCCTAACCATTGATTTATAAAGCCTCAGTAGGCATAATTGTATCCTTATCTTATCTTATATGTATTGGGTCTCCAGTGTGTACATGGTATCCTGCGAATAGCTTTAGAGTAGTGATTTAGATATTATAATTTTCAATACTGCGAAAATGGATTTTTATGGCTAAACAAAACAATTTTGGTCAACATGCAGTTACTGTGAAAAATAAAATTTGGGATTAGGCCTATGCTGAAAATTAATGATAAACCGTTACCTTGGACGATTTAGTGTTTTTTAGAAGCCGCTGACGGAAGAGGGTCCACATTTTAATTTTCTATTTAAGAAACTTTTCCAATTAAAAATAGAAGATTTCTAAATTATCGGTTTATTAGTTAACAGAGAAATTCCACAACAATGAACAACAAATTTGATGCGTGAGGATTCACTTGATTTTATTGAGAAACTGGCTTTTTATGTTAGTCGTATGGAGTCATTGAAGTGTACCGCTGTTGGATCCATGTGTTTCGCCATTTGGTTATGTCAAAACGGTTTGATGTAAAACAAAATTCTTGTAGCTCGTAGCAATAAACCGCTGATTCGCAGGGCTAACTGATCTTGAATTGGGTGTGAAATTAAGCGAATTCGTATAAAATGAAGGCACTTTAGTCACAATTCATTCACTTAACATTTGTTAGTTTCCTTCGTCGTGATTAGAACTTATAAATGACCGCTGTATTGGGTCTCCAGTGTGTATAGCATTTTAGAATTAGTTTTGATGAAAGTTGAAGTATCATATGAGTCTTGATAATTTGTGATTATTTTAACTTATTTCTTAATGATGCAATTGTGCGAGTTTTACGTATGGCCATTTATGTTGACCTTACTCTTGAGGTAGATGTGTGAATTTGAAACGTGCTTGCATTTGTTTAGATTGAAAAGCGAAGGTGACAGCGGAGAAGAGGAGAAGAATGAAGTTCAGTCAAGAGACTTGGACTTAGTACGAAACTTTTACCATCTTAAAAATTAATCACCTTTTGAATTAAGGGCCATCCATAATTCATTCATTCCTTTCACGAATTTATAGCATGGCCACGTCAATCCTTTACGATCTCCTCCCACACCGTAAGTTCATTCCAGACAATACGTGACCCAGACCACTTGATCTAACACTACCTAGAACGGATGACTTTGCCCACAACATTTTATTATGAGAATGTTGTATGACAATGCGTAAATGTTTCTGTTATTCATATTCATATCCAATTTTTTTATTGGAAACCTCAGCATTGGACAGTCTGCTTTAATTTTCTGAACTACTTTAGTCACAATTTTAAACAGGGCTGTTTTTAAGGAATTTTTAGAACTGCACAACTCCTTTCCTTTCCCATCCTCCATGGTAAACTGCTTTAAATTGGAAGACAATTGCCATTTTTTGCTAGTTTTAATTGTACAGAAGTGCTTCTACAACTACACAAATCCATTTACAACTGCACATTTTGTGTACAACTGCACGTTAAAAAGCCCTAATTTTAAATAAAATAAAACACACAAAGCTGAGCGAATTGAGTTAAGGATTTGTGTTTGAATTTTTCTCGTTGTAGCCTGTGAAGCCTGCGCCGGGCGAGCATCCTCTGCAGTTCAACTATACTTTCTGGTTTTCTCGGCGGACGCCCGGCAAACAAACATCGTCGCAATCCTACGATCAGAACCTCAAGAAAGTCGGAACATTTGCCTCAGTAAGACACACGAGACAACCATAAACAAACCAATTTTATTCATCGTTTTTAACGCTGTAGTTCAGCTTCTCTGCAACCGGACTTCTGAACGATTCACTCTACTGGAAGCGTTTAAAATTTCCAATATACAATACTATATGCTGTACGAAAACCTAGCTTTATAGTCTATACTTTACATAACTCACGAAAATGGTCCTTGTTACCTTACCTACTTACCAACATCTGCCATAACTTATCTCAGCATGCGTATTCTGAGATGATCCATTGCCCAGCGTGACCAAGCAAGGTGATAGGTAAATTCATTCATTCATTCATTATATGGCTCGCAGTTCAGCCACGGTGAAAGAAAAAAGACAAGAGAGATTTTTGAAACAAAATTTGGTGTAGTGGATGAAGCTTTAAAGGAAGTTCATTCCAGACTGACGGCCCTACAACCGAGAAAATTTGGCTTTGTCTCGCAGCTAAGCGAACCCGTGAAGCTAAGAGTTGTAAATGGCAATACATTGGCAGAAAGAAAACCCGAAGAATGGTCAGGTTCGAATTCACGTCAAGCCACCTCATAAGGACCTTTGGGCAAGTCCTTCACTCACAATTGCTCAGCGCTTTGATGTGAAACTCTGATGCTGTGTCCGCGCTGTAGTCGGGGACGCCTCTGATTAGAGAGCTTGACGGGGCGCTATAGAAATGGAGAAATAAAATATAAAGAAATACGTTGGTGTAACTTACCTTCACTACAGATGCGTACTTTGATTTGTATTTTACTTGTTTTTGATTATGAACTGTTTGTTGTCGTTGTTTTTCATCGTCCAATCAGGTTGAACAGTTCTGGATGTACTACAGTCACATGATTCGTCCAAACGACTTGACCGGTCACAGCGATTACCATCTGTTCAAGGAAGGCATTCGACCGATGTGGGAGGTTCGTTCGATTCTCATCGTTTCAAATTATATCACATTATTTCTTTTATCGTTCGTATCAGTGTTCGTTCTTTCTTCTCCAATTCTTCTCAGCACTTCTTGGGTTTCTTTGTTGTTCGTTCAAGTGTGCAATTCAAATGATTGAGACAGCGTATAATAGTTCTAGTATCATTTTCTTTTAAGGATTTATTCAAGTCCTTCACTCGCAATTACTCGTGTGCTTTGATGTGAAACTCCAATGCACTGTAGTCCTGAGCGCCTCTGAGTAGATAGCTGGAAGAGCGCTGTGGCAAGAAATAAATGAATAAATAAATCCATTAGATAGTGGTGTTCAATAAATGGATAATAATTATAATAATAATAATAATAAATGGATAATAATAATAATAATAAATGGTTAATAATGATAATAATAGTGGTTCGATGTCTTGTTGTCGTTGTAGGACTCGTTAAACAGTGCGGGTGGCAAGTGGATAATTCGTCTGAAGAAGGGTCTCGCATCTCGCTGCTGGGAGAACCTCATTCTTGCGATGCTTGGAGAGCAGTTCATGGTCGGCGAAGAGATCTGCGGCGCTGTCATCTCCGTTCGCTACCAGGTGAGAGGGAGAGGGTCACCTATGCGAACACAGGATTCATCCAAAAATTTATATAGCACCCCTTCAGTAAACCTAACGGTAGGTACTCAGTTTGTTTGTATGTGCACTTGTTATAGAGCCCCTTAAAGCTCTCTTTACTCAGAGGCGCTCCCGAATGCAGAGCGGACACTGCAGTGGAGTTTCATGCTGAAGCGCTGAGCAATTGTGAATAAAGGGCTTGCCCAAGGTCCTTACGCGGCTAGGTGGATTCGAACCTCGAAACTTCTGGCTCCATGGCAACGACGCCACCACTACACCACCGCGCCCCACAATATAATGGTAATCTATGAACAGTCCATGATTATAAATTAAACAATGGCAATTGTTTGTTATTGTTCAGGAGGACATCCTCTCTCTCTGGAATCGGACGGCCGTTGATCACATGACGACATCGCGTATTCGTGACACGCTCAAGCGAGTTCTCAATCTGCCGCCGAGCACGATCATGGAATACAAGACGCACACCGACAGCATCAAGTAAGAATTTCTCATTTTTATTAAGCTTTTAATTTAATTAATCTCATCATGTAATTTTTCCAAAGACAAAAATTTCGTTCGTTTGGCGTACCGTATCCGCTCGTGGTTTTTTCTGTAACTGTTTTTTTCTATTGTGCGTCATTTTTTGCTCCGTCTTTATATTTATTTGTTAATATTTTGTTCTGTGGGCGTCCCTCCCAGTGGGATTTCGATCCATTTTGGGTGTCCCGTTTGTAGCCAATGTCTCATCAGTCTGTTTACGATGTTTTGTGTGAAATTGGTTGCAATAAAAAATTACTTGACTTGATCTGATCTAAATGGCACCTGATATTTTAATATTTATCATAAATATGGATTGATGGACTTCCATTGAAGCGCTCTCCTCTTGGTTTCCAAAACTCACCACAGTCTGACTCAAAAGTGCTTAATGATCTTCATACGCTCTTTTCCTTTGCTCCTACATCCTAATAATTTACCTCTTCGTCCTCGGGCCAAAACTGCCATCACTCAACATCTGGCTGTTGCTATTGTGTGTGTGTGTGTGCATGTGTGTCTGTGATGACCAGGTCTTCTTTTAAGGAATTTTTAGAACTTCGCAATCCCTTCTTTCCCTATTCACCATGGTAAATTGCTCCCAATCCACGCCTCAGATTCACATCTCGGTGTGACCTTGCGCACGTTACAAATTTATTTAATAATAATAATAATAAAAATATAAAGTGTCGTTATTATTATTAATACAATACAGTGTCTTGATTTGTAGGGATAACTCCAGTTTCCGGAATACTGACGTTTTCCTGCGCTGATTCGACGTCTGGCTTCCACGAGAACAGTCGCACGGACGTACGGCCTCTGTTTTCATCTCGATGACATTACGGCGTCTGTTGCGTTGTTTCAGAATTCATCGAAAGCGTTCGCTTGATGTCACCAACCCATTGTTCTTCTCAGTTTTTAGTTTGACAGCGATTTCAATTGTTTTTCTCAACTGCGTAAGGCAGCCTGTGATGCAGAGCCACTGCACCGAAGTTTTAAGTTTTTCGGGAGAAGTGACGGCATTAACGCTCGAAGCACTCTTGATTAAAAATGTGTGGTCGGACCGTGTACCGTGAAAAGTGAACTTGAAAATGTCGGCGGCGTTGTTTTAGTGAGTTTGTAAAATATACGGAACTCTGTCTTGGTTTGGCTTGGGCTGAAATTAAATAATACTTTGTTATGTTGTAAAAATCTGTTGCGAACGTGATTGGCTGTGGTGTTGTTTCTGGAAAATTCTCAACAGATAATTATAGTATTGCAGATTAATAAACCATAAACATTCTATTGAAGCCAAAAGTTTAACAAATGTAATAGGTTACAAATGCAATGTTTTAGCTCAAAGGGAGAGTCGTAAAAGGGTCTAAGCCTTTGCTAAGAATGTTTGAACAGTGATAAGAAGGTAATGGTGATATAACTGAAAGTTTAGGTTTGAACACGCAGATTAAAGGAAAAATTTATACGAAACAAAACTACTATTTAACTACTGTGCACAAGCTCTAGGCAAATTTAACTAACCTGTTAAGAGATAAATGCGTATTTGTGTTTCAGATGAAACTGTTAACGTTTCTGAATTGGAGCAGGAGACTTTATAGATTGCAGGACTAGCATATTCCAGAGATTCCTCTTAACCCTTTAGCAACCAGTTACATATGTTTTCTATGCATTTTTGTACACGCTGGTCGTTAAAGGGTTAAGTTTTTCTAGTGCGGGCTTTGTTTGGCGAAAATTTCTCGTCGTTTCTTTAAATTTTTACCTCAGAAAAACGATTTTTTAAAAAGTCATCCACTTGAAAAAATGTGTTCGATTCGCCTTCCTCCTTATTTTTCACTGCACAGGTCCTTTGTTCTTCCATAGAGTTTCCTTCATGTCAATACAATTATATACATCTTTTTTGTGCTGAAGTAACCAGTGCCGGATCCAAGGGGGGGGGCCAATCCGGCCATGGCCCCCCCATTGAAAACTGCCATGGGACGTGGCCCCCCATTTGGTCTGAAATTAGCAATACGAATATGGGTGTAATGGATATTGGCCCCCCTATTCGGAAAATTGTATGGGACGTGGCCCCCCGTTCGATTTCGAAGGTGAGGACTAAAAAAAAGGTCAACTTTTTCGGCGGATCAAATGGTATGATTTTCCCGAAAATTTTGGGAGAAAAAGGTCACAAACTTTTTCGCCGGATGAAATGGTGTGATTTTCCCGAAAATTTTGGCAGATGGCTAAAAAATATTTGTTGTGGAAATTTTTTCCCTTTTTCCCATCCGAGATCTAAGATTTTGCCCCCCACCCCGAAACAGTTCTGGATCTGCCACTGGAAGTAACTGTGCAGAGGAAACTGACAGTCTTGATTGAGGTACGGTGGCTGATTGGTTAGAGCGGAGAGTACGGGTTCGAACTTCGTCTGAGGCGGGTAGGGCCTACTCTAGTGTAGTGACCAGTGAGACTTGGGTCTTTCACGAACAATTGCTTTGCTCTGCAGTAGGTTTATAATTGCAGCTACACCGCCGAAGCGTCTCTGCACATCTGAGCTCTGTAAGAATGGCGATATAAAATTGTAATTATTGTAGGCCTATTGTTATTATATAGCGCCTTACAATGACCTCACGAAGGTTTAACTAGTATTAACGCATGCCTTTCATTATTTCGTATTTTAAGGGAACTGATCCAGGATAAGATTGCACAATTGGCCGAATTTTGATGTTTTAAAGAATAAAATTTAGAATTCTTACATAGTTATTGATAACACTCTACTTGAGCGCCACTGAGTAGCTCCCGAAGAGGCGCTATATAAATGATGTGAATGAATGAATGAATGAATAAAATGAATGAATGAATTCGAGAAACGTCAAAAACTTTTATTGCATTCGAGAACCTTTTAAAATGACACGATGGCGAAAACGAATGAACATAATGTTTTCAGTCAGCGACCTATTTCAAGTCGATTTATTACGAACAGAAATTTCATTGAATGAATTTATTTGAGTAAGAATTGTTTCTCTTGGACGATAATTTATTTCAGAAAGTTTGCAGGAAAGTGTCTTCCAGAATTGTTTGGAAGAGTATAGATAACCGGTAGAGTCATTCGCCATGACGTAATCGTTGTCGCTGCTGCTGTCTGGTACTAGATGGCGCTGTTCTACTTCTCGGGCGGTCCAGCCATCACTCTCTTTATAAATTCTGTTAATTAAATAACACAAATTTATGCATTATAGTAAGAAACCTCAATTCACGTAATTTTTATGCAGCAGAAAAACTTTTAGATGATAAACGGGCGCAATAGAGGTCACTACGATTGTCTTCTTATTGTTGTGTATATTAAACATTTAGGTCTATTGAATAGGCCTATGCTTTTTTCATTTGAAAGACAATAAAGCGACATGTAGGCCTATGCTGTTAGTTATTAGGCTATACTCCTGTGTGGATTTACAGACACATAACTTTTTCTCTGCCAGAATTTTCCTCTGCCAGAATTTTACCCTGCCGGAAATTTTCTCTGCCAGAACTTTTGCCCTGCCAGAACTTTTGCCCTGCCAGTAAACTTACTTTTGCCCTGCCAGTATTTCTTCTGCCAGATCTTTTCTGCCAAAACTTTTGCCATGCCAGAACTTTTGCTCTGCCAGTAGGCTATTTCATCTGCCAGAATTTTTGCCCTGCCAGAACTTTTGCTCTGCCAGAATTCTGCCCTGCCAGAACTTTTGCTCTGTCAGAACTTTTTTCCTGCCAGAATGTTTGCCATGCCAGAGAGCAGATGGACGGACAATATTCTCGAACAAATTCATTATTGCGTTATAGTAAAATTCAAACCAATATTCTCGAACAAATTCCTGGCATGGCAAAATTTCTCGCAGGGCAACGGCCAGGGCAAAGACTTTTTGCCAAAGCATTTGCCCTGCTATGCCCTGGTAACAAAGTGTCACGCTACCGTCTAGATCTTACCTTCGAATTTAATGCAACCGTCCAAATCTTCCTCAGTTCCTGTAAATTTGAAGATCTGATCGACGTCATCATCTTTGAGTCGTTCCCCTGCGAAATTGAAAACAAGCGTCAATTCACAACTCACTCAAATCCATCTTCTCGCAAAATATCTATTCCAATTTGAATTCATTGATTAAAAGATTGATTGGTGTTTAATAATAATAATGATCACAATGGGATGACGATGGCATTATTGATTATGACGTCACAACTAAATACCCTCTGACCGGAGCCTTCTATTGCCTCTGATTATCTTTATCTAGCGTCATAGATGGCGACGTGACGCATCTTATTTAGAGGGATATTAATGGGTTCTTGTTTTTTAATTCACCCCCAGGTTCTAAGTTGACGGGAATTTATCGCGTGAGGGTCGGTTAGGGCTCAGGTTAGGCGTCATGAGGGTCGGTTAGGGTTAGTTTTAGGGTTAGTGCAGTCATTCTGACAAATGCACATACTCAACACATAGAACGGACATGGAAAACATGATTGGGTGTGAATTAAAAAACAAGCACCGGATAATGTATCGGTGCGTAGAGGCGTTGACTCACCGACTTAATACGTCAAAAGTTGGACTACATCATTCTCATCTTACTGCAATAAAATCAAATGCTTGGCCTGCAGCATAGAACGCTTTGATTAAAAAGATTGTTTGCTGATCAGTGGTGGACTGACTAACTGACTAATTGATCATACTTATGCTGATGAGGTGTCAATGAGTAGGCCTATAATAGCTCTAAGGGGTGTTATATACATGGGCGTCCGCAGGAATTTTTCTAGGGGGGCGCAAACTTTTCAATAATTATCACATGGTCTAAATTTAATGGGTGACAGTTTGAATTTCCATATTACCACTAGAGAATCCTATATATATAGCCTACCTGTAATAGGCCTACATTATGCGCCCAAATAAAGATATATACTATAGGTCCAACTTGTAGAACGAATCGATAATTACATTGAAAATCGCGTTGTAACAATCACAACCAAATAATCTAAATTTATGTGCAACTATATATGCGAAAAATCCAGGGGGGTGCACTTGCGCCCCCTTGCGCCCCGCTGCGGACGCCCATGGTTATATAAATCTCCTTAACCTATGAAAGAATGAAGTGACATATGAAAACATTGATTATGACGTCACAACTGAATACTTTGTGAAAGAATGAAGTGACATAATAATATTTTATTTCTCAATACCACGCAAATGACAAAACGTCACAGATGGCTACGTCATGCATCTTTTAAAATTTTATTCGGATGATATATCGGTGCGTAGAGGCTGCAGCGTCGACTGACCGAGTGACGTCAGGACGTGCCTCAGTTCGGCTGAGGCGATGAGGCCTTGACCTTCCCGGTCAAAGGTCTTGAAGGCCTCCATGAAGTCGGCGAAGGTTCCAACGTCCGTTTCGGCGCTGGCCGTCTTGTAGATGGGAAGGATCTCCTCGAATTTGTACTGCTTCTCGCCTATTTGAACGAACACGACGGAAATAATCGAGTATGCGCCATAAAAATTGACGAGTTGAATATTTAAAAGAAACAAATTATGTCATAATTATGATGATGGACGATGGCATTATTTTGAGGGTTAGTTTCAACTGCTGTTCTTGATACTTCAGAAGTTGGACGGTGTATAATTGCATGCTGTCTGTTCTGTTAGTAGTTAAGTGAACATTCGTTCATTCATTCTTAACTTAACTTAAGTTAAGAATGAATGAATGAACGAATGAATGCCTAAATGAACGAACGAGTGCATGAACGAATGAATTCATAAATGAATGAACGAATGAATGAACGAACGAATGACTAAATAAATAAAAGAATGAATGAATGAATGAATGAACAAATAAATAAATGAATGAACAAAGGACTGAATGAACTGAGTGACTGAATGAATTCATAAATGAATGAACGAATGAATGAACGAACGAATGACTAAATAAATAAAAGAATGAATGAATGAACAAATAAATGAATGAATGAACAAATAAATGAATGAATGAACAAAGGACTGAATGAACTGAGTGACTGAATGAATGAATGAATGAACGAATGACTGGATGAATCTACTATAGCGACTGAGTGACTGACTGAATGAATGAATGCCTGAATGAAAGAATGAACGAACAAAACGATTGTCTGATCGGGATAATTAAGACATAGAGGTATAGAGACCTAGTTTTTTCGTTCCACCGTTCGATAGTACCATGGCTTCTGTCGGGAAGAGCATACAGCATCGAAGGAAGTCGCCAACCTTCGCTCCATCCACCATACCGTCCCTTCCATCCCAGAAATCGAAGAGGTCAAACACTTCACGAACGTCTACAAGAAAAAACACGAGAACACACAAGAACATGACAAGAAAGAACACAAGAACGAAGAACAATGAGAACATGACAAGAGTTTCTTTCATTCATGCATGGAAGAATACAATGATGATTATTATGATGGCTGCCAGAAAGGATTTCGAAACATAATAATAATATTATGTAGGATTGTACGGAGAAGAAGATAAAGAAAATTATTGTTATAACTTGCTATAAACTGTAGCTATGGTTAATTGGGGGAGGGGTAGACTATCCTACTGGATGAGCGGGGGAAGATAGACAGAGATTTAGAGACACGGAGAGAGTGAGACAGAGAAACAGAGACAGAAAGTCCAACAGAGAGACGGGAGACAGAGAGAGCGACAGAAAGAGTCATAATTATAGGCAAATATACAGAGGCAGAGAGACGCAGAGAGACAGAAAGCTACACAGACAGACACAGAGAGATAGAGAGGAGACAGAGAGGCAGAGAGACAAAGATACAGAGAAATAGAGATACAGATAGGTAGGCTAGAGATAGCGGCACAGTGAGTTAAGGAATGAAAGAACTAAAGGTGAGCGCAAGTAAGAGCGAGCGAAAGAGAAACGACACACAGACGTACAGAGACAGACAGAAACATAAAAAGACGCAGACAGTGACAGATCCTAGCAGACATTGGCACTAAGGTATAAACAATGCGAAGAGTACAGGAACTACGCAGACCATGGCAGCAGCAATTTTACCTATAATACATATCCACCTGAGAAGAGCCAAACCAATTTCCTCGATGCCGTCACAGACACTAAACTTGGAACCGACACGGCGTTATCGCCAGGAGCCGCAGAGGCCAAAGCACCAGCACCACCAGCAGCAGAAGCACCAGCACCAGCAGCTTCCGTGGGTGGAAGGCAATGCTGGGAGCAAAGGCCAAAGAGGCATGAGCGTCCAAGGCTGCTGGAAACGGTGTATCTCTTTACACGTGGATTCCAATGCGCGCATCTCTCGCTCTCGCTTCTTCCTAAGATTAGCACATCCGCCATTTCTACATGCAGTTCCATTCCATCCATCCTCTTCAGACTCTTACTCGACGGTTCATTCATCTGCCGACTTTTATCTTTATTACCGTATTACCGTCGTCTCTTATCGTCATTGTCTTTTCTTATCGTCATTGTCTTCTTGATCTTCGGCCTCAGACTCCTCGTCGTTACCGCCGTGATTCAAGCTTCCCACTCACTACTCGTCCTACTCCAGTTTCTGTCTTTCCTCCATTCTCTGTCTGTCTTTCTCTATGTCTGTATCTCTGACTGTCTGTCGCTATCTCTCTCTCCTACGCAAAGCACTAATGCGTTTATCTTTTTCCTTTCTTTTTCCTCTCTCTCTTTTTTAACTGTCCTCTTTTCTTCAATCTTTCTTTTTGACTTTTTCTTTTTCTATCTATCCTTCCTCTGCCTTTTATTTTTTATACCTTTTATTTTCATCTAGGCCTACCTTTTTATTTTCCTCCACCTGTTATTTTCCTTTAGGCCTGCCTTTTTAATTTCTTCCGCCATCAATTTTCCACTAGGCCTACCTTTTTATTTTCCTCCACCTGTTATTTTCCTTTAGGCCTGCCTTTTTAATTTCTTCCGCCATCAATTTTCCAATAGACCTACCTTTTTATTTTCCTCCACCTGTTATTTTCCTTTAGGCCTGCCTTTTTAATTTCTTCCGCCATCAATTTTCCAATAGACCTACCTTTTTATTTTCCTCCACCTGTTATTTTCCTTTAGGCCTACCTTTTTATTTTCCTCCACCTTTCCCCTTCTACCTTATCTCTCCTCTGCAACTGCCATTTCTTAAAGCATCCTATTTCGCCTAACACCGTTATCCTCAATTTTCACATCCTTCATTCTCATCCTTCCAGCCAATGTCTCTCTACATCCTCTTCAATCCTTTCCCCATCCCCATCAACATCCTCATCTCCATCCTCATACTCATCCTCCGACCTTTTCCTCCAAACTTCTCGAGTTTCTGGCATCCAGGGCACTTGCAGTGATAATATATTCATCTCTTGTGCTGCACGCTGATTCAAATGCTGCTCATCCCAACACCTCCAACACCACCACCAGCAGCAGTATCAGGAGCATCCTCCAAGTTGGAGCAGGGATGTGGAGTCTGTTACAAGAGGCAGCAACAGCAGAAGCAGAAGCACCGACTCTCTCCATCCACCCTCCCACCATCCATCCATCATCAGCATCAGCATCCCACTGCAGCATCAGCAGCAACCGACGTTCTCTCTCTGCTTCTGCAACTGATGCCATGCAGTGTCCATTGGGATGATGATGGTGCCGTGCAATATACGCTGCAGAACAAACACCATCATCAACTCTCACTGTCTCACTGCCTCTGCCTCTGACTTTCTATATGTATCTGTCTCTGTCCCCATCTTTGTCTCCATCTCTGTCTCTGTCTCTGCCTCTCTCTATCTCTGTCTCCATCTCTGTCTCTGTCTATGTCTCTGTCTCACTCTATGTCTCTGTCTGTCTCTGCCTCTGTCCCCCTCTGTCTCTGTCCCCATCTTTGTCTCTATCTGTCTCTTTCTGTCTCTTTCTGTCTCAGTCTCTGCCTCTGTCTTTCACTCTCTCTGTCTCTGTCCCCATCTTTGTCTCCATCTCTGTCTCTGTCTCTGCCTCTCTCTATCTCTGTCTCCATCTCTGTCTCTGTCTATGTCTCTGTCTTTCTATGTCTCTGTCTGTCTCTGCCTCTGTCCCCCTCTGTCTCTGTCCCCATCTTTGTCTCTATCTGTCTCTTTCTGTCTCTTTCTGTCTCAGTCTCTGCCTCTGTCTTTCACTCTCTCTGTCTCTGTCCCCATCTTTGTCTCTATCTCTGTGTCTGTATGTCTCTGCCCCTGCCTCTGTCTCTGTCTTTGTATCTGTCTCCTTCGTTGTCTCTGCCTCTGTCTCTGTATCTGTTTGCCTCTGTCTCTGAATGTGTCTGTCTTTGTCTCTCCCTCCGTCTGTCTGTCTATCTGTCTGTCTGTCTCTCTGCCTCTCTGTTTTGTTGTTTGCAGCAGCAGCGTTGCAATCGTATCATTCCATCAATCAATCAATCAATCAATCAATCAATCAATCAATCAATCAATCAATCAATCAATCAATCAATCAATCAATCAATCAATCAATCAATCAATCAATCAATCAATCAATCAATCCATCGAAATATCTACCCACACAACACATGCACCGACGTCTACATTGAATACATCGCTTCCTCCAGTCTTCCCACAATCCATCTCAATGCACCAACATAGCATATAACTATATACCAATTCATCCGTCCGTCCGTCCGTCCATCCAACCAATCACCTCACTCCTGCCTTTCTAACGTCCCAAGCCTGGATAAAGGAGGAGGGCGTCGCTAATGGTCTTTGCATGCTACCACACAGTGACGTTAAACTGCAACTACTACTGCTACTTTTCTAACTAATTCCAAATATCACCACCGCTCACCATACATACTATCCCTCAAAAGACCACGCACTGTTACAAGCTCAAGACACTTTCACTCATTCCGCACGCAATTCTCTTTCCAACAGGTGGCTCTAGACACTTTCTGTGTGTTTTACATTACACAGAAGTGACTGACGTAAAGTGTCTGTTAAGGCTGTTTAACTCACGACCTTTCGTTCCAGGAAATATTGCTGCTTCCGCGCCAGCCATGAATGCCAGCCAATGCTACCATGAATGCTATCTTTAGTTCCTGTAGCTTACAGTGAATCTCTCTCTCTCTGCTCTGCCACTCTGCGAGTATTGTACAGTTGCCGACTACCATGAATGACTAGTGCTAAGTCCCTCCCACTCTCTATGCGTCGGTATACGAGCGTGTACGTATGTGTTTGTGTTTCTGTACGTATATGTGTGTGTGTTTATGTGTCTGTACGAGTGTGCGTGTTTGTGTGTTTATGTGTCTGTGTGTGTGTTTATGTGTGTGGGTGTGTGCGCGGTGTGATATACGATACGATGATACAACTGATTTTCCAATACGCATAGGAATGTTGGACAATGCGAAAACAAGATGAGAAAAAGAACTTGAAATGTTGTTCTCCTGCAGTCGAAATGAGTTGGCGGTGCAATATTGTACAGCAGTGGGTTGCAGACTATAGTATAGGCCTTCAGAAAATAATTTTATAAGCAGCAATGGCGTATGGGAAATCAGCGGGTATCGAAAATGCTGTCAGTGCTCTCTGCTACTGTAGACAAAGTCTTTCAACGACTACTCCGATGGTTTGAACGTGTGGAGAGAGATAGAGAGAGAGAGGGAAGAGAGAGAAAGAGAGAAAGGGGGAGAGAGGGAGAGAGAGAGAGAGAGGGGAGGCAGAGGGAGAGGGAGAGGGAGAGGGAGAAAAAAGAAATACATGCAGGCAGACAGAGACAAATAAAGGTAGTTGCCGAATACTACACAATGCACTACATGTAAGATTCGAAGAAAAAAGAAACATGTCAATGATGATACTGGCCTATGTGTATGTTGGCCAATGCAAAACAATGTGTATAAAATATTATGCATGCATGTTGACGCACATAGATAGCTTCATACATTACATTAGTGAACTTACCGATACAAACTCTCGCATATTCTCGATTGGATGTGTTGGCCCAGAGGCATAGAACAGAATGCATGAAAACCTTCTGAGTATAATCTCGAGTTTCGAGTAATATATTATGTAAACATCTATTTCGTTGATGGTTTACGAATGGTTGGGTTTCTACCCCGTATCCATCACTACATATCTAGCACTTCCTCTTATTTTCTTAGCTAAGGTCTGATATTGCACACTAAGGTGTTTATAATTGCATAAGTATTAATGCACTTAGCATAATTATGAACGGCCATTTTCTTAGTTGAGGAGTGAAAGAAAAGAGATAAATGAAAACAAAAGAAAAAGAATTGATGTTTTATAGACCTACTAGCAGGTTAAAAGGCTATTTGAACACATATTATTTAGCTACTTGATGTATTGGTTTATTGATGTATTGATTTATTGATGTATTGATTTATTGATTCATTGATCTATTGATGTATTGGTTTATTGATGTATCGATGTATTGATTTATTGATGTATTGATTTATTGATTCATTGATCTATTGATGTATTGGTTTATTGATGTATCGATGTCTTGATTTATTGATGTATTGATTTATTGATTCATTGATCTATTGATGTATTGGTTTATTGATGAATTGATTTATTGGTTTATTGATGTATCGATGTATTGATTTATTGATGAATTGATTTATTGATGTAATGATTTGTTGATTTATTGATCTATTGATTCATTGACCGATGACTCACCTTCGATTTCACTTGAGCTGAGATCAGTCTACAAAGAAATAAAGAGAACAAAGAACAATAAATGAAACAGATAAACAAAAATCAAAACATAACTATAAACATATGTTAGGAAAGTAGTATAGAAGATGGAAACACGTCAAGAAATTAACTGCATTAAACAGATTAACAAAATTAACACAATAAAACAGATTAATAAACAAACATAATAAAACAGATTGGTTAAAATTAACATAAATAAACAGTAATAAATTAACATAATTAAACAAAATAAAAAGTAAACATAATTAAGCAGATTAAAAATATAACATAATTAAACAGATTAGCAAAATTAACATAATTAAAAAGACTAATAACATTAACATAATTAAAAAGATTAATAAGATTGAACTAATTCAACAGATTAATAAATTAACATAATTAAACAAAATAAAACGTAAACATAATTAAGAAGATTAAAATATAACATAGTTAAGCAGATTAATAAACTAGCAGAATTAAACTGACAAAAAGTGAACATAATTAAATAAACATAGAAATAGATCTACTTCCAAATAATTAACATAACAGAGAAATTAACGTATTTAAGCAAACTAACAAATGGCATAATTAAACGCCAGCAAATTAACTTAAATAATAATCAGAATAGTGCACTAACATAGAATTAAATGCATTGTCAACTCAGCATAGCTGCATAGACAAACGGGGAAACAAATTGACATAAAAATAAAAACGTTGTCAAAATAAAATAAAAAAGATCTAGTTAAGAAAGTGACAGACATGAACAACCTAACAAATAAAGCATAGCATAAAACATAGACATCGCTTGAGTAGTATTAACAGGTAATTGCAAGCTAAATTTAAAAAAAGCCAAGTGACTAATAGAAGAAATCACGTTGTCAGATGAAGAAAGGTAGGCTACGATATAGTGAAGAAATAAGCACATAATGTTCAAACTAAAAATATTAATGTGAACAACTATAAAATGAACAAACCATTGAATAAATTATTTATTATGTACTAGCTGTACCCGGCCACGCGTTGCTGTGGCAGAAAAGACTCTCCCCCTTCCCCTTCTCTCCCCTCCCCTCCTCCTCCCCTCCCCCTTTCCTCCCTCTCCCCCTCCCCTCTCCCCTCCCTCTCCCCTCCCCCTCCGTCCCGCTCCCTCCGCTCCTCCCCTCACCTCCCCCTCCCACTCCCCTCCCCTCCCCTTCCGTCCCGCTCCCTCCGTTCCTTTCCTCCCGCAACCAAGAATGTTGTAAGGCCGCAAAATAATTATGCGAATCGCTTATGACGTCACGGCACGCGACCTCATTCATGTTTCGTCTGCATGGTCGCAGTCACTGTCAAGGCGTTTCTGAAATCTGGCAACGTGCGGTTTTGAATTTGCAAATGGTGGCCGAGCGGAATGCAAACTTCACTTTTTGTGGAAAATATTGCGTTTTTTCGGATAAAAAGAAAACTGGACACTCTCGTTTAGGAATGGAAGGTTTTGTGAAATTTTCAAAACAATCTGTGCGGTACATTTCGAGAACACTTTACGCAAACTATTGGAAAGTTTCATTTTTATTTATATAGATAAGAGTCAATGGGCACCAACAACAATTTATGGCGGGACAACAAACGTGCATACTTGAAGGACAAAAAAGTGATTACTCTATATAAAATTATTTCCCCATCAATCTGGGTGAGAATTGCAGAAGGGTTGAGACGGGTTGAAATCCCCAGTCTTTCTTAGAGCCCCTTGGTAAAGTCTGTTTCTCGCACCCCGATTCCAAGGGGATCATTGTCCAACCCCCCAGTTTTTTTACCACAATTCTCACACTGCCATCATCCCCAAACATACTATAAGGGTCGCCTATCTTGTCGTATTTATTCTGCGAAGAAATCACTCGATCTCCCCCCCCCCACTACTTCAAAAGGAAGAGAGAAACTGTTGTTCCAAATTTGCCAGAAAGGAAAATCCTCCAATGTAATTGCCAGTGGATAGCTTGTAATATCTTGCAGTCCATTCACGACGAGAGAAAAATCAATCCATCTTGTTCAAAATGCAATTCAAATTGTGCCACCGGGATGAAGATACATCGCCCCAACCTGCCCCATATACTGTGGCCTACTGTAACACGGGACATATCACCCCGTCCCATCTTGTTCTGAACTTCCCGGTATGGATAACTCGCCTCCTCCTGCCCTAGATATCCCCGAACACCACGTATACAAGCCCGTGTGCATTGAGTGTCATGAGTGATAAGCAGTCATGTCAGACAGTAAGAGAGTGGGAATTTACACCACATGCTCTCGCTCTCTCTCTCCGTCTAAATCAGCCATCCTTATCTTATCGCCATGCAGCTGAACCTGCTTCTACTTTCTTTCGTACCACTCAGCCAACTATTCTTCTCAGGCTATCGAATATTGTCGCCTGTTCAAACACTACTATAGGATACAAGAACACTATTTTCACTTTAAACTATAATACAAGTTTTAAATTTTAATCGAAATTTCGTCATCTTTTGGGTAAAACCTAGTGCAACACAAGGACTGGAAATGTGAAGTTTTTCATGCGAACCATTTCAATCTTTCTGGAGCTGTGCTAAATAGCGTGTGACTCTCAGCGTGCTGGCGACGAAGTAGGTTAGCTACAGACTCATATAATATTAATGTTGGTTACTGCTCGACAACTAGTCGCAATTTTAGGCTATAATTATCTGTAAAAGTCTGAAGCTTTATTTTATGTAAAGCAACTGGTGAGTCAAGTCAGAAAAGTTGTCGAGAGATGGTCAAAGTAGGATCAGGATAATGTTGCCAGATGGACCAGACTCACCAGCGAAAGGGAGACAGACAGAGAGACAGATAGACAGATAAACAGACAGACAGACAGACAGACAGACAGACAGACAGACAGACAGACAGACAGACAGACAGACAGACAGACAGACAGACAGACAGACAGACAGACAGACGGTCGGACGGACGAACGGACAGACAGACAGGCAGACAGACAGACGGACGGACGGACGGACGGACAGACGGACGGACGAACGGACAGACAAACAGACAGACAGACGGTCGGACGGACGGACAGACAGACAGGCAGACAGACAGACAGACGGACGGACGGACGGACAGACGGACGGACGAACGGACAGACCGACAGACAGAGAGGCAGACAGACAGACGGACGGACGGACAGACGGACGGACGGACGGACGGACGGACAGACAGACAGACAGACGGACGGACGGACGGACAGACGGACGGACGGACGGACGGACGGACAGACAGACAGACAGACGGACGGACGGACGGACAGACGGACGGACGGACGGACGGACGGACGGACGGACGGACGGACAGACAGACAGACAGACAGACAGACAGGCAGACAGACAGAAGACAGAGGTACTGCTAAAGAGAAGAAACCAACGGTAGAGGTAAAAGAGCAAAACTCACCGACCCACTTACTTACTTACCTACTTACTTACTTACTTACTTACCTATCTACATACCTACATACCTACTTACCTACTTACCTACTTGCTTTTTTACTGACACAATCATTGCTGAACATATGCACATATGTATGAGAAAGAGTTGTGTGATATAAGACTCAGGCATTGTTGCTACAGAAGCACGTGCCATGCTATATGAATAATCACACAGGTGTGTGCGCGCGCGTGCGTGTGTGTGTGATAATACAGGTGAGCCGGCGACAGATTATTATATAACACGCAACATATGGTAGTTATGTCCTGGGCACGACGTTAAACTGCATCCATCCTCCGCCACAGTGAACCAACAACGTCCCTGTGCCGGGCCTAAGCCCGGACAAAGGAGGAAGGTTTGCCAGATGGGTGGCGATACACTGGCAGGAAAAGACCAAGACGATTGAAATCCGCCTAAACCACGACACAAGTGACAGAGCGACCCAGATGCTTCACGGTGTCATGATGTGGAGCAGACATGCACAGGCCGGTTAGGACAGACAGGTGGAGAGAGTCGGGGGAGAGCATGGGACACATACGGGCATTGACCCACGTTGTCCTTCATGCCTCTTTCCCACGATTCTCTTCAATCAGACAAGGTGGTCTAGCTGCTCCAAGATGGTAATGGTATGGAGTAGACCTGCTGACCGGACCGGTTGAAGCTGGGCAGCATGACGCGAGACAGACTCAGACAGAAAGTGGCGTCGGACTCTTACGGGCATTGAGCTCAATGATATTGATGATGATGATATGGTAGATGGCAAACGAATTCATTATGACCTTTCCTCTTCTCTGATAGATAGTAGGTAGGTAGGTAGGTAAGTAAGTAGCCTAAGTGGGAGAGTAAATAAGCATTTAAGTAAGTAAGTAAGCAAGTTTTGATTGAAAATCTGCTTCAAGATCGAGTCTGATATTTTTGACGTTATAATGACGTCAATGGGCAAGTCAAAAGATTAGACAACGCTTGAGTTGACCTTATTTCACAAACCACCTTTCGCGCCCTGGCCATCACAACCATAATGAGTACACCGACCGCACACTGTCAGTGGTAAGACGAGACGGTGAAGGAGAGGACTGACCACACACCATTTCATATGCTGAGGCTATAAGAATTAATGAAGTCGCTAGCACTGCATATCCATGTCTGCCTCATGGCTGGTTTAGAGGACTACTCCTCTTTTCTATTACGACCAAGATCGTACATGTATGTAGGCCTACTATACTGTGTGGTTGCATGTTAACGACATTGTTTGATAGCAAAGATCATTAGCGTCGCCCTCCTCCTTAATCCGGGCTTGGGACTGGCACTGCCTGAGTAGGCCCCTACGAGCAGTGAGGGAGTCTAAAGGTCGTTTAGCGTTGCCCTCCTCCTTTATTTAGGCTTGGGACTGGCAGCGGTGGAGTTCACCTATACAGTATCTAAACGACTTTGCGGAACAAACAGCATATGTCGAAGCCTTGGAAAAGTGTTTGTATTATAGCAAATACTTCACAGTCATTATTTTATCGTGATCAAATGCATGATCCAATGTTTAGCAAACGGATTTTAAACTCTTATGACTGCTACCAAGACCACACTGCTTTATAAAATATCACGATTATGATTTCCTGTAAAATCTAAAAATCCTTCTGAATCAGAATTACATAATTATGGATGTAAAAGCAAGTAGCCTACATAGCAATTATTACTTCGTTAACAAAAGTCCCATGGGATATCGAAATAATGTGACATAAAACTCAGAAGTAATAATAAGTAGGCTATACATGTAGTTCCACTATCGAATAAAACTGTTAACAGTAGCTGACGTTGAAAAGTGTTAAACTGTTGCAAGCTGCATGTGACCTCAGTATTGAAAGAAGTAAG